>OX376070.1:3000000-3515000 GCA_947361185.1 Charanyca ferruginea | reverse complement strand
TTTTTTGAAAATGCGTTTACAAACATATAAACTCACATACACAAACAGCCAGACCCGGAACAACTATCTGTAGGCCATACAAATATTTGTTCCGTGCGGGAATCGAACCCGCGACACGCAGCGCAGCAGTCGATCGCTCAACCACTGCGCCAACCGTGTCGTCGTATTATTATTAGCATAAACGAAATAATAGCTGAATAATCCTAAAACTTCTTTAATTTATCGTAATTAGTTCCGATCCGTCACAGTACTACGGAACCCTGGTCGCTCCATGTAAAACACTGGTATTCAGCTTCGTCCAGTTAGACTGGAAGCCGACCCCAACATAGTTGGGAAAAGGCGAGGCAGATGATACTACGGAAGCCGTCGTGTGCGAGCTCAACTCGCACTTGACCAGTTTTATGTTGCTCGGTCTAAATTT
The DNA here is from genome assembly GCA_947361185.1 of Charanyca ferruginea. NCBI lineage: Eukaryota > Metazoa > Arthropoda > Insecta > Lepidoptera > Noctuidae > Charanyca > Charanyca ferruginea. The sequence goes on along the minus strand of OX376070.1, from coordinate 3,514,579 downwards.
CAGCCTAGATGAAATATTCTACATGGCCTCATTTGGCTGAATTACGACTAACTGTGTTTATGCTTAGAACTAGATGCATTTTGCTCATTATACTCTCGCGAATACAGTGGTCGTATTATGAATTATTTTGTTTATGTGTGTAATTTGCGCCAGAGTTTCGCGCCATGTTTACATGGAAAACTAGAGGGATATGAAATGGCAGTACAATGGAGGCCTCTATAACTTACTTTTTTTTATAATCATGTGTAACCACGTAACGTTTTATTGTAGGAGAGAAAAAGAGGCACGCGTTCTTATTTAAAAACTTGCTACTGTATTAAAAACAAATAAAAAAAAGTAGCGGGCCTGACAACGTTGTCCTGTCCTTAAAATAAAAAAGTCCTACAACTTGACTGCAGACCAGACCCAAATGTGAATCTAAACCATTCTCGAATACACCACACACAAAAAAAAACATGAATATTGGTACAGCCGTTTAGGAGGAGTTCACTTTCATACACACGCACAGAAGATTTTTAAATATAAGATAGTATATAGTATAAAAGACAGGATAAAATCGACAAACACCTTCTTCTGCTTAACGTTTCGATGACAAACGAACTATTGTTACATTGTGTTACCAAGAACTAATTATCTCTGAACAAACGTTTACCAGTTCAAACTTAATGACCCCATTACCTACAAACATTAAACACCTCTTCCAAACTATAACATGAAACAGACGGCTGTAATTCCCCTCCTCCATTCAGAATCAACATAAAAAACCAATTCGCCGAAACGTCTCAACATTCCCACTATTACCCATAATAGGTGTGATCAAAATTTTACAGCAAGAAGCTGAAAATGCAAGACCATTCGTATTTAAGGTGGGCTGGCTACGAGCCAGTATACCCACTACTTGTACCACCAAAACAAATGCTGGCCGGACAGTAGAGTAGTTCATTTGTTTTTTTTTAGATCTTCGGTTTTCTAAGAACGTAAATGTGGATTGAAAGGGTCTATTGAAAATTGGAGTTATTTTCGGTGATTAAATATTCATGAAAATTCAATTAATAATAAAAGAATGAGCTTATAAGTATTACTATTGTCATTGGATGTCAAACAAGTCAACGGTCCACCTGACATTAAGTGCCCATAGCTGTCTGGGACCTGACACACTGCAACTCCTGAGCCATAATCAACAGTAGCGACCACCAGAAAAGCGCCGAGCCAATGAAGCTCGACGAGTCCCGGAGAAACGATACAACTATCTTGGATCCCGCAACGAAATTAATCAGAAAAGAACAGCGGAGGAGTAAGAAAAACATGTGCTTTTCCACTTCCCCCCAAATCAATCAGGAGACAGAATAGAACTAGGCAAGTAGGCACAAAGTGACGTTTACAACTGGGAGACGCCCAGTTGCCAAGCACCATGGATTATAATTGATTGGTCTTGTCTATAGGCAAGACCTCTGGTATAACAGATGAATTGCGATCACAGACACCCATACTCTTTAAACTGGAACACAACATCGCTGCTATGTGGCAGAAATAGGTATGTTGGCAATACTTCTCTGGAGAAGCTCCTTCATAAAGGGTTTTACTACTACCACATCAATCTAGTAATGTTCTCCCGACCATTTTCTGGCCAGAATGACCAATCTCATGCTGGCACTTCACTTGACGAATTTGTGCAAATATTTGCCTTAATTTGGATAATTCAAAATATACCCTATGTTTATTCTTCTTCTTTTCGAATCGATGGTTTTCCTTTATGCTAGACTACTTGGGCCCAGTAGGTAGCCACATTTATCGCAGCATCAGTGGCGTTTTCCTATGTTTATTGAAATGAAGTCAATTTCGTATTATCTAAATGAGGCAAATATTTGAACAAATACGCCAAGTGAAGTGCTAACACCTAACGAGAATAGCCTAAACACAACTATGTGCGCAAACACAAGTGCACTCTCTCTTCCCTCACTCTCATAGTCCTATAGGACGGCAATCTGATACGACCGGAGAGAGATCAGGTGCAGGACTAACGGCTTAACGTGCTTCCCGAGTCACAGGGTTGTCACACCACCAACTTCTAAACTCTAAGCTGCTACTGAGAAATTCCTAATGAAAATATCCAATATCACTTTTTACCCGTCATGGGTACCCATGCACAGCTGTCAGACCTGCAAGCACGAGACCAACGTGGCAGTCAACATCAATCAACCTAGTACAGACGCCAGCACCTCAAGCTACCCCAAACTGTCGAATTTTTTCAAATTAACTTCTTCTAAACTAATATTACAAAGAGGAAAGATTTGTTTATTTGTTTGTTACGATTTAACTCAAAAATTTCTGATCCGATTTTAAAAATTCTTTCACCTTTGAATGCTACATTGTTCCTGAGTATATATATATTGAAAAATTTAAGGATCCTTGAGAAAATAAACGTGGACAAAGTCGCGGGCAAAGTACTACTTTAAAATAAAGTTAGAAATCTATCAAAGAAAGGACAATGCCAAAAACTCTATAGAACTTTGCCCCACTCAATAAAAGTCATGTGCAATATGTAGCATCTTACTGTTTATTTATTGCTGATAACTACACACTAGTCTTAGTGACTGTAGAATTTGCGGTTTCCGTTTAAATCTAAAAACAATAATGACATTCATTATAGGTTAAATTGTATTTTAGGTAAAATGAGTTTGTATTTTGTTGGTAGGTATTTCGTAATCCGCAAGTTCTAAAGAAAAACAATTTAGTATAGGAAGGTTCTATATTCATTACAATTATAATCATTAATTTACTTTTTCTGTACATGTGTTACTTTATCTGTACATGGGTGGGGCAGGATCTGGCAATGTCATTTGATAGATTGGGGCAGTTTGATGTACTGGCCTCTGTATATCAATCTGAGAGGATGAACAAGCATAGCAGCGAAAGAAGGTAAGGTTTATGTTTCAGCTCTTAAATTCCTCTTCACTTTAAGCAAAAACAAAGAATTCTACTTTCCAGTTCCATTTAAATTCCAGAATAATCTCCCACATAAAACGCACCACACCATTCTTTGTCCCACACGTTTACAAAAATACTCGCGTTTAAATATAAAGTCTCTTGCACACAAGTGTAGCAGGAAATATTGGCCTATATACAAAGGCCAGTCCAGGCCAGATGGGCCGTTTTGCATGTCTGTCCCCGGCCTTGTGGTCGAATAAACAATACGTAAAACGGCGCGTTGCATGCGGCCTTGCAAGTTTAATTTTGCATTTAAAACACACAAGTTTAAACCGTATTTGAATGTGTACAAAGCTTAGGAAACGATAATAAGTTTCGTGCAATAAATAAATTTTGATAGTTAATTCGAAATTATGCAAAGGAGTTTGCCTTGTTAATCTAGTATATTATTAATGCTTTCACATCTAATCGTTAATATTTGGTATGTTAATTTGGGTTTTCAGTATGTTAACTTTAAGTTTTAATTTAAATGTCTCCTATTTTTCACGTGGAAGGGTGTTAGAAACGACGTGGTTAGTTGAGCAAAAAATATTTAAAAATTAATTAATCGTGACACGAGAATGCGCAAAATTTAAGTACAGACCTAATTTTTAGAGTTCCTTGGCAGAAGAACCCTATTACTAAACCTCCGCTGTTGGTTTGTCTGACATGATTTTTCGGCGTCCTTCTGTCTGTCTGTTAGCGTGCTGTATCTTTTGAACCGTAATAGGTATCACTTGACGATTTTACAGAACGAGTATTACACACAACCATCCATACTTCCTTATTTTAATATTCTAAATGTAAAAGTAACTCTGTCTGTTACGCTTATACGATAAAATGGCTGAATTGATTTAAATGAAATTTGGTATAAATATAGCTTGAAACCTGGGGAGGGAAATAGGCTACTTTTTAAGTCGCGAGCTGGCCTGCATCCGCGATAACCGACATTCACGCGGACAAAGTCGCGGGCAAAAGCTAGTAAATAATAAAATTAAAAACTTAAGGGGGTACAAGAAACATGTTTGTCAGCGGACTGTACATTTTGAACCGTATGCACTTGAAATTTTCACAGTGAAAACAATAAAATCAAGTTTAAAATATCCAAGAAATATATATTTTTCGGCGTATTTACATTGTGCGATGGTACAGAACCCTTCATATGCGAGGCTATCTCGCTCTTCGCCAATTTTTAAAACCTTTACCGTAAATTCAAATACAGCAAAAAGGAATTTATAGCAACACTTGGCTCGTTTGACATAGATTGCGAGTACTTGGCATGAAAGCTGACATCTTAAGGCCTGTTAAAATATTTGACTCAACTGTTTTGTTTCAATAACATTGCCGACAAAACGTCACTGAAGTACCTAGTGCGAGTTTTAAACCTATTTGATCACATCAACTGAAACTTCAATTGGGTATATGAAACCAATCAATTGACACAGTTTTTGTAAGCTGTCAACGCGTTTTGTCCATAGATTTTGTAACTTATATTTATGACGTCAATTGTAGGTTTTTTTATTATTTCAAAGCAAGTAAAAAACTTGCTAGCTTGCCTGTAAAGCTGTGGGCCCGCATCTCACAAGACTGGAGCCCTAAATGTGTGTTAACTTCATTTTTTTTTTTAATTAAAATACCTTTTTAATAATCATTTAATTTTGTTGCTAAAATGATTTTTTTTTGTGTAAACAGGAGTCAAGGTGTTAAGCTGAAAATCAGAGCTTAGCAACCCTTTAGAGGGGAACCTAAGCATAGGTAGGTAATGCTGACGCTTGAACCTTTTGCTTCTACAGTTACAGTTCTTCTACAGTTTGCTACAGTTTTGTGTATGTACCAGTCACGAGCAAAAACATGTAAACAATTGGTCTCATTCTAAACTGATTTTCTCCTAAACTATTGATTGAAATGTTATGGGGTTACGAATTGGGTATTATTGATCCCATTCTACTAGAAAATTGGGTTTATCTAAAAGTTGAAATTGTTAATTCACGAAAAAATTGCTTTTGAATTTAACCATCTGTATACATATTTATGGTCGTGACTGTACTACAACCAGCTGTAATACTGGAGAAAATAAACCTTTATTCTATCCTATTCCATTCTAACACAGTCAGGCGGGGTCGCAGCAGACAGAGAAGATGGCGGGACACCTTGGATTGCTTCATCAGTAATTGGCGAGATGAGGCAAAACATCGGGAGAAATGGAGACAATGGGGGGAGGCTTTTGCCCAGGAGTGGGGCAGAAACGGCTAGTAAAATTGTAAGCAAAGTTAAGCTGAATTCCTCAACGATATAGAAAATCGTAGATTAGAAGAACAAATCACCAATTTCTAAAAAAGAAAACAATCACGATAACAATAATACCTACAGAATGAAAACAATTACAAATTGAAAACCTTTTTGTTATTAAAGCGAGCGAAAGGTTGCCGAAAATGGCCAACAATACAACTTTGTTACCGAAAATGGGTCGGCTTTTTTTTAAAGAATATCGCCCGAATCATCGTCTTTATTGGGTAACGAACTGGAATGAAACACGATGAAATTGTCGCAAGCATTATACAACAGACCGGATTTTATTTTAATACATTATTGTCCATTCACTCCGACGTAAAAGCCATACGAATCGAGGTCATGGTTAAGCTACGTTTGCCGCGGTCGTTTCATGGATTGGGCTCATGAAGCCGTTGGTACCGGCTGTCATTTGTAGATCTGTGACAGTCGTTATGGGTAGTCAGATGTCAGAAAGCCTGGCAAATAAACGAGGGGTATCCTGTTATTCAGTAACTGGGTTGGAGGACAGACACGCAGTCGCTCTATGGTACAGTACGCAAAAGTGATAAGTATCCATGTCGTCGGGAATAGTTGAAGATTTCTTAGAAACCAATGGGGGCTTTAAAATTAAATTTTATTAAATCATTGAACTGTTTATTCTCTATAAATTGTATTTTATTTTATTCATAAAAACCTATCGGTTTCTAAGTAAACTTCAACTGTTTCCGGCGACATGGATACTTATCTCCTTTGGTGACCGTACATGTAAAACATTGGTATGCAGCTGCATCCAGTTAGCCTGGAAGCCGTCTGCAATATAGTTAGGAAAAGGCTAGGCAGATTATCCTTTTACTCACTTTTTTATTTAATTCGCTGCTGTGGAGTGTGTTGGATCATTCGGCTCCCTTCAAAATGGTTGAGCTGAATGGTGCTGATTCACGCGTCATGTTCGTGAATGGGCGCTGTCAGTAGAGATTGGTCAGCTCTTATCTGCCATGGACTTTATCTTGCTTCTTTTTTGTGTTTTGTATTGTTAGATTGCCTTCATAGTTTTCACATAAGAAGCAACAAGAATCATGTAACCAGACTTTGTAAAAAACTTGATTTATAAAAGAGTGTCCGTCGAGTTTCTTGCTCGTCCTTCTCCATAGAGACCTACCTACGTTTTGGAACGAGCAACTAGCTTCAACTCTCTGACTAACTGACCGACTCTTTGACAATTCAAAAGTCGTTTATTGTAATAAATGCTTTGATTTTGGGTTAAAAATTTCTAATAAAAATTTCCCTTCGAACGCACAGATTGGTTTAAAATATATTTTTCTTACGGTTTTCCTGTTGAATCTTATTTTACAATAAAATTGCAGCTGACAGTTGTTTTTTTCTGTATTTAGAGTTCTATACTTTATTCTTTATCTCAACGTCCCATACGTTTCAGGCACTCGTTTCTCGCACAAAATCTACATTTCTGTGATAACATCTAAAAAACCTTTCTAACAGATCGACAAAAAGGTTCTTATAATGGTTCCGTTTTTCCATTTCAAGTACGAATCTCTAAAAACTGGCAGTCGCTCCATGTTTTTTTTTCTGCCTAGCCTTTTTCCCAGCAATATTGGGGTCGGTTTCCAGTCTAACTGGATGCAGCTGAATGCCAGTGTTTTACATGGAACGACTGCCTATCGGACCTCCACAACCCAGTTACTGGGTAACACGATACCTCTTGGTAAGACTGGTGGTCAGACTTTCTGGCTTCTGACTACCCATAACGACTGCAAAACATCTACAAATGACAGCCGGGGCCAACGGCTTAACGTGCTTTCCGAGGCACCGAAGAAACTCGGTATGAAAGGGATGGTCACCCATCCCTTTCTTAACCTTTGACCGATCGATATGTACGGCTCAAACTTAGCCACGAGCTCCATGTTAAACACTGAAATTCAGCAGCATCCACTTAGACTGGAAGCCAATTCCAACACAGTTGGGAAAAGGCTAGGATTGTCCTATCCTTGATTGTCTTGAAAAATCACAAACATAAAAGGCAATGGAAGAATAGGCGCAAAAAAAAACTCAGCAGATAAACGACATTCACACAGAAGAAGTCGCGGTCTTACCCCTTTATCTGTACAGAAGACTCCAGGAGTCTTGCGTCAATTGTTTAACTATTGTGTCTGCTAATTAGTCAGTTGAGCTGACTAGTAATCGTCGATACCTAAAAACGCCATCAAAATCAGGTCACCTAATAAACCTACCCATTTGCATACCAACTTCAGCGAACGCTTTTAAAAGCCAATAAAGTCTAATTCACGGCTAAACTGCACTTATTCTTGCAATGATATCTTGGGGCTGTGGCATAGTGTTTTGTAGCCACAACCTTATTGGACCTGTGCCAATGTGGGGCGGTACAAGTAATTAGCGACTAGCGGCCTTGTCAACTTACCTTGTTAAAATGCTTTCTTGGTAAAGTTTGAGAGATTGTCGAGCTTGTGACGGTATAATTGAGTCGTTTTTGTTTGTGTGCCGACACTTTTTCTTGTAGAAAACTGTTGTTAATTGCTAAAAGGAGTTTTTTTTTTAGTTTTGACATGCGAACCTCTATGTCTGTATTTGTTTTTCTTGTAAATATATGCACTTATCCATATTTTGACATCAATTAATAAATCTGTGTCTATTTTGATGCGAAGCCAAATGAAGCGTGCTTATTACAATATTCGTATTCATGACTTTTCTCTTTCTGTGAAAATTTACATTCACTGTGGCTTTAAGTTTTCAACTAACATTGCTACTCGCCACAAGTCTGCACTAGGATTTCCCAAACTTTCACATGATTAAAAAAAACTACAATTACTACCACTCTTTTAGTTACATACGTTTCATCGATAAATACACTTAATTAAAGATCCGTGTTCATCATCATCATCATCATTTCAGCCGAAAGACGTCCACTGCTGGACATAGGCCTCCCCCACAGGGGGGGTCTTGCTATAATCGCCACGCTTGGCAGGCGGGTTGGCGATCGCAGTATGTTTGTTACAATGGCACAGAGAACGCTGCTACCCATTTTCTGGTGAGTCCCTTAGTCGCCTCTTACGACACCCACGGGAAGATATGGGATGGTGCTATTGTTTACGATCCGTGTTTAATCAAATAAGTTTTTTATGTATTTTTTTATAAAGAAATCACAAATAGAGACGCGAACACAAACACGAACCTAAAGGCTTCAATGCTACCATAAATCTCTCGCATCTTATAACTTGTACCACACTAAAAGCAGGCACGCAAGACTGTCACTAGTTTATGGGCAAAAAGCACTAGCCTAGTACTGTGTGTACCTGAGCACGACGAGTTTAGTCTTTGAAGATTATGCCGTAACGCTAAACTAGATAAGTCACCCGCCACACTATATTAGCAGCTTTTGGCATTTACAGAACTTCACATAGACTTTTACAACGAAACAAATGAAAGTAGGGGTAAAGGAAAAGGGGGTACAGCTGCGTTGCTGTGTTTAGGTTTAAAGTCGGATATCTATGGTTTAAAGGATACCTTTAATTAAAGACACATGTGTGTCATTTTAACTTAAGAGGATTGTGAGATGCTAATACGCGGCGCGAGTAGGTATTTTCAAAAATGCTGTCTGTTTCATACCGCTCGCTCTGCTTTCCTCCGAATGAACAATACAAATACAATATGGCCCTGCCCGCTGACCCGTATCGAGCGATAGAGAGTTGCAAGTCTAGGGGGCAATTATCTACATTTCCTTTTTGAAATATGGTTTTGGGCGATTACGTTTCCCCCCTCCCCCCTAAACCTTCCCGAAATGAAACAATTTTGATCTCGTTATATTCAGTATACCTTAATCTAGGTCTGTACGTTTTGCTTTTTAAGAAATTCAGTATAGTTTAATTCAAAAAATAAAAACGCTCGAAGAAGTGTTTAAGTCAAAAATGTAGGTATTTAGATGATAATTACCTCTATCCACGTATCCAACGCCATATTTCTTTAAAATTAAAACGTACAGACCTGGGCCTCAAGTCTGCTATTACAATAGTGTCAGAATGGTCTATCACTGACTTCATAATTGTTGATTTTGACAAGTTTGGTAATCTACTAATATAATGGCGTCATTATGACTTTCCAATGGTCAACCACTGACACGCCATTGAAAGAAATTATATGTAATCTCGTACAAAATGACAAATGAATGACTGACTTAGGCGGTAATCTGCTACAATTTTGACAGTTCCTTTGATCAGTGACCCACCATTAGAACGTCATTGTGCAGTCATTGCTTTTAATTCGACCGACCCATGATAGGCCATTATAAATTTAGCAGATTACGAACTTTTGACGACACGGTTGGCGCAGTGGCTGAGCGATCGACTGCTGCGCAGCGTGTTGCGGGTTCGATTCCCGCCCAGGGTAAACATTTGTGTGATGAGCACTTTGTGTTTGCCTTGTGTCTGGGTGTTCTTTATCTATATAATTATGTATGTATTTACAAAAAAAAAAGTATTTGTGTATGTATATCAGCTGTCTGACACCCATAGTACAGGATCTCCCTAGTTTGGGGTCAGATGGCCGTGTGTGAAAAATGTCCCCACATATTATTAAAAAAAAAAAACTTTTAGCAAAATGACAATGGGATCATGTTGGAATGACGAAATTATAAAAATAGCAGACTTGGCCCCCTGTTTTTCGTTATAACTACAACATTTTCAAAAATTATAAAATTTGGACTAACTTTACAGGGGGTAATACGTAATCGCTTTTTGTAAGAATTTTTTCAGCCTCACAATCCTCTTAAGGTCTGCAGAGATAGTATTGTAGGTGTCTATAGGTGACCACTCATACTCAACATCAGGTGTGCTGTCTGCTAGTTTGCCATCTAATGACACCATCATCTGCCTAGCCTTTTCCCAACTACATATGTGGCCGGCTTCCAGTCTTAACTGGATGCAGCTGAATACCAGTGATTTACATGGAGGGACTGCCTAGCGGACCTCCACAGCCCAGTTACTGGGTAACCCCGTACACCTTGGTAAGACTAGTTGTCAGACTTTCTGGCTTCTGACTACCCAAAACGATGATAAAGATTGACAGCCGGGACCAACAGCTTTACGTGCTTTCCGAAGCACGGAGGGGTCTAATATAAATTTTACAAAAGCAAATCCTATCGGAGCCCTAAAATTATACAACGCCAACATCCCCATTTCGGTCTTGCACCACATTTGTCGATAGCAATCAGTGTTCATCTAGTATTGCCCGTTTAATTGCAACGTAACTATTTACTTATTCATCAGGGCGCGTCGGATGAGGCTGGATGAAGCCCAGTATTTGTGGATGGAGGTTATGGATGATGAATGATGCTTCCGTTTGTCTATTGGTTATAGTTGTGGTTGATGACTCGGGTTTGGTTGGACGATTCATTAAAAAATTATGGACAGAAACAGCCACCGTAGAAAAGCATGTGTTTAGGTCCCTGAATAATATTCTAAATAAAGTTTACCTTTTCATAAACACCAGCCTATTCTTTTGGTGAATTTAATCAGGAATTAGGTTCAATAACGTAAAATTTAAAGACTCTTTTAGCTCCCAAAGAATTTATAGACATTTTTTTTCAAATATAGAATGTGGTGGTGTGTAAACTTGAACAGCAATGAATTGAATCGGAGTTAAGCTTTATAAAAATAATACGTAAAATAAGAAATCTAAAAACTGGCCAGGTGTGATTTAATTACAAATATATAGTTTTCAGAGTTGTCCCTATAATTGTAGTATAAGACAATATTTCTTGACAAATTTCATAGTTCTAGGTTAACGGAAAGTACCCTATAAATTTTGATTCCCTTGAGAGAGTCGAAATATACGTTTTGTGCGGCATAAACGGCTATATCTTTTTCTTTACGTTAACTTCGAAGTTTGATTTTTTCACAGCTTCAATGGAGTAGACCTGAGTATTGTTGACAGACAGACGGACAACAAAGTTTCCTTTTGAGGTACGGAACCCGAAAAAATCAGTTGAAAACCAATTGGGAGTGAATCACGAAACGAAACCGTCTGTAATTATTTAACAGTATTCATTTTTCACCCTCCAAGGTTCTGTTCGAAAGGCAAAAACTATGGCTAGTGTAACGTTCAGGTTTTCACGAAAGTGAATACGTAATTGCTAAAGAAATATTTGCGTTCCGGATTGTTTCAGACAGTTGGCAATTGGAAGTTTACTTTGATTTTATTCGTAGGTAACCTACATTTTGCTAGGTTTAAAAAAATATATTTAAAAAAAATTTTTTCAAAAAAAAGAAAACCGCCTTCAAAAACTAAAAAGTGATAAATAACTTTAGCACAGAACACACATTACTTTACTTTCGGAAGTCGGTGGCGGTGGCTTTGTGTTTTTGGTTTTGTATTGCCACCGACTTCCGAAAGTAAAGTAATGTGTGTTCTGTGCTAAAGTTATTTATCACTTTTTAGTTTCTGAAGGCGGTTTTCTTTTTTTTTTAACTTTTTATTTTTCGCTTTTTAGTGTTGCCTTAACATCCAAATCCATTAAGAAACGGCAACACACTGATAAAATTTATATGGGACCTTTTCGGAATAAACCCCTTTCGAACAAAAAAAGAATTTTGCAAATTGGTCTATATATGACAGAGTTATGCCCGAAAATACATAAAAAAAATATATATATATAAACATTCGAATTGATAACCTCCTCCTTTTTGAAGTCGGTTAAAAATAGCAAGCAGTGCGAAAATTTCACGCGGGCGAAGACGGGCAAAAGGTAGAAGTGTAAATAAATAAAAACAGTGTAATAGAAAAAAAAAACTAGTAGAAAACGTCTCGGTTGTAACACGTTTCAAATAAAACTATTATTTCTTTAAAAAAATTCGTTTCCACAATTCCAGAATGAAAAGGAAATAAATGTTTTCTTGGGAATAATCGAAATAATCAACAATGGATACGTAAGCATCGCTTTGGGGGCCATTTGTGATACATGTGTATGAGTTTCATGAAGGCAAACGGTGACCCACTTATGTATATGGCTGCCCCATGTATTTATGTGAATAGAACGAATATTATCCAGGAGTAGAAAAATACGTGTTCACTAATATCAATCTACTGTAAAAGTTGCATGCATAATAATATGGCATGCTGGTCGAAACTATTGACTTAATGTTTCGTCTAAACACTTTGAATTCGTTCTAGAAGCTTTTCGTATTTAGAAACGTTTCTCTTATTTTTATATCATGGCATTGTTTAGCCTAGCGCCGTCAGAGGACGACGTGCTATTCTATGATACAATTATTAAAGCAGTTTCCCTCTTTGATTTAGTAAACCCTCCAGCCTCCTCTAACACAATATTATATACTTCGATCTGGAAGCGCTCAGCAAGGTCTGAACCCTTACAGTACCTTTTTTTATCGAGGACTGTGCCGGACTCCTGCCGGCTAAAGCCACCACGGTGTTCCTCGACTGACCTATGGGTTATGAGCAAGGATTTGTTCACGTATGCACCGCGCCCCCGCCAGACTTTGACTCACCAATGATGCAGGCGGGGCCCGTCGACCTCAGCGGTCTAAACGCTGCCGAATCGTGTAAGTGGGGCGCGCGCGGAACACGGCGCGCCGTCTACACGGGCCTGCATCAGGGCCTCAAGTCTGCTATTACAATAGTGTCAAAATGGTCTATCATTGATTTCATAATTGTTGATTTTGACAAGTTTGGTAATCTACTAATGTAATGGCGTCATTATGACTTTCCAATGGTCAACCACTGACATGCCATTGAAAGAAGTGGTAATCTCGTACAAAATGACAACTGAATGACTGACTTAGGCGGTAATCTGCTAAAATTTTGACAGTTCCTTTGATCAGTGACCTACCATTAGAACGTCATTGTGCAGTCATTGCTTTTAATTCGACCGACCAATGATCGACCATTATGAATTTAGCAGATTACAAACTTTTAGCAAAATGACAATGAGATCGTGTTGGAATGACGAAATTATAAAAATAACAGACTTGGCCCCCTGGTCGGGTGGTGGACTGCCCCTAAGTCGACCACCCGCAGGCCGGACCCTTACAGTACCTACTATCCGTTCCATTCCAAACTAATATATAAATGCGAAAGTGAGCTTGTTTAATCGCTTTCAAGGCTTAACTACTGAACCAATTACTTTTTAAGAGAGAACAAAGTTTACTTTTTAATAGGCGATTTCGTCTGCATCCGCGATACCCGACATTCATGCGGCTGAAGTCGCGGGAAAAAGTTAGTAGGCTATTTTATTACCAAAAAAAAATAGGGATCTATAAACAAATGACGCAGACGAAGTCGCGGACAGAAGCTAATATTAAAAAAGGCACACGTCCCTAATATGGAAGTAAAAGTGAGTCTGCCTGTCCAATCGGTAAGGAATTTTGATATTTAATAGTATGGGTGTATGAATTTGAATGTATAATTCAAGTTTTTGACGTATCTAGATCTGTAAAGCGCCTACACTATTGGCGGATATTCGCACAGGCGGCGTTTTCTAAACACGGCGTTATTTACGCGGAGTGGATTTTCACCAGCGATGTTGAGTCGGCCGTTTGGGTGGACCTGTCTAGCGCAGCGGCGAGGCACACAATAATGTTTTCCTTTTTACATTTTTATGCTATTGTTTTTATAATAATGTTTTTTATTGTGTACCACATGGACTGTGTCAACATATCATTATTTCTTTCTTTTTCTCTTACACTTTCTTTGAAAATCTAGTGCGCGGTAAGGGCGATTTTTTTCCGTGCCCTGGATTTTCAATAGTCAGTGTGGAGCCGGGCGTTGAAATACAAGTGCGTGGTGAAAAACAACTTCGAGAAAACATCCGTACGGACAAACACTTAGCGATTAGATATCGTTATTGCTCATTGGCGGAATTCCAGAGGGTGACACTTTACTATTTGTCTTCTCCCTCTAAATAACATAATGACTATAATGCTGTGTTAGGTTTGAACTTGTAATTATCAAGTCTATGTGAAAAAACTATGTAAATAAAAAATGTATGTTTGTTTGTCCTCTATGCGTTCCTAAATCATTGACCCAGTTGTGATGAAACTTTGGTATCCTGGCTCTAAAGTGCGAACTTAAGTTATACCAGTATTTTAGAGCAAATCTTTACCTCGAGGAGGTAAGTGTGTCTTTAACGTATGTTGGTTTAAAACAATATGCTGTAAAACATTTAAGAAAACCGGACAAGTGCAAGTCGGACTCGCCCACCGAGGGTTCCGTACATATTTGTAGGTACATATCCATACTTACATACTTTAATCAACTTAATCTTTTTTTCACGTTAACTTAGAAGTTTGATTTTCACAGCTTCATGGGACCGTGAACCTAAGTACATATATGGTTTTAATTTCAACTCGATACCTGCACGCGTTCCCGAAATAAAGGGCCTTTACAGACAGACAGACGGACAATAAAGTGATCCTATAAGAGTTCCGTTTTTTTCTTTTTGAGGTACGATACCCCAAAAACTAGACAAAACTAACTATCTTGCCTGTAAGTGTATAAGGTACCATTTATACCTGATACCTTATTGATTGCTCAGCATTTAAACGCCGTTTTAAAAAATACTTTTATCTATTTTCAAAGTTTCTATTAAAATCATTTTCATACTAAAATCTGTCTGGCGACTCAAGGCTCAATCCATAAGGGGATAACATTTTATGAAAACACTACCTAAATTCTTCACATTTAAAAAGGCAATCAGTCTCTTCCATTAAAAAACACTTTTATTAACCCACTTTTCAAAAAGCGACGCTCCAAATTTACTCAAGACTTAAATGCCTTCAGAATGTAGACTTTTCCAAATAGGTACCGCTAGGTTTTGCACTGTAATTTCGCTTTCTTTAATTTCCCTTGAAGCCATCGTTCATGTCTGTCTGTCCGTTTTGGCGTGACCTCAAGCCTTCATATCTGACGAACGAAAAATTATTTATAGCATTTCAAATAGAGGTTTTTTTGCCAAATTAGGAATTGTAATGTTGTTATCTAATTGTTGGTTGATTTGATGTGTAACTAATGTTTTATATGACGTCGTTTATGCTTGTGATTAGGTGAATTGCATATTGTAATGACAATGTCATCATTTGCTTAACCTATAACTGACTATGTTGGAGTCGAGTTTCAGTCTTTTATTCACTATGGGTCCAGCAAGTCCAGTAAACAATTTATAATAATCATTGACGTACAGCAAGCTTGTTCACGGTTCTTTTGCATCGTGCATCGTGCATGACCTTAGCGGGACTTACATTAAGATGGAAGGTGCATAAGGCGTTATATAGTTGACACTGTTGACAGGTTCTAGCTAGAAGTAAACGTCGCTCCGTCGCTTAACCAGATGCATCTGAATACCAGTGCTTTACATGGAGCAACTGCCTATCGGACCTCCACTACCCAGCTACTAGGTAACACGATACCCCTTGGTAAGACTGGTTGCCGTACTTTCTGGCTTCTGACTACCCATAACGACTGTCAAAGATCTACAAATGACAGCCGGGACTGATGTGCTTTTTGAGACACAGAGGAGTTGTACAGATCGATTGGTCATATCTAATCTAATATCTAATATTATGTGGGGACATTTTCACACACGGCCATCTGACCCCAAACTAAGGAGACCCTGTACTATGGGTGTAAGACAGCTGATATACATACACAAATACATATTTTTTTGTAAATACAAACATATATAGATATACAATACCCAGACACAAGACAAACACAAATGCTTATCACACAAATGTTTACCCTGGGCGGGAATCGAACCCGCAACACGCTGCGCAGCAGTCGATCGCTCAGCCACTGCGCCAACCGTGTCGTGTCGTCATCATAGGTTAAGCTACGCTTGCCGCGGTCGGTCTGTGGATGGGTGACCATGAATTTCATATCGAGCTTCCTCCGTGCCTCGGAAAGCACGTAAAGCTGTTAGGCCAGCTGTCTTTCGTAGATCTTTGACATTCGTTAAGGGTAATCAGAAGCCAGAAAGTCTGACAACCAAGGGTATTGTGTTGCTCAGTAACTGAGTTGTGGAGGTCCGATAGGCAGTCGCTCCATGTATAATACTGGTATTCAGCTGCATCGGGTTAGACTGGCCGACCCCAAGATAGTTGAGAAAACGCTATGCAGATGATGAGTTGTACGGTTGTTGAAACGAATGTCTCAAAAATATTAGTAAGAATAAAAAAGAGAACTGCCTTCAAAAACTAAAAAGTGACAAATAACTTTAGCACAGAACACGCATGACTTTCGGTAGTTTCAGAAGTCGGTGGCTTTGTTCTGTTTGTTGTTTTGTATTGCCACCGAGTTCCGAAAATAAAGTCATGTGTGTTCTGTGCTTAAGTTATTGAGGTATATTTTTTTTGGTTTTTGTTGATTTTTTCAAAAAGCACTGGATAAATTATTTTTGTTGTATACTTGAACCTTCTCCAGAATGTAACAAACACTTTTCTGAAAACTGCATCGTAATCGGTTCAGCCAAACGGGAGATAATCGCGGACAAACCTACATACAAACATACGGGTCGAACTGAGAACCTCCTTTTATTAAGTCGGTTAATAAGAAAATATGATAATTGTACTAACCTCCGTCCCCTGGACCTTGAGCTTCATGTGGTCTTCTCTGGTGGTCTTTCCGTCTTTCCTCTTCTTCCAGCAGTACCCATCGCGTCGGTAGCGGACTTTCTTCCGGCTGTACAGCAGCATTGAGCCGCTTTTTGGCCTGGAAAGAAAGAAAATTGTACATTAATATAATGAGACCTGCAGTGCTATTCTGTAACAATCTCCTTTGGTTAACACCTAGGTGAAGTGAGCTGTCATCCGATTTTAGTGCTTTGTAAATCCCTAGCATCGGGACTGATGACAGCTCACTTCACCTAGGTGCTCACCGAGGGAGGTTGTAATAGAATAGACATACTGGTTTTGCTCCCGAGTACATCCGCATGAATTGCCTGAACTTTTTTATCTTTACAAAGAAACAGTATTAATGTGTCTGTTTGTAATGCCAATATAACAGACTAAATGCTTACTAAATGCATGTGTAAGGGCGGGTTGCTTCAACTAACCATTACTGACCGGTAATAGTAAAAAATGGCACCAACTATCGTCAAATCAAAAAAATGGGTTGTTTCACAAAATCATACGTCAAAAAGTTACTATTACCATAACCGACCAGTCATCGTAATTTTGTGTTGTCAAACAGCTACTTCAAACATCAAAATATTATGGAATCTCTTTTTGAATAACTTTAACTGACGGATTTTTATGTCATGGAACAACCCGTTACATTTAACGTACGTTAAACATCATAGTAACTCACGTCATAGTAACTTTTTAGCAGTCCGTATGTAACGTTAACCGACTGTTTGAAACAACCCGCCCTTAGTATTCGGTACTTACATCAATAAAACAATGTTTAATTTTTTTGTCTGTCTGTTGGTTTGTTCCGATTAATCTCTGAAACGACTAGACCGATTTTGACGGAATTTTCACTGGCAATAGGATCAGTAGTACTGAAAATTTGAGCGTTTAAACAACCAAACAAACTTTTCAGTTTTTCAGAAAATTAGTTTTCGTCCATAACAACGATTTATCTTACAGTATTACAGGACAAACGACTTTGTTTTACGATTTAATTGTTACATATAATATGGCCGTATTCTGATGCCTGTTAAGCTCCCTGATTAATTCATAGCACCACCACCCCATAGGGAAGTATTAAGGGGTAAGTGGTATCATAAATTATTCACACAATCAAAATACACAATATATTATAGTATCACATAATTATCCTACTTCAACTAGGTACTATTATATACGCGAAAATTTGATCTGAATTCTCATCCATCCATGAAAACGAAAGTGGAAAGAAAAAGAGTGGATGAAAGTGATTTACAGATGGATGAGGGAGAGCGGATGGGCAGTTTTGTAAGTAGTTTTAGTTATTTAATTTTAATTTTTTTCATATTTAGTGTCCGCATTAATAAACCATATTTTTGTTACTGTTGGTTTTGTTCCCACAAACAAACCATGAAAACGGTTTTGTGGGGCATAGTTTTAAGTTAAGATTTTTTGTAAACTTTGTTTATAATAAAAAAAATAAATAATAATAATATAATAATCCTCACAAATTTGCTCGGATGGAAGGAGAAAGAAACGCATATTTTCCCATATCAAGCAGAGAAAATTTTCACAATGGGACGTCAGCCCATTGTGATAATTTACCTATTGTCACAAAACGACGTTTACAATTACCATAATAATTATTGCAATTGACGGTCCTAAAATATGAGCTGTTATAATCATCACCATCATCATGTCAACCTTTAAACGCCCACTGCTGGGAAAAGGTCTTCCTCGAGGAGCTCAGCAGTAATCGCCATTTTTGGCCGATGCATGGTGGCGATCGCAGTATGTGTTATGGTACTTAGAAGGACGCTGCTGCCCGTCCTCTGGTCAATATCTGTCTGTCGCCTTCTACGACACCCACGGGTAGAAATGGGGTGGTGCTATTCGCGACCGGCACCACACGGCTTGTGCTGTTATATTTGATTCCAATTCCGTCCTGTCAACCAACATGATATGACTAATTTCATCATCTTCATTCATACACAATCATACACTTCAAATTTAATAATACCAACTTCCTAATCGCTACTGTTTAACTTAACTCGTGAATTCTTGCAATTAATCATTTCGAACTAATTGGCAAAATTGTAGTTCACATAAATTGTTAATCTTCAAGATGCCGGGGGTAACAAGTGATCATAAAACCTTTAACAGAAGGGTTACTGCCAAAGTTGTAACTTGAAGTTATGTAAGTTGTAACATCAAGTAATGTAATATCTTATGTCTAAGGGTACTTGTATACATAAGTTTACAACGCCATGTTTCGCCTTTAGATGATAATTTTGATGAACTTCCTGAAATAATTACACCAGCATTAAATTACACCATATGCTTTTGACATTGTTTAAATTCAAATTATTTATTTCAAACCAATATTTTAACCCGTGGGGTGTCCGGGCTAGAATAGCACCCCCCCATTTCATCCCGAGGGTGTCGTCGAAGGCGACTAAGGGAAAATCCGGAACTCGGGCAGCAGCGGCTTCCGTGAACTTAACAACTTCACTGCGATCCCCGAGACACCTTCCAAGCGTGGGGATTATGGCATCCTTGGGTCCAGATCTTTGTACAGCAGCGGACGTCTCCCAGCTGATGATGATTTCAGACCATAGATCCATAGTGTTAATATCACCTTAGCCTATTTGTTAGGGAGTAATAATTTAAAATATCCCCATATTAACTGGAGAAATCTACCCGCTCAGTGCCTGTTAAATGGTTCATCAATTTTGTTCGTCAGTGTAGCAAGGATGATGTTAGGACTGGGCTGCAAAAGGGAGGCACTCCCCAACAAGTCCTGTGTAACATTCCACTCGTGTGGAATATTCTATGGGTCAGTCAGTGGCGTTAATGGCTAGTTGGGTGGGTATGGATCGCATGGTGTATCCAGTATGGCAATGGCTTCAGGATGCTGTTGGGGCGGCATTTTTGTAGTATCAGCATTATGTATAAGGAACTGAGGTTGGATGGCTTCGATGCCATCATAGGCAAACAGGATTCTTTTTTGCTAAGAAACATGCGGGAGAGTGACAATGGCATCCTAAGGTTCTTTGCGGAGACGTACTCGTACGACACCCCTACCATTATCGTGAGAAGTAATGTTAGAACAGTAACCTGTCAAAAATGCCTCTATTGTATCTACATTTTTGACAAGCTTTTGATATTAATTGCCGCTGAGATGACATTGAAACTAAATTTGTAACGTTTTTAATTCATAAAATTTACCTTCTGACATTAATGTTTAATATCCTAACTTATGTATGTATGTGGTTATATACTAGGTACTTTCAGTAACACTAACACGTGTCGACTTCACTGAAGAGCACGTAAAGCAAACACTATATATTATATTGAAAATCATAAAGCCTATTGTAGGCGACGCATTACACATTCTTCATAGGTCTTATTACTTTTTATACGTATCTAGCTTAATTTCTGATACCTAATAAATTGCCGAGCGTTTGCGCATTCATCTAGCTAAATACTCGCATGTTAATTTACATATTTCACGACAGACGGCGCCACCGCGCAAGAGTAGATTTGTTAGTGAGTACTGTGATTTTTTTGAGTTAGTTCGGTGGTACGGTGTATTCGCAAACGCACTGTCTAACGGAAATATTTCACGAGTTTCATTTCTATCGCCTATAAAACTTTGATCCTTCGAGCCAAATCTATAATCAGTACCCTTGGACAATGTTCAAGTCACCACCTTTCGATAGAAAACTCAATTTAAAAGACCGTAGCAAGCTCAGTGATAGGTTAGATCGCGCATCCGAACACGTGCTGGGTGAATGTGTAAAAGTGCCTATTACTCGAAGTGTACAAAGCTTGAACATACAGTGCTCCACTAAACGTGAACTCAAACGAACTCCATCACCGCATCAATCGGTAATGTCTCGAAAAACGACATCATCGCAAGCTCGACGCGCGCAGCTAGAACTTGAAGCCGCCCGGGCAAAGGCCAAGATCCAGCTCGAACTGATCGATAAGCAGCTGGAAGCAGATTTGGCTATGGTAGATGATGACCAGGATGATGGGCATTACTCCAGCAGTGATAAACCACACGAAGCAGTAGAGGAGTGGATGGACAAAAGCCATATGAAGCTAATGGATTGCCATGACCCAGGCATACCACCTACGACGGCTCCGGAACCAGCGCTGGCAACTGATGGTCAAGAATTTAGCCGCGCACCAAACCCCGGCCTGCCAGTCGACAGCATACTTCACTTGGCTCAAACCTTGAAAGGTATGATGACAACATCGCCTCCTCAAGAAAACAGACTGTTGACACGACTAGCCACGCCCAAAGATTTGCCAAATTTTAGTGGCGATTGTGTTGAGTGGTTACATTTCAAAAGTGCTTTTAATGAATCAACAACAATATGCAAATTCAGTGAAGCAGAAAATTTGTGGAGGCTCCGACGAGCTTTGAAAGGCGAAGCTAAGGAGGCAGTCACTGATTTACTGATAGGAAATACCCCTCCGAATATAGTGATGGATGCACTAGAACTCAGGTTTGGCCGATCTGACATAGTCGTGCAACATTTGACTACACAAATGAAAAAGTTACCTTCATTGCCCTCAAATTACCAACAAGATCTTGTCAACTTTTCTATAAAGGTAAACAACTGTGTAGCTGCATTACGTGCAATTGATCAATACGACTACCTAAGAAGTCCTGAACTATTATTGGCCATAACTTCCAAATTACCTAGTGTACTACTTAGCCGCTGGATGGATTATGCATACAAAAATCTGGTTATTAATGAACCGAAACTTCAATTATTAGCGTCATTTCTCAAACAAGAAGCCGAGATGATGGCAGTAGTAGGTATTACTCAGATGCGTGAACAAAAGAAGCCTGAGCCAGATAAGCCAACAAAAAAGGTATCGAACGATAAATACCATTACAACAATAACAAACAAGTGTTTGCCACTACATCTGTTGATACGAAGCTATGTAACTTCTGCAAAAAATCTACACATTTACTGCCAGATTGCCGTGTTTTCAGACGGGCAATGAGAAAGGATCGTTGGAGATTTGTGAAAATAAATAACTTATGTTATTGTTGTTTACTCGACCGGCATGACAATGATATATGCCCGGCACCAGTGTGCGACATTGATAACTGCAAACTCACACACCATAAGTTACTACACTACAATAAGCCTGCTAAGCCACGCACACAAGTATCTGAAGACGAGCAGCAGCAGCAGGCCTCCCAGGAGGGAGAACCGACAACTGTGGCGTACGTCACCGCAGCTACGTCAGCGGCAGCGGCGTCCAGGGATCGCGAGCTACAGCACGACAACGTCATCGTAGGCGCGCCGCGGCCCGCTACCCCGGAACCTACCAATAATGTCGCGCTAAAAGTGGTAAAAGTGCAACTACAAGGACCTAACGGTAATGTAATTACTTATGCTTTATTAGACGATGGTGCTTCAATATCAATGATAGATAAAGATTTAGTTGAACAATTGGGACTTAAAACTTTTAAATCTAAGTGTATAAAATTAATAGACGCGTTTGGCTTAGAAGTATTGCAACCTGACGCCCCTAAAGTGTTAACAAAAATATGTGGCTATGATAAAACTAGTTACGATGTTTGTTTACGTCAAGTAGATAAATTAAAATTACCTGCTCAAAATTTGTCATTTATAAAAAACATAAAGTGTAAGCATTTATTACATGTTAAGGATTTTGTTTGTAAAGAGTGTGTAGTGCCTCGTTTACTAATTGGAGAAGACAATTATTTCCTTATGGCCCCGTTAGAAGTTATACATAGTGATAGCGATACATATCGGTACGAGCCGTACGCAACAAAATGCAGATTAGGATGGTCAATTCATGGATGCTTTGGTCGCACTCACACTTCCGTAAATGCACACACTTTCGCTCTCGCTCACTGTGAATCTGAAGTGCAAGTAAGCGATATTGAAAATCTAACTAATTTAATAAAAACGTCTTTTGAACTAGATTCTATTGGTATTACGGGCTTACGCCGTGAAAACACTTTACAGTCACGAGCTGTACATATATTAGATAACACAGCACGTATGATAGGTGATCGATGGGAGGTTGGCTTGCCTTTTGTTAAAGATGAATTTACTATGCCCGACAGTTATAATTACGCGCGGTCACGATTACAGGGTTTGTTAAAAAGATTTCAGGCAGATAGTGAGTATGCAGATAGGTACAGAAACGAAATAAATAAACTATTCTGTAACGGCTACGCTCGAGAACTTAATGATACTGAACTTTCGGCGAGTCACATATGGTATCTGTCACATTTTGGAGTGCAAAATCTAAACAAACCTGGTAAGTTAAGATTAGTGTTTGACGGTGCAGGAAAAGTAGATGGCGTCAGCTTAAATGATTATTTACTAACGGGCCCCGACCTCTATAACTCACTTCTCGGTATAATGTTAAGGTTTCGCGAACACCAATTCGTTTTGATTGGAGACATTAAAGATATGTTTCTTCAAATTAAAATTCGCCCTGAAGACCAACATGTATTCCGATTTCTATGGCAGGAAAGTAAAGATGCCCCCTTAAAAACCTGTGTCATGCAAAGTCTTATTTTTGGTGCCACCTGTTCACCCTTTATTGCACAATATATTCGCAATAAAAATGCCCTAAAATATCAGGATTTATACCCTGAAGCTGTTGAAATAATTGTAAACAACCATTACATGGATGATTGTTTGCATTCTTGTGACACTGAACTTAAAGCAATTCAATTAATTCGTGACATAACAGCTATACATAAAAAAGGTGGGTTCGAGATAACACGTTGGTCGAGCAATAGCAAGAAAGTACTGCGAACTATTGCGCCCGACGCGCTCGCGCCGACTGCATTGGAATTTAAACTCGGAGCGACGAACACAAGTGAGCGCACTCTCGGGTTGATGTGGCATCCGAGCAGTGACTCATTCGGTTTTAAAATATATCTCGATCGCATATCGCAAAGTATTTTAAATGGTTCCGAACCCCCTACTAAAGCAAAAATGCTAAGTATTATTATGTCAATATATGATTTGCATGGTTATTTGTCTCCCTTTATTATAAAAGGTAAAATAATATTTCAAAATGTTCACCGTAGCGGTGTTGATTGGAACTGCCGCATCCAAAGTGACGAACATGCTCAATTTATGAACTGGTTGAATGATTTACAACGACTAAGTTCGCTGTATATTCCACGGTGCTACGTTAACGCGAGCGAGTGGACAGCTTGCTACTCGGGCACGCAGTGGATATCAACTACCGCCGATAAGTGTGATATAATAGATAAACAGATGCATATATTTTGCGACGCCTCTTTGAAAGCGTACTCAGCTGTTGTTTACTGGCGACTAGTACGATCAGATGGTTATGTTATAATTAGTTTTGTTGCTAGTAAAAGCAGAGTGAGTCCTTTGCGACCTATTTCTGTTCCGCGACTTGAGTTACAGGGAGCACTTTTAGCGGCTAGGCTTGCTAGCACTGTACAAAAGGAACACAAAGATTTACAGCCAAATAAACGATATTTTTGGTGTGATTCAAGTACAGTACTGCAATGGATCCGAAGTGATCCTCGTAACTACAAGCCCTACGTAGCTCATCGTTTAGGTGAGTTAGATGAGTTGTCTAAATCATGTGAGTGGCGTCACGTACCGTCAGGACAGAATACTGCCGATATCGCTACAAGAGAGGACGCGCCGCCACTTTCATACTCTGACGCTTGGTTTCAAGGTCCAGCGTTTTTACGTCGCCCAGAGGAAGAGTGGCCAAAGGATCGTAAGTTCACCAAATTATCAGATGATAGTTTGTGTGAAGAACGATGCGTTCACGTAGTGGTCACCAACAATTCAGTGTTATCTTTGCCTAATGAAGATAATATCTCGAGTTGGATCACACTGGTGCGCGCCACCGCCAGAGTATTACTCTTTATTCGTTGGCGTCAGCGAACAAACAAACAAATTGATGTTTCTTTAACTAAGGAGGCAGAGGATTTGGTAATCAAAAATTGTCAGCAAAATTGTTTTGCTACGGAATTATCTTGTTTAAAACGTAATGAACCTCTGCCTCGTAATAGTCGTTTGTTACAATTATCACCATATATTGACCAGTCAGGTATTCTGCGCGTCGGTGGTCGCATTGACAAAGTAGTTGGTGTTGAATATACCTCACGCAGACCTGCTATTTTAGACGGTCACCATAGAATTACGCGTTTATTGGTCGATTATTATCACAAAAAGGCAATTCACGGGGCTAATGAGCTTGTTGTTAATGAATTGCGACAACATTACTGGGTTATTAATCTCAGACCAACAGTTCGCTCAGTAGCTTCACAGTGTCTATTTTGTCGATACAGACGAGCCGCGCCGAAGCCGCAGCGCATGGCCGACCTGCCAGCGGCCAGATTGCAACATAGTAGACGGCCATTTAGCTATTCAGGCGTCGATTTTTTTGGCCCATTAGAAGTGACAGTAGGTCGAAAACGCCAAAAAAGATACGGCATGATATTTACTTGTCTTACGATACGAGCAATCCATATCGAGATGACAGAAGATCTTTCTGCTGATTCGACTATCATGGCTCTTAGGAGAATGGCAGCTCGCCGAGGCCTACCTAGTGTTATTTTCTCAGATAACGGCACGAACCTAAGGGGAGCCGACTCTGAGCTAAAACGAAGTTTAGCTGAACTAAATAGAGATACAATTATTGAAGATGGTGTTATTCGTGGGGTAGATTGGAAATTTATTCCGCCGGGTGCGCCTGAGATGGGAGGCTCATGGGAGAGGATGATTCGCACTGTAAAATCTTCCCTAAAAGTAATTCTAAAAGAACGTGCCCCTCATCCTGATACTTTATTAACCTTGTTAGCAGAGGTCGAGGCCTTAGTAAATAGTCGTCCTATTACTCACGTGTCAGTCGACCCTAACTATCCGGAAGCCCTAACGCCTAACCATTTTTTAATAGGCACCTCTTCAGCTAGCTCGCTTTTCGGTAAGTACGACGATGATGATTTGTATCTTAGGAAGCGCTGGCGAGTGGCTCAGCGATTATCAGACATGTTCTGGAAGCGTTGGTTAAAAGAATACTTGCCGACTTTGTTACCACGCCAAAAATGGAATCAAGAGAATAGTCCGTTAAAAGTTGGTGATTATGTTATCATTGCAGACCCTAATCTTGACCGTAGTTGTTGGCGTCACGGAATAGTGAGTGCCACTATCGCAGGTTCAGACGGACGTGTCCGTATTGTCGATGTACGTACTCGCACTGGTGTGTTACGCCGGCCGGTCACGCGCGTCGCTTTATTGTCACCACAGGATGGTAGCGCTAAATAATTAGCACTAAGGAGGCAGAATGTAGGCGACGCATTACACATTCTTCATAGGTCTTATTACTTTTTATACGTATCTAGCTTAATTTCTGATACCTAATAAATTGCCGAGCGTTTGCGCATTCATCTAGCTAAATACTCGCATGTTAATTTACATATTTCACGACAGACGGCGCCACCGCGCAAGAGTAGATTTGTTAGTGAGTACTGTGATTTTTTTGAGTTAGTTCGGTGGTACGGTGTATTCGCAAACGCACTGTCTAACGGAAATATTTCACGAGTTTCATTTCTATCGCCTATACCTATGTTAAGCTTTGTATCGTTGTGTATGTTGAAGGAAACCATTAATGGATTATAACTAGATGTTGATTTTTGGCTACATGATTATTATCTGTAGGTATTCGCTTCTGTAGTAAATGTTGATCATAATTAGGAGTAATTTTACTAACTGGCAAGATGTTAATGAAGTTAAAACCGACTTTTATGGCAATCGATTTTTGTAAATTACTTTTATCAAATTGCTATGAAATCTCATCACACAAGTAACTGTGTTTAGTCTTACCAAAGCAAGATTACTCATAATCACTCAATAAAAATAATATAATTTATTATAATCCACACATATTATTAGAAGGGTCTACAACGGTTCATAGCTCTAAGCCTGATTATTACAT
Organism: Charanyca ferruginea; assembly: GCA_947361185.1. Taxonomy (NCBI): domain Eukaryota; kingdom Metazoa; phylum Arthropoda; class Insecta; order Lepidoptera; family Noctuidae; genus Charanyca; species Charanyca ferruginea. Next base: position 3,487,693 of record OX376070.1, on the reverse strand, counting down.
ATTTTTAAACCTTGTAGAATTGCACTACTACTACTACACACACACACTACACACACACACTACACACACACACACACACACACACACACACACACTTACACACACACACACACAACACACAAACTCACACTTATTCTTACATTTCAATGGAGACTACGTTTGGGCAAGTGTAGTGTGGGACGCTCTGCGATGGTTCTTGTGCCGTCGTGCCGAAGAACACATACAAAGCGAATATGTATGTGTTCTTCGGCACGATGGTTCTACGAATTGAAGAAAGTGGATGGCAGCAAATGGATGCGGGCTGCCCAAGACCGGGTTGGTTTACTATCTCTGGGGGAGGCCTACGTTCAGCAGTGGACGCCAATAGGCAAATACGATGATAATGATGGATACGAAATATTCGAATTACTTCGAAAAATGGGAGCAAGTTTGAAATGGTTGGTTTTGCCTAACACATCTGTAGGTCGATTCTGTAAAATTCAAACAACAACTCGCATCTCACATCGCTATTCACTCTCACTTCGAATAAGGTTCAAAATGACCTTGATATATTTGACACTTTGAATCGGGTTCGAGTGCGAAGTGAGCGTCGAAGTGACGGGGAAATTACCTTACAGAATGCCACTTCTTACGCCATCTCATACTTTATCTGTCAAAATCTCCCTGTCAATTTAGTTCAACTCGCTGACATGCTCGCAAGGGTAGCGCTAGTGTAAATTCGAATTATCAACGAGTTTTTAAAATGCCAATCAAGAAACTCGTAGCGCATTCAGATTCGAAGTTTAAAATGAGGTCCTACAGAATCACACCCTAGATCAAAATCCTGACAGTATTTTAAAAAGTTATCTAACTAAAAATTTCACATTCCACAATAATTTGCACAAATTAAAAATCACCAATCATTTCTTCCTCTCAAAATTCATGTAAAGGCCGGCTTACATAGAATAATTTGAATTACTATAGAAATGGTATCCGGAGCCCTGAAGATTTATTAGCTGGTCGTAAAACGCCCACGTCAGACCAAGGGTATGAGCGAATAATCGCGCGTTATAGAGTAAGGCGACACGCTCACTTACCGAAAATACATTAGGTATAGACAAAAAAAAAATAAAGATCGGGTTTTGGTTTTTTTCCGTATTGATGCTTGAAGTAAGGGTACTCGTATCATCAGGTGAATGATATCCTTATTGCTACTTGATATAAGGGGTTGTATTTATAGAAAAATTGTAGATGAAAAATGAGTAGATAATAAGATGGGGCTGTTTTGGGCTTAGGTATTACCTCTCAATTGGCAGGTTTAAAAATAAAACCGACTTATCATTTCATATCTTGGTGTTCTTTGCAAGGTATTATAACAATAGTACTATTTATTCTGTTAAGTCTTGTGTTTTTACGATGCAAGTTACGCGCCTAAAACATACAAAGAAATTGAAGCAATCAAATAGGTACTTGCGTCGTCTAAACACTGTTCAGCCGGTGCAACTTTCATTGTTGCTCCAACTTATTGCATTGAACTGGCAACTAAATTACAGCGTGTAAATGGAGCTTTAAGGAGAACAAGAAAACTGAGACAAAATAAATTGTGTCTGATGAATATGAATCATCAGACACAATTTTATATTTTGGGAAAAAGCACGAAGCGCGTTGTAGGTATTCGCTTTTGAAATTGTATTTTCTTTGGTGGCTTCACTCTCAGTGTTTCGCACAATCTATCTGCCTTTTGTTTCATAATCTGAGGCATCAGTATAATATTACTGGGTTTTTCCTGGGACGTTGTCTGCGTGAATGTCGGTTTTGCAGACGTAGATGAATCTGAAGCTTAGGGAACCTGTGCCGTCCATATCCCAAGTTACCACTTAGTCAAATTTGATTGCGATTGGTTTAATGTTTTGCAGTTATAGGGTAACAAACAGACAAGAGTAAGTTTCGTATTTGTAATAAATGAATGGACCGGCCGTGTGGTGCCAGCCGCGAACAGTACCACCCCATTTCTCCCCATTTTCAAAGAGGGATATTGACCAGAGGATGGCTAGCAGCGTCCTTCTGAGTACCAAAACACCTACTGCGATCGCCAACATGCAACGGCCAAGCATGGCGATTACGACTGACCCCCCCTTGGGGGAGACTTATGCCCAGCAGTGGGCGTCCAAAGGTTGATGATGATGACGATGATGAATGAACCTGAGCATGGTAAGTAAGAGTGTTAATAACATCAATATAATCTTAGACGATTTGCTACTCGAAGGTACTTGCACTCGTACTTCAGTACTACGAGTGCAAGTACAAATCGAGTGTCAAAATATCTCAGCAGACACGACATTGTAACTGCAGTACCTACGCGCCGAGCTTTATATTTTACAACCTTGGGTTCACCCGTAAAATATTAAATGAATGTATAAAACTGTATAAGTAAGCTGACGGGGATGGGAAAACTCAAATTACATACAGCTGGGACGCACATCAAAGATTGTAATTTTTGCATTGATGATTTGAATTATTATGATTTCATCGAATAACTTTTTAGAAATTAAAAGGATCCCTGTCTATTTACTTTAGTCAAATCATAATGTATTTACATATTTATTTATGTAATAATAAATTGGCAAAATACTCCTGAAACGAATCAGAAAAAAAACAGCAGAGTACTAAGGAAAAAAACTATCTTTCACCTCCTTCCAAACTAAGCAGAAGACAGAACAGAATTAGGCCATTAATAGGTAGGTACAAAGAGACATTTACAACTGGGAGATGCCTAGTTGCTATAAGTACCACAGATTACTATTAAATTATTCCGATCCGGTTTTTCTGAAACCGTACTATAAGTTTTTTGAATCGTCGTGACGAACCATGATCTATCGATCCAAAAAAAAAGAAAATACGCTGTAGCACTCAGGGTCTGCCACGGTAAAGCTATTGCATAGCATTTTTGACTTTGACTCTGGTCAAAGTCAAAGTAAAAAGTCAAAGTAAAAAGTCAAAGTAAAAAGTCAAAGTAAAAAGTCAAAGTAAAAAGTCAAAGTAAAAAGTCAAAAGTCAAAGTCAAAAGTGAAAGATTATATATATATTTTTATTAAATATACCATATACATACACGTTAAGCGAACGCTCGGCCGAGCTACATGGTAGGCGGAGTGGGGGGTGTCAGGTTTTATTTTCGTTACAGAATTTCTTGATTCGGTCGCCGCGTTCAAAACCCGCGATAAAAGCTATGCATAGCTTAAAAACATAATCCAAACTCAATGTACATATCTAACCCGAGTCATCTATAACTGGGAAAACAGATTTCATTGATGCAATTTTATTTATTTAAAGCAATAAAATCGGCGATGGCCGTATATTGTATGACGTCAGTGTCGTACGTTATTTCAACGACAAAAACAGGCTTCGTGTCAAATTCATGAGTACGCCGACTAATAAATCGCTATTGAACGCATAAATCCGGACGATCTATGTTAGTTGCGATTTTTTCCCGCGATTCCGTTTCGGTTATCCGTCAATTGGGCTATCCGATGTTAAACGTTAGATTCGAGGTCGCTCGTTTGAATAAAATTTGCGTATTTTTGTTTACGTTATCAGGTTTTTAGAGGTATACAATACCGTGTTTGATTATCGTGTCATTTCCAAATTCTGATACAGGCTCGTACTAAATTACGGCAGCTGAAATTGTTGAGTTCAAAATTTATAAACATGAATGAAAAAAACAAAAATAAAGTAAAAATATCCACAAACATTAATTATTGAACCGCCATTTTGTCAGGCCTTACTGAACAAAATCCCAGCGTAACGATAAACAAGGAGTCACCAAAAAGGCCAGATTTAACGGTCAAAAGTTACGCCATTACTAATTTCTTGTTTGTTAACGTTGTTTCAGCCAAATTTTAAATAAAAATATGAATAATAAACTCCGTTCTAGTGTCGGACATAACACACGTTAATTAATTGAGGATAAGACAGTGAGATTTATTTATACAGGATATGGGTCCCGGTAATACGAGGCCGACACTTTTTAACCTACGTAAACCAGACAAATAGTCGGTTCTGAGACAAATAGGGGTGCGGGTACCGGGAAATACAACTTACAAAAAAACTTATCAGAATCGGGATGTAGTATATTAGAATTCAAAGTTTTATTTAATTTGCGGTTTATAAAAGAATAGCTTTTGCCCGCGACTTCGTCCGCGTGAATAACTTATTTTAAAAATAGCCTAAAAAAATCATAAATAGATAAATAATTTACAGAATCAGACCAGTAGTTACGAAAATTTTTATAGGTATTTAATATAGTTACTTAAACTCATATAATCATCTTCTGGATCGGTATTTCGGTGAAAACTTTACTAAAAAAATAATGACTGACTGACAGCTTCACAATTAAAACCATTATACACTAATGAATAGGAACAATATATATAACGTCATAATACAATATCCGATTCACATAATAAAATATACACGTATGTGGAGAGTTTTAAGTGGTATGTATATACCACCTATAACTCTCACACAGAAGATTATAAAATCCCCATCCAATCAATATCGCATAAGATTTTCATGTCCCGAATTCGGGAGAGTACTATCCCGAAATTCCGAACACGGGACGTTTCGGACAGCCCTGGGCAAGCCGCAAGCGATTTGTCCAGAGCGAGCCGTGACTCCGTGAGTCGTGACTTTACAAATAATTTTTCGCTAACCCCTTCACGAGCTTTTAACTTCTGCTCCTGAATGCGCTTTCAAATAAAGCTGATAATTTTTTATTTTATTTCGTCTGTTTCGAAATTATTAATGTATTTCTCAACAATTGAGTTCAAGTTGGTGATTGTGTATTAATTATTGGTTACTAGCTTTTGCCCGCGACTTCGTCCGTGCGAATGTCGGTTATCGCAGACGCAGATAAAGTCGCGGATTAAGCTATCTTCATACCAAATTTCATCAAAATCAGTTCAGCCGTGTCATAGTGATAGCAGACAAACAAGCAGGGTTACTTTGCACTTATAATATTGATAAGGATTAGTATGGATTGATCCAGTTGTACTTGGAAGTACCTATAGCGTCATTTATTCGTAGATAGATAATGAAATAAATACTAATTAAATAGTTACTTAGAGTACTTACAAAGGTTTTCAATAAAGCTCTTACTTGTCAGTAATAAAGATATTGTAAATAGAAATACAATCCAACGTTTTATTATAAAAAAAACATGAATTAACTGAATACAAAAGTAGCTGCAGTTATGATTGTTGGCACAACAATCAAAAATACTTGAATTGATGATGACTTACAAAACTAACTTAATTAAATACAAAATTCACAATGTGCCCCATTTATAAAGCGTGACCGCAAGCACGATTAAAACTGAACAAAGCACAAAATCAACCCGGATTCCGGTCAAAACTGTGCAATCCACTAATGAAGCCATAAAAATTCTCAAAAATCATGAAACTACGATAAATGCAACGCCGATCTGCATTCACATCGCATGATGGCGCCTACTGCCGAACACTCGCGATAAATCATTGCTTACTAATAATTTCAACCGTATTTTTGCCGATAATTTTAAAACCGTAAACGTTTTTGCAGTGTCGGTAACGCGCGAGTGATAATAATGCTTTATTGAAAACAACAAGCGACTTTTACAGATTTTAAACTGACAATCACGTCAAAATGTGTAGTGTAAATGATTTGAGAAAAGTATATGTTAAATTAGAACATTCTCTTAATCATTTGGTATGTGAATATTTTTGATTAAGTTCATATTAAATAGTTTAATTAACTCGTGAAGTTGTGTCCGACGCGGAGATAAAATTGATAATCACACAAAATCTACCAGGTATATTTAAACGAAACTTTCACTATATTACAGACAATTTTATTATCTATCTTTAAGTACGACTTTTAAATAATTAAAGAATACTATCTTGTTTTTAATTTTTTCCACTAAATTTTGAGAGTTTTGGATGCAGCGCATACGATTCTCTGGTCGCTCAAGGTCGCCGGCGTATATCGTCGCCTTAAGTACATATTTACATAAAAAAACAAGACAAGACAGTTCCCTTCCAGTTTACAAAATGCTTACAGACTTCTCAGATAAGTAAACAAAACAAAACAGAGAAAGAAAACTGGGCATGTGCGAGTCGGACTCATGCACGAAGGGTTCCATATTATCTATGCAACATTAGACATCGAGCCAAAAAACGGCAAAAAAATCACGTTTGTTTTATGGGAGCACCCCTTCAATTTTTTTTATTCTGTTTTTAGTATTTGTTGTTTTAGCGGCAACAGAAATACATCATCTGTGAAAATTTCAACTGTCTAGCTATAACGGTTCATGAGATACAGCCTGGTGACAGACAGACAGACGGACAGTGGAGTCCCGAATAATAGGGTCCCGTGTTTACCCTTTGGGTACGGAACCCTAAAAAGACCCACAACCTCGTGCGTGTGAGGCTTTAAACACTGGGTCATCACGTCAAATTTATAATACGCTCAAAGAAAATAGTACTCATATCAACGTAAAACGCACGCCCGTGTCCGTCCTTTTTAATGTTACCTTGACTTGTAATATCATTGGCGTTCAAATTATCACTAGTTCGGTAACTATAAACTGGTCTTTAAGTTGTGAAATAGCAAATAAATTACTCAATTGGAAGGTTAGGAGTTATGCGGGTGGCTCACGAACTGCAGTGTAGTCAGATTATACCAAGAGTGTGGTGCAATAGTATTGTACTAAATGACTGCGAAATTAATTGTATGAAATTTTGTTCACTTATAGATAAATGCGGGAAGTTCTACTAAGAATAAACATCAACATTCATGCAATTTTTCAAAGTCATTGTAGGTAATATTTTTGTTATCCTACACTGTTAAGTTTTAAATCTTGTTCTAAGCATAAGTTTTGGATGTACGGTAATTTATTGTAACTGAATATCCATGTAGGTAACATACTTGGCTTATTAAAAAGCGATTCGATGCAATTTCAGTGTAAGAACTGCGAAACAGCGGCTGTCAGTGTCACTGTTACTGTCAGTCGCTGTTTCGTCCTGAAATAATGAGTATTTCGTTAAACTTTTCACTTTTTTTTTTGCGGGGTTTTAAAAATATTGTAAATGCCTGAAGATACTCTTTAGGTACCCAAGAATATGAGAATTAGAATTTCCACTTCTCTTAACGTCTTCATTTTTTTTGTACAAATCCTGCCATGATTCTTTAAAACGTTACAAAAAAAAATTAAAGAAGATTCTCGTTTAATTAAATCCACCAACAAAACTTGTACCAACCACCAAAGAAAAAAACAGCAAATGGCGCGCGCTGGAATCGGCACCGCTCGCCTGACACTACCAACTTAACAAAGATATTGAACATTAATTGCATTCTAACGTCATGCAATGTGGCCACACATACGGCAGAAATGTTACTGTTGATTTCTGATTATGATTGTGGTACTAAAGTCATTTGAATGTCGAACTACCATCGGTGATTGATAGTTTTGATGAATTTATTGTTATGGAAAAGTGAATGAATGGAAATGGTATTGACAGATGACCTGTGGAGATTTTCTTACCAATTGTGACCTTTTACGAACCCGTACGTAATTATAAAAATGTAAAGAAAAATCTTGAAGTTTGTTTTAAATACCAAAATATTTTAGCATAGCGATTATGATTAAAATTCACTTACTGGCTACACACGTATTCTAGAAAATTACATGACCAATGGAGATGAAATTTGGCAGGTAGGTAATTTATATGTAGAAGACGTCAGAATAGAATGGATTTTGTGGCAGAGTGGTGGCAAATATTAGTTATTTATTATAATTAACATCAAAGAGTAATTATGATCATATTTACCAATTTGGTTTATTTTTGTACAAAAATACACAAGAATACACTTCCGTTCATAAAAAAAAAACTATTAATAAAATTAACTGGTTCTAGCGCATAAAAAATATTAGTAAAAAAAAAAAAAAACTATGCATAAATTATGCATTTTAAAACCATAAGGTACTGACGATTGACCATAGGACAACGATTTTTCATCTATACCTACATTTAAAGCTAAAGAGCTTGGTTGTTTTTTTGTTTGAACGCACTAATCTCCGAAACGACTGGTCCGAGTCTGAAAATGTATCTTCTAATATAAAGCTACATTATCCCTGAGTGCTATAAACATTTTTTCTTTATTTGTTTTTATTTCTATATATTTTTTCTTTTTCACGTGGTCCAATTTGCGGGCAAAATCTAGTTCATTAATATATTGAACATTTTATGCGTTACATTCCTGACCTTCTGACACGTAAATTCTAAAACACATCAATAATTACTTCAACCAACACCAACATGAAATCCAAACCAAGGCATTAAAGTCGAAAGAAAAACAAACCATACGTCAGTTGGGTGAAAAAAGAAATTTCAACCGGAAAACGGCTGATTCGAAAAGTTCATTAGAAGTCTTTCTTTTTCTAAAGAAAAAGCTCCGCTCAACGATTATGGAACTCGCAATGCAAGTTACAGTCAATTTTCTTGTTTGAAGCCTTTTCCGTGTTTCTTTGCCAGTTCACTTAGATCAATTTATTTTTCTTTTTTTTTTGAGATTTCTGTTTTTGTTTCTTGTGTTCGATTTTCAAGTGTAATTGGAAAGTGTTATAAGACCTTGGCAATTTTGTTTTTTTTTTTGTGGTTTGGTAGCCGTGTACATCTACATATATTAATACTAGCTTTTGTCCACGACTTCATCCGCGTGAATATCAGTTATCGTGGATGCCGACAAAGTCGGGGATTAAAAAGTAGCCTATGTCCTTTCCAGACGTTTAAGCTAAATTCATACCAAATTTCATCAATATCGGTTCAACCGTTTCATCGTGAAAGCGTATAACAGACAGAGTTACTTTCGCATTTTTAATATTTTAAGTATGGATTTAATTATAAAGAGGTAAAATTTAATCTCCGAAACTATTCATTGGATTTCAAAAATTCTTTCACTTATAAGAAGCTACCTTATCCTTGAGGCTATATTTTAGGTTATCCTTTATAAACTTCTTATCTTTATAAAGTGTTATAAACTTATCCTTTATAAAGTGGTAAATGTCAATGTTTTTTATAATTGTAGTTGGTTGAAACCAGTGCCAAAGCTCCTGGGGGCCAAGTCTGCTATTTTTATAATTTCGTCATTCCAACACGATCCCATTGACATTTTGCTAAAAGTTCGTAATCTGCTAAATTCATAATGGTCGATCATTGGTCTGTCGAATTAAAAGCAATGACTGCACAATGACGTTCTAATGGTAGGTCACTGATCAAAGGAACTGTCAAAACTTTAGCAGATTACCGCCTAAGTCAGTCAATCAGTTGTCATTTTGTACGAGATTACCATTCTATATCATTTCTTTCAATGGCGTGTCAGTGGTTGACCATTGGAAAGTCATAATGACGCCATTACATTAGTAGATTACCAAACTTGTCAAAATCAACAATTATGAAATCAATGATAGACCATTCTGACACTATTGTAATAGCAGACTTGAGGCCCTGGTACGCTTACCACGGTCGGTCCGTGGATGGATGACCACTCCGTGCCTCGTAAAACCGTTAGGTCTCAGGTGTCATTCGCAGATCTTTTACAATCGTTATGGGTAGTCAGAAGCCCGTTGCATCAATATCAAAAGATAGGCTGTCTAACATGCACCTTATTCTGAGAAAACCAAAAGATTTTTACTTTTCGTTGATGCCAAAGATTCACCAGAACATCAATTCAACTTCACACTAATAAAAAACAAAATGCAATACAAAGCTCAAAAGGCCAACTATCCATCATTACCAGTACTTATTAATCCAAGTCACCTTTAAATAAATATACAGTACCAAATGCACTTCATAATAACACCTTTCCAAACACACTTCAACTCTTCAATCTTCAACAAAACGAGCAGTTGAAACCTACTTTAATAAACCCCTCATCTCCCCTAAGTAACGCCCCTACATACCCCATTCTCCCCTCTATTTCTCAGTAGACTGGACTGCAGTCATCGGTCATAATTTAAAGCAAGCACGTGCTTAGACCATTACTTAGCAATAAAACGTATGTCGTTACTGTAATATGTTATAACTTAATTATGACGTCAGAATGCACGACTGTACTTAACTAGCTTTATGACTTCTCGTTTAAGTATTTAATTGTAAGTTTATAGGAGCTTGTGGCTAAGTAAAAGTCGTACAAATTGATAGGTCTTGGTTAAGCTACACTTACTGCGGTCTGTCCTTGGATGGGTGACCATCCATTCCATATCGATAGACAAAAACGTAAAGTCGTTGGTCAGGCTGTCATTCATTGATTATTGACACCGGGGTCCGAGCCAGAATAGAACCCACCCGTTTGATCCCGAGGGTGTCGTAGAAGGCCACCAAGGGAAAATCTGGAAGTCGGGCAGCAGCGGCTTCCATGTACTTAACAATCTCACTGCGATCCCCAAGATGTCTGCCAATTGTGGGGATTATGGTAAACCTTAGGGGAGGCCTTTGTCCAAAAGTAGACGTCTTCCGGCATTCATAATGATGATGGGTAGTCAGAAGCCAGAAAGTCTTACCCGCGCGAATTTCACAAATTCTTTTTATAAAATAATAAGCCTATTCGAAAACAGACAGGAAAATGTAATCGATCTTCGAAAAAGCTACTGGTCCATGAAGAGTGAAGATGCTAATGAAGGGCGATTTGCCGATCTCCCTAAAGCAAAAGCTCATTGATATGTGTATCCTGGCCGTCCTAACCTATGGTGCTTAGACCTGGTTGGTCACCGAGTCGCAAAAGTCCTAAAGTTTAGTTTGGAGTGTGCCAAAGAGCAATGGAGCGTAGTATTCTTGGTGTAATAAGACCAGACAGAAAACGAAACACCACGCTGCACTCCAGAACGAGGATCACAGACGTGAAGGCTGAAAGGCTGCCTGACTCAAATGGGATTAGGCGGTTCACGTCAGCCACATGCATAGTGACCGCTGGGCCATAGTCTCCACGCAATTGCCGAAATTGAATGGTGTCGAAGCCGGCCCAGAAAAGGTGGCAAGGTAACCTAGACGCACCCTGCGAGGGCAGGTTCTAAGCAGTGCAAGAAAAGAAGACTCGGTTGAGGCCTTTGCGCAGAAGTAGCAGAACTCAGACCAACAAGATAAAAAGCAAATTTTACATTCATCATATTCTGGTTTTTCCAACTATGTTGGTGTCGGCTTCCAGTCTAACTGGATGCAGCTGAAGACCAGTGTATTACATAAAGCGCCTATCTAACCTCCACAACCCAGTTGCAAACATGATACCCCTTGGTAAGACTGGTTGTCAGATTTTCTAGTTTCTGACTAACTAAAACGACTGTCAAAGATCTACGAATGACAACCGGGGCTAACGGCTTTACGTGCGTGCCGAGGCACAGGGGGGTCTCGATATAATAATAATAATACAGAAAGCTGCCATATTAAATACGTGCCGGATGCGTGAGAAAGTTCATGCAGATTGATGAACACGAAGCAGGCTCCCAACAGAATACACCCTCTACATAATACACACCACACGCTACATTTACTTGGCTCCGGCCCGTAAATGCAGTTAAAACCAGCCAAAGAGCTGAGAACAAAGAAAACAAACACAAATAATAATAATAATAACAGGCCAACAACTCACCACACCCTCAACATAAAACACACTACACGTTGCTTTTACTTGGCTCTGGCCCGTAAATGCAACTGAAACCAGCCAAAGAGCTGAGAAAACTTAACACATCCGCAAATAATAATAATATGTGGGGACATTTTCACACACGGCCATCTGACCCCAAACTAGGGAGACCCTGTACTATGGGTGTCAGACAGCTGATATACATACACAAATACATTTTTTTTTCTTTTAAATACATACATATTATAGATAAACAACAGCCAGACACAAGGCAAACACAAGTGCTCATCATACAAATGTTTACCCTGGGCGGGAATCGAACTCACAACACATTGCGCAGCAGTCTCGATATGAAATGGAGCTTAACCATCATGCCCGGGTGACGAGTTCCTCAGTGCAAAAAACTTTCCAAATATTCCTCAAAAGTCCAGATAATCCACCTTTTGTTTTATACAAAGGAAAATACTCGACCTTAATACCTCATAAGTCATGTCCTCAAAATCTACTTTTAAAATAAATACAACGTTACAGCTGAGTCATTCACTAATGTAATTTATCATGTGAAATAGGGGCAGGTACACACTTGATAGAACAACTTACGTAGCTCGTTAGTTTCATTAAAATAATAGTTTGTTCTAATAGATAACCATAATAGAATACAAGATAAGAAAATATGACCAAGTTATGTTTTAATTTTTAATGTATGTTCTTGTATTTATTCGTGAGTGTTTTAGTGATTAATGGGGATTAATTAAATTTGTTAGTTTGTTTGTTAGGCTTTCACGGCTGAAATACTGGATCGATTTTGATAAAATTTGGTACAAACGAAGCTCGTGTAGTCGTGCCCAAGAATGGACATAGGTTACTTATTAAACCGCGACTTGTTCTACATTTGAGAAAACACTCATTCACGTAGACGTAGTCGCAGTCAAAAGCTAGTTAATTAAATATATAAATTGTTGATGAAGAATTTTTTTTAAATGTAATGAAGTAAGCCTGTATAATTCAGCGTTTGATAACAATCGTAGCGCCTGTCTACGAAATGCCTACGCCGTAGCATGTTCGTAGCAGCGTAACACTAGGTTCAGTGTGTGGTTTGGCCCTTACCTTGAAGTAAAGTCAATAACAACCTGTCCTGAATAGAAATAGGTTTTTGAAAATTGGTTATTGATAGTTAAATATAACAGCTGCAACATCTGCGATTAAGTTACAAATTTTTGGTAGTTTTTTCATACAAACACATCACACTATCAGGCGTCAATTTAAAAAAATACTATTATGTATAAAAGAGGATTTTACTGCCCGTGAACTCCATATATTAGCGCCACGAGTCTTTCAACCACTGGGCCATCATGACATTTAATTACCTATCGACCAAATTAATAAATGGACTACTTTTTTAAGGCGCACGCAGTTTAGAAAGTCTTCTTAAAAAATAAATGACGGTAACGACCGGCCAGGTCTAAAGGTAAAATTAACTATCCAATTATTACAGTACCAACCTGTATTAAAAAAGTAAAATCATTAGTCAAAGAAAGTCATTAGCTGTTCCAGTCACTCTATTCAAGGTGTAATTACTCAACTCCTGAGTTCCGATTTCTATTTAATTATGAAAAATGTATTTCAACTTTTTTCTGTTAAGTTTTTCTTGTAGTGACGTCAGAGGGAGACAAATTGTTCCATTGTAATGCTAACTTAATTGTTTTAATTTTTGGAACGTGATTGGTAAATACTTTTTTAAAACCTGCTAGCATTTTTTCCTATTTTTCATTTTTTAAGATAGTCGCCCTAGAGATGTGGTGTTGGAGAAGATTGCTGCATATCATGGACGGAGTTTCGTACCAATGACTCCATATTACGAGAACTCTGAATTAAGCAGCGTGTTGTACAATCGCGCATCCTCACTTTTTGCGGCCACGTATGTCGTCGGGGAGATGTATCCATCGAACGCCTTGTGGTTCAGGGGAATGTCGAAGGTACCAGGCCACGAGGTAGATCGCCTATGAGATGGACTGATCAGGTCAAGGCTGCAGTAGATGGCACCTTGCATGAATGCACGAGGAAGGCAGCTGTAAGGGAGGAATGGCGAAGCGTCGTAAAGCATGCCACCAACACCTGAAGTGACGACCACGACCACTCTGTCAAGAGTGACACTGACGAAGAAGAAGCATTTTTCCGCAACTTTGCCTGCGTGTTGTTTTTTTGCAGATCCCATATTTTTTGGTAATATAATATAGCATCTAATATAATATAACATAGGTTCCAACTGGTGGATATGGAAATCCGTTAAGTATTTATTTGAATTTATTCATTACAAACAAAATCTTTTTTTTTTTATAAAATTTATTAAAATAAAATTCACGAAGCAAAAGTTGTTGTTTAATAAATGTATTAGTTAAATTAGTCCTGACTAGGTTTTGCCCGAGGCTTCGTCCGCGTGGAAGTCATATCCTATGACACTCTTTATTTTTTAATACAATTTAATACAATTTTATTTTAATTTTATGATTATCCATGAACTTAAACTACTACTTTACAATACACTAACACTTTTCATCAATGTTGTCAATTTGAGGCGGCGTCGGCGTCCCTTTGTTTGTCACTGTCACAACGCTAGCGGCATAGACAAGACAAACATTGTGGTAACGCTGGCGTTGGCAGATAGTTGCAAAATTAAACAATGCAAAATTATCATTATCACTTTTATTTATTTATTGCGTACTTTTATTTATTTATTGTATTTAATAACTTTATACATATAATTGATAGATTAGTCGGGTTTACATATTCTTTACAGAAGGTTATCCTGCTTATTTTTGTTAGATATTTATTATTATAATTTTGTTTTTTTATTTATTTACCTTTTAGTCGTGACTGTGGCCGCCCGTGGCATCTCTGCTAGGCCCTGTCAGAATACCAGCGCTGCGACATTTCATGTCGTAGCATTGTGCTGAGACAGGAGCCTTTTTGGTCTCGTACAGGTTATATAAGTCTTTTTTTTATGTGGTATCATTTGTTTATGTTTCGGTTTACCTGTACGAGGTTTCAAATAAACAATTTTTCTTCTTTTCTTTATTTTAAATACAATTATTCTTTAGTGTAATATAATAGATTACTTTGGCTCACACACTATTCATTGTTTGTTGAAATAGAAGGAGTCGTCGTCTACTGTATAATTGTAAATATGTGAACACTATTATTTATTTATTTACACTTCATGCACAAAGACATACATAATTTAGCTGTCATTTCTTAACTTGTAATACTTTGTACATATCATATTATTATGATCTTTATACAAGGTAAATCGTATTCACGTACCATATTATAATTCTTGTAAATGCAAATTGTAAACATATTTTATTAAAAGAGTATGTATGGAGTTTCTTGCCCATTGGAATGGCTAACTAGATTAAAATTTTACAATATGACGTTCAAAAGTGCCTTTAACGGTCTAAATAAATGATTTGACTTTGACTATGAATTTATTTTTTTATCGGACCAAGATGTCTAGAGATTTCCCTCTTTAATATTTTAGTATAGACGTAACATTTTTGAGTCTCAAAATGTCATCACTATCTACAATAAACAGTTACAAAAAAATGCAACCAATGCAGTCGTTGCACGAAAATTCAGTTGAAGCCCAAGTACGACGATATCAATTAGAAAGCCGACGCGCGTGCAATGCATACAGATGTGAACATATATCTTTTGTGCATCGCTAAATACCTATCCAATGGCTGAACGTACCTAAACGGTGATATATTGGAAGGAATTGGCGATCTGGACATTGAAAACGATAGGTTTATATTGATGAATATCTATAGTCCAAACTAATCTTTACTTACACTTATATACTTACTAATCTATACTAATATTTAAAAGATGTTAAGTTTGGATGTAACAGGTAATACCCGAAACTACTTATTCGTTTTCAAAATTTATTTCACCAATCTACGTTATCCTTGAGCATAGCATTTTTTTTTTTCGAATTGGCATCTCGCAGGTCTACCTAGGAGGTTGTCGGCTGCTTAACCGGACTTTCCTGTGGTGCCTTAAAAATTATTATTTTTAGGGCCTCCAGCCAGGGCAAAATAACTTACAAACTAAGCGACTACACGCTAAGGGCACCCCCTGTGGGATACGAGCCTCGGCTTAGGCGTCGCTGGGAGAGGACAGCAAAGGGACAGGCTGGATCGGATTTTCATTATTTAGGGACGAATTTAAAACTACAGGCTCAGCTGCGCGGGCTGGCACGAGCAAGGGTCGGGGAGGGGACGTACGGGGTCGTCGCGGCGGGCCTCGGCGGCGAGGACGGAATGACGGCGGTCTGTGTCTGTGTTTGTTAACTGTACTGGTGGCCTTATTTCTCTCCTGGAGGAGAGTAATAGCAATGTCAAGGTCGGTCAGGTTGAGCATAAGCACAGTGTATGTACATATTTGTACTACCGTACACTAGCGACACTACCCGCCTCCCTCGGAAACACTGTTCCTCACCTCTACCCGCGTCGAACCTGCTATAGTTGCTTTAGTTCGAGGCTAGACTCGCGGCGCGTAGACACGCACACACACACACATATTTGTACATTTAATTATAAAAAATAGTACTCATAACAAATGGGCAAAAGCTAGCTACTACTAACTTTATATCATTTGAAATTACCGTCGATATTCTTAAGAAGTAAAGGATTGTTTTAAGAAGCAATTATCTGGAATTACAAGTTCGATTTCAAAAAAAAAATCCCTGATAGAAAGATAGATTGATATAATAATAATAATATAATATGTGGGGACATTTTCACACACGGCCATCTGACCCCAAACTAGGGAGACCCTGTACTATGGGTGTCAGACAGCTGATATATATACACACATACATTTTTTTTTTGTAAATACAGACATATATAGATAAAACAACACCCAGACACAAGACAAACACAAGTGCTCATCACACAAATGTTTACCCTGGGCGAGAATCGAACCCGCAACACGCTGCGCAGCAGTCGATCGCTCAGCCACTGCGCCAACCGTGTCGTCAATATAGAACCTGGCTATGTTTTATGGTCTACTAAACTTTCAAGCAGACGAACACGCAGGCAGAAGCTAGTTATAGTTATAATACGAAATACTCTGTATTGTATTCAAAAAGGAAAAAACTCTGAACCGATTTTGGTAAAATATAAAAAGGGTGTTTGTATAGGAAAGAAAAGTCCCGCGAAAATAATTCATAAAAAAGCAAAGAGCAAGCAGTATTTGTAATTAACTGTGTGGCTGGTGATACTAGGATTAGTGCGGTATGCAATTCGACCGATGGAAATATATCAGACATTTCATCAATAAATTGTACGTACTGATTTTTCAATGACCATTGCAAGCTCGTTTCAAAGCACACTTTGTAAACAAGCATATTACAAATTAGCGGATTATATTCAGGGCTAACAATTTTCTTACGAATCCCTTATTCTGGTAATTAAATATAGCACTAATAACGAAGCTTCCAATTAGTGAAAAACTGAACTGATTTTAAAAATTATTTTAAATCCGTTTAGTATTTGTTTCTGCGTTCATTACAAATAAAAATCAGTTATTGACTTTATCCATTACGAATAAACATATAAAAAACATTAATATGTTCTGTTTGAAAAATTTGTGTAGATAATAATGCTTTGAAAAATACTAACGCTGATACAATATGACAATTTAGTCTTAACAAAATCAACTACACTCTGTCCACTGGTTCAATCGTTATTTGACAGCTGCAACTAGTGAACAATATTTATGTTTTTTGTAAAAACTGATACGCATACCTGTATTATAATGTCTGTAAGAGGTCATAAATAAGATAATCCAACAAGATTAGGCAGTTTATATATTTATTTTATAACACATTTTAAAGTTAACTTAAGGTAATCGGGATAATTACATTATAGGCAGCTGTCAAAAAACCAATAACCCAATGGAGAGTATAGTCGCTAATAAATTTACACAAAATGTTGTTAAAAAGATTTTCTTTAAATTTTAAGTCGGAAGTGTTTAGAACCATTTAGTGCGTCCACAGTAAACACCCTGTATAAAAGTTTATTAGAACAATTAATGGACAATGTTAACATACACATTTATGAATCATTACTCATTAGTTACACCTATTAGTAATCCTGAAACGTTTAGTGGTACTTTTATGATACTCATGTCTTTGTTATGGCATCATTATTTTTATATTGTTGTAGCTAATGGATAGTTTAGGTTTAGTATTCTTTGATAGAAGAATCTCAAATTAGCGTGAAAGGCTTCGACATTATGAGAAATATACACAGAATTTATACAAAATACAGTTTTAATATCTCTCTCTCTCACACACACATATACACACATACATACACATCTATACACACTCACGCACACACACACAAACACACACACACACACACACACTATATTGTAAACGAGAATAATAATTTTATTTTATTTAGTTTTAAATAATGTACTATTATAATAAACTACTACTTTTACTTTTGATTTTATTCAACGATGAAAATATAAAGATATTGTTTGTAAATTTTGTAATATGTCACAAAGCACACACACACACACTATATTGTAAACGAGAATAATAATTTTATTTTATTTAGTTTTAAATAATGTACTATTATAATAAACTACTACTTTTACTTTTGATTTTATTCAACGATGAAAATATAAAGATATTGTTTGTAAATTTTGTAATATGTCACAAAGACTGGCTTGTGCCATTGCTGCAGAGGGACACTGATCTCTAAGATACAGGGACCCCCCTAGTTTGGAGATCAGGGTTTCAATGTATTGTGTACAGCATAAGCCGTTTATATAAAAAAAAATATATATATATTTAGATTTTAATAATGTCGATATCATTGTTTAAAGATAGCATCTTCAACTCTTTATCACTTTTCAGTATTTTGACATTCATTATTTTACAATAAAAGTGCAATTTTACAGTAAAATTATAGTTTTACAACACTAATATAAAAAAATTCTAATTTAACAATAAAAGTATAAATTTATACTTATTGATTCAAGTAAGTATATATTTTTTTATGTTCTAATATGCTTGCGTTTGACCGCAACTCTCCAGATCTTACTTTGATGATGTGGCCTAAGGTGGAACACGCTTGCATAGAAAAAAGTTTTCTGTAAAAACAATTCACAACGCAAATATATGATCCGCGCGTCATGTTCGTAAACGAGCGCTGTCAGCTGAGATTGGTCATCTCTTAACTGCTATCGCTTTCATCTTTTTATTTTAATTTTTTAATGTTTTGTATCACTCGTTCCCAAAAGCAACAAGAATAATGTAATAAGTATTTTGTAAAAACTTGATTTAAAATAGTGTCCGTGGAGTATCTTGCTCGTTCTTTTCCATAGAGACCAGGGTGTCATTCTGTAAGACCTCATTCTAAACTTCAAATCTGAATCCGCTGTGAGTTTATAGATTGGCATTCTAAAAACTTGGTTGTTAATTCGAATTTACACTAGCGCCACCCTTGCGAGCGTGTCAGCGAGTTGAACTAAATTGACAGGGAGATTTGACAGATAAAGTATGAGATGACGTAAGAAGTGGCATTCTGTAAGGTAATTTCCCCGTCACTTCGACGCACTTGAACCCGATTAAAGCCCGTCACAGACGTAGCTATAATATATATTAATATACGTCAGACGTAGCTATAATCAAGGCATATTACGATCAGCTATAATATATATTTTTACTACGTCACCAAAATATGTGGACATATTAATATAAACATGTGCAAGGCATATTAATATAAATTCCAAAAATGTGAAACAAACAACGATCACAGACGTAATAAGGGGGAAAATATATTATTATATTATAGCTATCGTGTGTGGTGTGGTGGCTAGCTATAATATATATTATAGCTACGTATGTGACGAGCTTTAAAGTGTCAAACATATCAAGGTCATTTTGAACCTTATGCGAAGTGATAGTGAATAGCGATGTGAGATGCGAGTTGTTGTTTGAATTTTACAGAATCGACTTACTGCCTACGTTTTGAAACGAGCAACTAGCTTCAATATTCTGACTAACTAACCGACTACTTGACAATTCAATAGACTATGAATGTTTTAATTGAAATTTAAATGCTTGAATAGTGATATTATTTAAAGGAAATGGCAAACAACATGTCCTGTATTTATTACGAAATACTGAAGCGTTTTACATGCTAACATTGAAAACATTATGACGATGTTTTTCTAATATTTTAATGCTTATAGTCTATTATATAAGTAACTACAAAAATATAATACAATGTCATTATCTCCGTGTCTCTAATCTGTAAAGCTTTGATCTCATTTCCTTTCATTACAAATCCTTCTTTTTGAAACCAGAATACCTCCCCCGGTTTCGTTAGGGGGAGGTGTACAAAAGTGCCCCAATGTTGCTGGAGGGTGCAGAAAAGTACCCCAGTCGCTTTAAGTATCCCAAATCAATTAGCGAAGCCGCCTCACAATTTAATTGCAACGAGCTAAGTGTAACGCGTGCTGCGAATTTCAATAGGCTAGAATTAAATTAGGTTTTATTGAAGTTTTCTAGGTTTGGCTAGGAATAGCAGACTGTGGCGGTTTAGAGGTTCTGATGGGATTTAATTATAAACTCAATGATCATGATTTCATTAGCTCTTTATCAATGTTATAAAAGGTAATGTAATTTGTACTTGTTTTGCAGATTGATTTTGTTTTTCTTTTTCTTTTGTGTTTTTGTTTTTGTTTTGATTTTCTTTTTACTACTTATGATATTAATTTTGTATAATTTTATTTTGATTTATTTATTAATTGCCAACCTTTTATTTTTTAAGATTTAATTATTATTTATTTCATTGATTTGAATTAAAAAAAATGTATGACCTTTTTGAAAGTATTTCGTTTTGATTAATTATTATTATTTTTGCATTTCCTATTTTAATCCTCATATATATTTTTTCTATTTATACAATTTCAATATATATATTTTTGCATGCAATTTTGTAACTGACATTTAGTTAATGTTGTGCATGTCTGTAATAGGTATAAACACTAGCCTTAAGTCCACTCAAATGTTAATATAATTATTTGTGTTTATATTGTTGACGTGCCATGTTTCAAATAAATAAATAAATAAAAAGGTTATTAGGATAGACGTTCGTGGCTAAGTTAAAACCGCCCGGATTTATCGGTAATAGTTAAGAGGAAACACAAGGGCCGTTTTTCCATACAAACTTAGTCCCCTGTTTCCTCCCTGGATAATGCCAGTAAATCAATTTTTTTTTTTTTAAATATCCATGGGTACTATTGGCATGTCCCTATGTTTTCCTTTTTCTCATAAATTTATTATTAAAAGAGATATGAATATTCAAAAACCTAAAAAATCGGCATGATTTTCCGCTGTGTTCAAACAGTCAGAAAACCAATTTGACTTGATTATATAAAAAATAGAAAACATAGGAACACGGCAAAAGCCTTTCTTTATTTTTTAATGAAAAAAGCAGTTAAATCGGTTAAGTTTTGGAGAAGCAATCAGGGGACTACGAATCATTGATTTTGTGTACTTTTAATAGGTATTTTCGGTCAAAGCTGCAGTTGTCTCTATCGCGCTCTGCGGTTCGTGTTCGGGCATCGCGCGACAGCAATAAATTTTACAAATACCTAATTTTCAATTCTCTAGCCCGTGGTATTTCCTCTTAAGATTCACTTACCGCGGTCTGTCCATGGATGTGTGATCATCCATTTCATACAGAGACGTTTTCGTACCTCCAAAAGCACGCAAAGCCATTGGTGCCGGCTGTCATTCGTAGATTTGACAGTCGTTATGGGTAGAAGCCAGAAAGTCTGATAACCAGTCTTACAAAGTTATTGGGTTACCCAATAACTGGATTCTGGAGGTCAGACAGACAGTCGCTCCATATAAAACACTGGTATTCAAGGAGGAGGTATGGAAGCCGACCCCAACCGATAATAGAAAGATATATTGTTCATCATCATTTCAGCCGAAAGACGTCCACTGCTGGGCATAGGCCTCCCCCAAAAGGGACGGTTTTGTCATAATCGCCACGCCTGGCAGGCGGGTTGGCGATCGCAGTATGGCTGTTACAAAAGCACAGAGAACTCTGCTGCCTATTCTCTGGTGAGCCCCTTAGTCGCCTCTTATGACACCCACGGGAAGATATGGGATGGTGCTATTCTTTACGTCCAACACCATAAGGACGATCTATACGGACGATAATATTGTTCTTGAGTGCTGTATATTTTAATATAAAATAATATAACATTAGGGATCCGTTTAAAATCAGGCAGACGAAATCACGGCGAAAAGCTAGTTACATAAATGATTATGTAGGTATGTATTTTAGTTATTTTTGTACTTTTCTAAGTTTGTATCGTTTTATTTTTTTTGAACAATGCTATTGCCGTTTCATCTCTTCACCACCCTTGGTTGACTCGTAGAATATAGTCCGCCCTTATACCTTTCTGCGTGAAGTGTATATTTAAATAAATAAAAAATCATCCATCAGTATTACCAATCTTCATTCAAAACCCTAACCTATTAGGACGTACTAGAACTAATTTATGGTTACCCGACATTGCAATCAGATTGCCATGAATTGCGGGGACGGACGAGACCTCTGTCCTCCGCCGAATATATCAGTATCCCTTCGGTAGATCGTGAGACCACAATTAGAGAGACTATAGTTATGTGTTAAGGGGACTGATTGGTTTTTGATTAGGCAGATGGTAGAAATATTTTACGATGCCTACATTTTTTTTATAACCGAAGTTAGTAACTTAGATCTGAAAATGAATGATTGAGACTGGCAAATAAAAAAAAGCGGCCAAGTGCGAGTCGCACACGCTCGCTCACGAAGGGTTCCGTATTTGCGTTTTTATATTTGAGTTGATTGATTGAAAGGTAAATTGCGGTTTACGATTTAAACGTATAAAAAAAAAACTACTTACTAGATCTCGAACAAACCAATTTTCGGTGAAATTTTTCATGGTAACGTACAACATATTTTTTTTTTAGTTGTATCTCTTATTTTAGAAGCTAGGGGGGGGGGGGGCTCTCATTTTTTAACTTTGGAAGTGTCTCTCACGCAAACTATTCAGTTTACAAAAAATATATTAGAAGCCTCAATATCATTTTTGAAGACCTATCCATAGATAACCCACACGTATGGGTTTGACGAAAAAAAATTTTTGAGTTTCAGTACTAAGTATGGGGACCACAAAATTTATTGTTTTTTTTTTCTATTTTTGTGTAAAAATCTTTATGCGGTTCACAGAATACATCTACTTACTAAGTTTCAACAGCATAGTTCTTATAGTTTCGGAAAAAATTGGCTGTGACATACGGACGGACAGACAGACAGACATGACGAATCCATAAGGGTTCCTTTTTTTGCCATTTGGCTACGGAACCCTAAAAATGGTGGCTGTTGTACAGACGCCAGCACATCTAGCCACACCAAACTGTACAAATTTTCCCAATTGAATATGAAACATATTCTTTTGTAATAAAGTGGAAAATCTATCAAGAAAATTTGACAGATTGTTGTAGCTTCTTCTGCTGGCTTTGTACATAATGATGAACTGATATTGTAACTAGCTTCTGCCCGCGACATCGTTTGCGTAGCCATAAGAAGTAAGCCAGTCCTAAACTATCCAACAGGAATACAAAAACAAGATCAAAATCTACATGTTTGCCAAATTTCAGCTACTTTTTTTAGCTTTTTAAGCGTGTAATGCCCAAATACTTAAACACATGCACACATGCACATGCACATTTGTCACAGTCACTTTGACATAAAGTAATAGAGACATTACGAGACTTCGGCATCTTAACATTGAGTAGCGTTTGAGAATTAAAAAAAAATGTTTAAAATGTTCTCTTGTGTAAAATGTTTTTTACGTTAATATGTATTTTGTTTATTTTTTTGTTGAATCAAAACAAGTTTTTACATTACTTTTCAACACTAAAACTCACACTACTATACAATGTATCGTAAAATACAGTCTCTTGTTCATCACAAGTTTATAAATTATTATTTAGTTTTATAACTATTATTATCTTGTGTTCTTCTATTGTTTAGTTTAGCACACACAACAAAAACAGCAACAGCAACAGCTAAACTGATTTCAAGAAAATTATGAGTTTAAACAAGATGACAACAAGTCCATTTTATTAACCTACAAAACAATACATTCCCTTAAAATTTTAACCCCCGAAAGCAAACGCTTACCGAATCAATTCTAGACGGAGTGAGCTCAAACACTATCGCTAATAGAAACCAATCTAGCGCCCGCTTAGCAAACGAATAGCTACATAAATCAAGCTAGTCAAATAAGCCGGGCGAATCTAGGACTGTGATGTAGCCAAACAGCGCCAGTCAGCTCCTAGCCTCAATGACCCTACAAATTATAGGCCCGGCTAGTGTTGCTCCATGTTTGCGGATATCCCGGGATCTATTCGACCCCGTGTTACTAGGTACATTATTTATTGGGAGTGGATAAATAGTAAAGCATTTTGTGTTCTGAGTTTGAAAACGATGAGTGTTATTTATTTCTTTAATGATAAAAATATTAGTAGACAGCAATATTCAGTCATGACTAATAATATTCATATTATATTTGCGTATAAATATAATATGTTGGTTTGATTACGGTAGAAAACGTTCTGGAACTCGTGTAAATACATTAATCTGATGAGATGTTCCAAAATTGCCTGCTTTAATTTTCATGTTTTCATCGTCAATTTTGTTGACCTTCGTCTGAATACACAGAATTTAGAGTACCACCTTATAAAATACTAGCTTTTGCCCACAACTTCGTCCGCTTGAATTTGCTTACGGATCCCTAATTTATTGAAATATAGCCTGACAGTCAAAATTAAACTAAACTTTACTATTGGTGAAAGAGTTTTTGAAATCGAACCTGTAGTTTCGGAGATTACCTGTCACATCCAAACTAATAAACTTTACCTCTTTACAATATAAGTATTACGTAAACAAATCTCCAATATCATCAATTCGGAAATACAGTTTTAAAACTACATATACGTCTTGAATAATAGGATCCAATAACATAAATTCTATCAAAACGTTGAGAAATATTAAAAATCGGTTTTATCTTGAATCCGCAACTAATCCCGGGAAATATCCGCTTAGCTCGACGCTCGGAAATCGAGTGTTTGTCGAATACTGAATAGCTTTCCCGTGAACGACAATATTTTGTTTCAATGCGTGTATACCGGCTTTATTGACTGTGATGTGGAGTGCTGACTCCGCTTAATATGGACTCAGACAAAGGGTATTTTCTAAGGAAATGTGAACACTTTATGGGAACATGATATTGACGTGGGGTGAGGAAATGTAGTCATATTCGACGTCAGGCAGATAATATCGTGTCTGTTGTTTTATTTGACATGTTATTCTTCAAAAAGACTGGAGCCTGTAGAATATTCTATTTAGGTTTATAAAAATATTATTACACGAGTAGGTCAGCTGTGTATATTCTCACAAAAGAAAACATTATTTTGTAGGTATCTAGGTTGGTGATTTAAATATAAAAATAAACGACCGATTTTAGAATCTATCCATCAAACATGACAAATGAAAACTTTATTGTAGAAAAGAATTTAAAACAAAAAAAACTACGTAATTTTTTGATCTGGTTAAGGTATGATTTTTTAGCTTCAGATAAGCTAAAAAAAACACTGTAATAAACTTAAAAGCAAACTTTCATTTTAATTTAAAATTGTCATATGAGAACCAAGTAGGTGTCATATGAGGTGGTGTTTTGAAGAAATAATCACACCATTTTAAATTAATTAATTAATTAGAGCACTCAACATGAACTACCCAAATTTACATACCGATACGATCAACGTAGATAGCCATTACTTTAAACATATTCCGCTTAAACGGAATGATGATCATCGGAACCGGATCCCTCTCGACATGTAAATTGAAATTTTAATTGACAGATCCGATATCGTTCGCGAATTGGAAGTGTGTCAAAATTATAAAAGCAAATGGCGTCGACGTTGCAATCGTTCGGGAATCGATCCGGTCTCAATTAAAAAATACCGACTCACTAATGCAGCTGGGGGATTTATTCCGTTCCTCTATGTACTTGCTTGATAGATTCTTGAAAGGAATCCGTTTGCTGGTTTCAAAGTGGATTTTAAGCGGGGTTCTATATTACAAAACGGAATAACAGACATGGTTGATGCAGAAAAAATTTAATGGGATAAGGAGGGTCACGTCTGCAGTATGCACAGTGACTGCTGGGTAAGAGTGTCCATAAGAGAAGAACTGTCTGGAAGGATGGGGAGGTTAAACTTTACCCAGCACGCAGTGGAACAGTCTTGGCTAGGGTACATTTAGCGAGTTTAAGAAGAGTGACTTAGGGCGGGTCGGTTAACGTTACATACGGATGGTTAAAAAGTTACTATGACGTGCGATGTTTGACGTACGATAAATGTAACGGGTTGTTTCATGACATAAAAAACCGTCAGTTAAAGTTATTCAAAAAGAGATTCCATAATATTTTGATGTGTGAAGTAGCTGTTTGACTACTCAAAATTACGATGACTGGTCGGTTATGGTAATAGTAACTTTTTGACGTATGATTTTGTGAAACAACCCATTTTTTTTTATTTGACGATAGTTAGCGCCATTTTTTATTATTACCGGTCAGTAATGGTTAGTTGAAGCAACTCGCCGCTAGAAGGAGGTTCTGAATTCGACGGTATGTTGCTTTTTTTTTGTATATTTATTACGCGATTTCTCCGGCGAATGTAAATCGATTTTTTTTTATGGATGGGGTATGCCTCAGTGGTGGGTCTCATATATATTTTATCGAAATCAATTCAGAACTTTTTGAAAAATCAACAAAATCCCAAAAAAATCTACATAGACAACGTTTTAGTTACTTCAATCTTATGAGCACCCCTGTTTTAACTGTGTTGCCTGTTCTTAATGGATTTGGATGATAAGAAGGTACTAACAAGTGATAAATAAAAAGCATTTTTACAAAAAAAACAACCGCCTTCAAAATTTAAAGAGTGGTAAATAATTTTAGTACAGTACACACATGACATTAGATTTGCAAGTCGGTGGCAATTAAAAACAACAAACAGAACAAAGCCGCTGACTTCCAAATCTAAATCATGTGTCATTCATCATGTGGGTACCTACTGTGCTAAAGTTATTTATCACTTTTTAGATTTTGAAGGCGGTTGTCTTTTTTGTAGAAAAGCTTTTTGTATTATTTTTTCTCTTGTGTCCTATTGCAACTTGGATACATACGTATAGGTAAATACACACAATAATCAATGTAAGAAAAATTAAAAAAAAATGTACAATAACGTTTAAGAACACAAAAAAATACTTTAGAACCAAGTGTAAGTAGTCTATTTCGTATTAACTTTACTGTCGTTGGAATAAAGTTCAAAATAATGGTATTTTAACTAATGGTAGTTATTGCAAAAAATCCAAGCTCATAGTTAACGCTCGTTTTATTATAAGACAGTAAAAAAAACGAAACATATCGAAACAAATTTGCCGAATCGAATGTGCCGAACCGATAATTCCGGCCCGAATGTGCCGACCCGACTGTTTGTACGACGGAAATCCTTCGTCAAATTCGCAAACCTCAATATAAACCACATCAACACTTAATACCCTACCTCTCTGCCAAAACAAATGCATAAAGGAGCGTCACACAACAGCCACTAAAACGCTGCGATTACTCAGTAAAATCGCCAGACTTACTCCAAATAAATGGCGGCGACCCTTCCAGAATAGCTAGAACTTCACACACTAGCCAATCGTACCGGCACTCATCCGTCAGAGCTAATTCGAGTCTTCTATCTCTATCAAACTAATCGCATCGATAAATACTACGTCGGTATCGATTCGCGAATCGAGTGATTTAATCGAGAATTACACCGGTCATGTTAATTGGTACTGGCTATTCGTTTGAATGTAATTTACGCGTGTTTCAGTTCATGTTGGCTAATGATGTGGCACTAATTAGGGATAAAATGAGTTAGGTCGATTGGGTATCGATTTTAAGGTGGGAGAGTTTATGGCTCGCGGTTAAATACAAGTCGTACGCATTAACTTGTCATGGTTAAGCTAAAGCTTACCGCGGTTGGTCCGTTGATGGGTGACATAATATAACATATACCTATATAAATAGGTACACAAACATCATATAGTTCAAATTTAAATAATATTTTTAAATTAGAATAATGGTTTCCTGTCAAATAAATTAAATTAAAAATTATAAAAAAAATTAAATATCGTTCGGGAATTTGAATAACGAATCATTATGAAATTCAGGTATTTAATGGGAAACTGACTCAAGCCTAGAAAAATGCCTTCAGTATGTATATTCTGTTACAATCTCCCTCGGTGAACATCTAGGTGAAGTGAGCTGTCATCCGACCGTCTGCTTTGTCAATCCCTAGCATCGGGACGGATGACAGCTCACTTCACCAAGGTGTGGATATTGTAACAGAATACCACTGCTGGTCTAATTGAAATTAACAGTTTGACGTTAAAATTCCTCCTCTGAACAGCATAGAGTTAGCACTTTTCCATAGGTACAGTATTTTCTCAAAGGTCTAGAAGACTTTAGAATCTAGATTCATCTACCTACCTATGTAGCCACTGTAAATGTCGCACTACATTGTGAGTTGTTAAGCAATTAACTTAAACTAGTACTTTATGTGTTTCTTACGTCGGCATTTGTTGCCGTGTGGTTGAAAATTAAGTTCTCTAACGACTCCCATAGGTGACATATTGGGAACTCAATAAGTGGAGTTTTTAAGGCTTAATACATACAGTACGATCATCAAACATCAAAATTGAGTTGGTAATTAAGACAGTTGGCAGTCACCAGTAAAAACACTTTGTCTTTTTACAAGTTATTTATTTAGTTTCGTCTATCTAGGTATTTGTCTGTTTGTTATTTAATTTAATTTGACGTGGATGATATAGAACGTTCTAAGTATTATACTTAAAAAAAAACTTTTTTTACAAAAGAAAACCGCCTTCAAAAAAATACTAAAAAGTGATAAATAACTTTAGCACAGAATACACATGACTTTAGTTTCGGAAGTCGGTGGCAATACAAAACAACAAACAAGGCGGCGGAAGGCGGTTGTCTGTTTTCAAAAAAGTTTTTATTTACCAGTTTTAGTGCCTCGTTATCACCCAAATTCATTAAGGAACAGTCACAGACACAAACACAGTTAAAAAAGAGATTGAAAGTCCTCCAAAGATGGAAAGATGGAAGAAACGAAAATGTCTTCTCGGTTTTTGTTGTTTTTCTCAAAAAGCGCTGAATAAATTTCTGTTTGTTGTATACTTAATCCTTCTCCACGATGTAACAAACACTTTTCTGAAAACCGCATCAAAATCGGTTCAGCCAAACGGGAGATAATCGCGGACAAACATACATACATACAGACATACGGGTCGAACTGAGAACCTCCTTTTTTTTTGAAGTCGCTTAAAAAAGCCACAAGCTTTTAAGATAAAAAATTCTTATATCATAATTTTATTAATAAATATCATCACCTGCCCTAGCCTTTTCCCAACTATAGGGTAAACTACTAGTGATTGGACACTTAAGTGACTTTAAATAGTAATAATTATTTTGTGGGTTTGTTTTTGAAGCTAAACTTGTTAGGTACTAAAATTTTATTAGTAGATGTTTTATTCTATCATGAATCATGACCTTTGTGTGAAATGTAGTTTAATGATATATAGGAAATAAAAAATAAAATGAAAAAGATACTAAAACGTACAGTTATTGGACAGAAATTCTAATATTGGACACACAATACTAGTCAATGGACAGATATTCTGACACTGCTTTAAGAATAAAAAACATGTTTAAATAGCCGCCAATGCTTGAGCTATGTTAGTAAAAGGCTAAATGAGTAATTTTCAATCATATTTATTGCAACATTATTAAAAATATCTCAGATATACTATCACTATTATCTTTGAGTAACAAAATTACTTACTTTAACTTGGCACAACACAGTTTAGTCTTAATAGGAATTATTTTATAAGTAAAACATAAACAAAACTTATTTACTTTTATAAAAACATAAACATCTTATAACACTTAATTACCTAGTTATTATTTTGGTACAACTTCGAATCAGTCTTAATGTGGAGATCTTTCAATGTAAACTAAAAATCTAAAGAAAGTTACTCTTACAAACAACAAAAGAACATAAAAAGAATTCTTGATAGGACATTCATATTTCAAAATTACTTTATCCTCTACTTCACAATTTATTATCCTTTTTCTGTTGCATGACCATATCATATAAAATCCCAACTTCTGAGTCTTCTGTATCGTTAGTATTCTGCATCAAATTTGTTAAATCATCTTCACTGTCCTTTTCGGAACTTATATCTTCAATTGTGTCATTATCATCTTCTTTGTAGCAATGATGACATACAAACATGTCTATTGCAATATCCTCTGGTACGTGTTTTTGATGCTTTGCTGGCACACATCTAATATGAAATATTGACGAACACATGTCACATACTACTCGATTAGTCGTCTTTGTTGACATTGTGCACACTTTACATGCATTTGTGGTTTGTGGTGTTTCTTTATTTACAGATTTTTTTTCTTTTTTCGCCTTTGCCTTTTTTATTTTATTCTCTTCTCTTGTTTTCTTTCTTTCTTCCTTTGTTTTTATTTCTATTTCCTTCTTTTGTTTCTGTTCTTGGAACATCGCTCTATACTTAGCTGAAGTAATCGCAAATGGCATTTTAACTGTATTTTTTTTACCTTTCCTTTCTGGGGTTTTGGGTAGTGTCAAAAATCTTCCAAAAAGACTATTTGATATAACTTTAAAAGCAGGACTTTTCTCGATATTCTCTGTGTTAGCATTTGCTTGTGATGCATTAAGTGAAGTAAACTGTAATTCATCTGTTCTAGGTTCATAAGATGTCAGTTCATGGTCAATATGTTCAAATGTATTTGAATGTGGTTCATTTCCTTGTGATGCATTAAGTGCAGTCTTGAATACTTGTTTTGCTGGAGTTACGTGTTGTGTCGTACCAAAACCAATATCCTCATTAAGAAACTGTAAATCATCTAGTCTAGGATCGTACGATGGCGGTTCATGGTCCATTTGTTCAGTAGTATTTGAATGTGGTTCTAGAGAAACAATATTTTGTATATTATTGTCTGATGTGTTAATAAGATATGAATCTAAATCAGAAGAATTGTTAACATTAAATACAGAGTAAAGTTGGTATAAAATTTGGGAGTTTTGATCTGTGTCTAATCTGGATTCGTTCATTGACTTTAATTCTGACATTTTCGATGGTCCAACTATTTCCGAAAACTTTGACAGTGTTATTACATTTTGAGAGTTTGTTTCAATTTGTCGAGACAAATTAGGTGGGACATTTTCATCCTGATTATTAGTGGTACCACCCAAGCATTTAGTGTAATCAATAGCATCTTTATCAAAAGGTACTAATCCACAAGTTTTAAATCCATTAATGAGAGTTTCGGGTTTTAATGATTTTTCTAGAGCAATTTCTAGTACTTTTGCAAAATTAACTTTCGTAATTGGCTCTCCTTGATTTTCTAGGTACCACAAACGTGTTGCGTCTTTCCAGGCCTAAAAACAGCTACATCAGCTGGCTGCAAGATACGCGTGGCATTAGGGTACAATGCAATAACTTCGATGCCCAACTCCTTACAAAGCTTGCTTACGTTGTAAGTAAGATGACTTTTGTGACCATCTAAAAAATATATGACAGGCAAATTAATACCTTTTTGAATTAGGTAGGGATGATATACATTCGCAATATATTCGAAAAATAATTCCGATGTCATCCATCCGTTATCGCTTCGACCGATTCCCCATTCTTTTGGAACTCCATCCACAATTTTTTGTGGAATACGTTGATAATTGTATACAACCATAGGTGGACAGGCATATCCAGCAGCGGAGAACGTAAACATGACTGTGATCGATTCTTTCGCATTACTTGTCTCTACGTGGTAAACATTTTTTGTCCCCTTGGCTGCTAACACTTTCCCTGTTTTAGGACAAAGCTGGAATCCACTTTCATCACCATTAAACACCCTTCTCGGATCATTTAAAATGTTCAGTAAATTGTTATCCGATAAATAGCTGTGGATCTCGGCAAACCATTTGCGAATGTTCGGTTCTGATACACAAGCACTTGATTGTGTCACACCCTCACTAGTACGTTGGACAATTGCCGGGTGTCTTTTCAAAAATCCTCTAACCCATCCGTCTGCGGGATAATTATTTTTAAATTTATTAGGACGGGGGTTTTCTGTCAAGAACTTATAGACACTTTGTTATAAGTCTTCTATGTTTAATGGAAAACCCTTTCGCATCATTTCTTTGATCCAAAACACTAACAATTGTTCTTCTTCTACGGTTAAAATAGGTGCTGGACCAAAGGTTGTTTTATGGGTAGGATTTTTCAGTTTAAAATGTAACGTTGACTTGGGAATGCCATATTTTCGAGCGATTTCTCGAATTTTGCCACCTTCATTAATTTCTTTTAATGCTAAATTTAAAACAGAGACATCATAATCTCTTTTCTTTCCTTTAGGCATTTTTATTTCTCCATAAAATAACTCGAAACTGCAACAATGAATTATTGGACACTTCATTACAAGTCATTGGACACCTTGTCCAAATACTAGTAAGAATCGTCTAAACTGCCTAAAAATCAAAAAATGGTGCAATATGTTTTAACTGCATAATTTTAGAGTACAATTTTGCTAAAATAATAAAGGAACAAAAACTCAGTTATTGGACACGTGTCCAATAACTCAATTTTGAGAGATTAATAACGGTAGTCATTGGACAAGCACAAATAACCTAAACATAACATCCAAATTGTTTAAAACTTATGAATTACTAAAAAGAATACTGTACCTTACCTATCTTCAATGAGGTAAACACCAATGATTTGTTCTCCCAACACTGTGACTTACGAACGACGTCGGTTACTTTACAAATTTCTTAATTTTCTGCCAAATGTCGTCGTCGTAGTGATTCACGATATTTTTATCGTGAATCACTAAGGATTGTCATTGATTAAAGTACAGAAAAATCATCATAGATTGCGTTGAAGTTCAACAATATCCTTATTATTGACATATAATCACTGAACTGTCCAATAACTCGTAACGTCCAATCACTAGTAGTTTACCCTATACTAAACGAATAAAAAAATATATATGAATACGAAAAAAAAATATGGAGCCAACCCAGAAATACAAAATAAACAATTAATCCATGCACTTTGATCATGTTGTATTGCACTTTTTAAGGCAACTGTAGACATTTTTAAAATTTTGATTCGTAAGGTATACTTTCCTATCGTCAAAGATGCGCAGTGAAATAAAAGTCACCTGTTTAAGAAACGTATATTTACCACAGCTATCAGTAACTTAGTAATCTCACATTGTGAAACAATGGTAAGTAAACCGCGCGGAACACTGAAAGCGAAGCCAAAAAAGCAAATACAAATTTAAAAGCGAATACCTACAATCTCGTAATTGTATTTGGTTTTGATTTTCTATTTGTTTATTTTAACGATGCAGCGTGTTCTGCTATACTGACTCGTGTCAGTACAGCACGTAGCGCGTTGTAGGTATTCGCTTTTGAACTTGTATTTGCTTTTTTGGCTTCACTCTCAGTGTTTCGCGTGGTCTATCTCACCCTTCGTTTTATAATCTGAGGTAGTAATATTACAACTCTATGACAGTCACAAAAATCTTGTCCTTGCAACTTTTAACAAACTCACTAAATACGTAACACCCAACTACTGTCGGTCGGTAAACTTCATTCATACTATAAAAATGATAAAGCACAAGATTTACGACAGACATTCTTTCCAAAGCCGTTTAGGTCACAAACTTAGAGAAACTTTCCTTTTTTTTGCCAACCACGAAAAATTCCCTAACGGCGCCACTTTTTAATAAATCATCGTAAGCGCCGCCATCTTTGAATTTCTATAAAAAAGTTTTCCGCCAAAGAAATGTAAAATTGCTTAAGTTTTTATACAAGTACTTACAACAACTTAACTGTAAATGTTTAAGTTAAGTTGAACTTTATTTTTTAATCGCGTGCGTTTAAAATTTTTTGGCAAAGTTTTAAATGGGTTAACAGAATTCTTAATTTATTTTGTCGTTGGTATAATAAACAGGTTTACTTTTAGGTTCAATTTTACCAAAACATTTTTAAGTCTTAACCTTCGAATAAATTTTAACAGTTTGCCTATACAAAACTGTCAGACGTCAATTTCATTACACAAATAAGAGCCTTAATGCTGGCATTTCACATGGCGTTTATGTACAAATATAAGGCCTTACTTGGATAATACAAAATGACAATGCCAGATCCTGCCCCACCCATGTACAGAAAAAGTAACACATGTACAGAAAAAGTAAATTAATGAAAATAATTGTAATGAATATAGAACCTTTCTATACTAAATTGTTTTTCTTTAGAACTTGCGGATTACGAAATACCTACCCATAAAATACAAACTCATTTTACCTGAAATACAATTTAACCTATAATCAATGTCATTATTGTTTTTAGATTTAAACGGAAACCGCAAATTCTACAGTCACTAAGACTAATGTTTAGTTATCAGCAATAAATAAACAGTAAGATGCTACTTACTGCACACTAGCTTCTGTCCGCGACTTCGTACGCGGATCCTGTTGCTTACGCCAGCGACAACGGGGTCGGCAAAATCGAAGATCTGAAATGTCTGATGTCGAATTCTAAGAGCCCGGGGACGCGAAAACAACGGGATGCGCGAGATGATTCCAGACGTACAAAAAGTACAATTTTGAATCATACCTCCGATGGCGGAATATGTGGCGTAGTCAATCATAGGAGTATAAGTAAATGAACTCCGTTCCTTACCAACCCAAGGAAGGTCGCCATGACCTACGGCTATATCTTGAGACATATCCGATTCTTCAGATGATATCGACATTCTGTTCAGAGAATGTCGAAGTCGATCAGAATTCAAACGTTCGTTGCGCTCTTCTTCTGTCTCTTCATGCCGTACTCCAGCAAATCTTTTTCTCTCACTTTCTAACTGATTATGAATATTTTGTGGTGTGCGTGATCGGGACAATCTATACTATAATATTATAAAGCTGAAGTTTGTTTGTTTGTTTGGTTGAACGCGCTAATCTCAGGATCTACTGGTTCGAATTAAAAAAATATTTTTGTGTTGGATAGTCCATTTACCGAGGAAGGCTATAGGCCAATGCGAAGCTGGGTTGGGTCGCTAGTGTATGATAATCTCGATCAGCAGTTACACGTTTACCATACACGTTCGTCATTCGGTTCAAAAGACCTGTTAGAAAAAAGTTCAAAAGACTTGTTAATGTGCGAATACGCTGAGAACTCAAGCGTGATTCTGTATCGGTAAATGTTTCCGATTCGCGAGACAATGCATGTCGCTCACGATCAGCGGACAGTCGCGCATCACGTTCCGCAGCAGATGCGTAGATACGCTGAGAACTCAAGCGCAATTCTCTATCCGTGAACATCTCCGACTCGCGAGACAATGCGTGACGTTCACGATCAGCGGTCAGTCGCGCATCATACTCTTCACTGGTCTCTAGAGACCTGGATGTAGATGCGTAAATACGCTGAGAACGCAGGCGTGCTTCGCGATCTGAAGAGGTTTCCACGGAGCGACTTGCAGCCTGATGTTCTCGAACAGCATCAAGTCTCTCCTGACGCTCTTCGGTAGATTCTTGGGATCTTATGATCCTCAATCTTTTAGCTCCTTTGGAACATTGGGAAAGATTTGACCTCTTTCTAGGCATGGTTATAGTTTTATTGTAAAGAAGATACCTGATCAATTAAAATCTAAGTGACTGCTCCCCTGCGTTACCGGGTAGGCTACCGTGTCACGAAGATAAATGGAAAAGGAAATAAAACACCCAAATAACATAAGCCCGAAGGCATATTTATTCGATAAAATAAAAAAATAAATGGGAATTTTGGCCAGTAGAGTCAAATTTTCAATGATATACCATCGTCATCAAAAATCAGTCCAAAACTGTTACCGCTTTCACCACGTGGAGGTACTACCAGCTTATGTTATTTTATAAGATACAGTGAAATTAGTGATAGCTTTGATTTTCACATCAGATGTTTCTGATCTTCGATTTTTATAAGTCAACAGGAAATGCCCATCAGACCGAACAATTTTTGCTAAGACGTCATTCCTATATGTGTCATGGTGTAGCTGGGCTCTTGGAGTTCCACATCAGGTGTTCCAGATCCACATATTTATTCTCTCAGCAGAAAATGCTCATCACGTGGAACAATTTTTGCCAAGGTACCATTTTTGTATCTCTTATAGTTTAGCTGGTCTGTTGCGGTTCTGCATCAGGTGTTCAAGTTTCCAATATAAATTATAGCCTATAGGTTGCCCAGACTTAATACCTATACAACAAAAGAAAAATCATTCAAATCTGCCCAGTAGTTCCGAAGATTAGCGTGTACAAACAAACAGACAAACAGATAGATTTTTTTTTTGAATTCGTGCTCTATTACTGTTTCTAAACCCCCCTCAATATTTTTTTTTTAATATGTTCAATGTACAGACACAGTTTTGTTACTGTTTTATTATATGTAATAGATGACTTTTATTGAGTGGGGCAAAGTTCTATAGAGATTCCTGCAGTGTCATTTACCCTATAGTTGTTGAAATAAAGTCGAATTTGTATTATCCAAATAAGGTGATTAATTGCACCAATGAGTGAAATTAGAACGTTTGCAAAATTGTCCTCTTTCGCACTAGGTTTCAATACCGAGAAAGAACAAATGTGACTTTTTAAAGTCAAGGAAAATGTCGTTGATTGACCTGGACTTTGCAGGTCTGAAATCGCCAATCCGCCTTGAGTAAATGTGGTGATCAGTGATCGTGCCTTCTCTGTATGAAAAGAGGTCTTTAGCCTAGCATTTTCAGTTCTCTTAGGGGTCTAAGAGAACTGAAAATGCTTGCGCCTTCCCCGTGGGGTGTCCGGGCTAGAATAGCACCCCCCATTTCATCCCGAGGGTGTCGTCGAAAACGACTAAGGGAAAATCTGGAAGTCGGGCAGCAGTGGCTTCCATGTGCTTAACAACTTCACTGCGATCCCCAAGACGCCTGCCAAGCGTGGGGATTATGGCAACCCCCCCCCCCCCTTATAAGGGAGGCCTTTGTTCAGCAGTGGACGTCTTCAGGCTGATGATGATGACTTGCGCCATAAATTTACCAAGGGGTAAGTTACATCGTGGTTAAATTACAGAATGTCATACATAATGGAACGAGTTAGCGACTAATTCGGAGTTAAAAGATAACCTTGGCTAGCGAAAACCGACCACACAAACCACACAACTCTCAGAGTTCTTTCCTCTAACCTAATAACGGAAACAATAAAATACTTTCCCTTTATCTCGAGCCACAACTCAAAAATATACAGCATACTCCATAAAGTAATTATTCATACCCTGTACAACGTTACACAGTACCTTTATCAGAAGACCCACTCCACACAAACCACCAGCTACCAAAGAAATAATCTAAAACAATTGATAACGGAGCGCAGTATTAAATGTTAACAAACAACTCATTTAAAATAAAACATTAATTTACGAAACTATTAAGGAACACGAGAAAGAATATTGAATAGAAATATCTTTAGTAACAATCAAACGACACCATAATTATTGTCTTTAGACACGTAATATTTTTAATTTCTCTATTTTTAATTAATTAACTTTCTTGTGTTCTTTGAATCAATCGTGTTTGACACTAACATGTATGTTTTATATTTTGGATAAATGAAAAATAAATATGGATACCTACAAGGTTATTAATCTGTATACTAATATAAAGTTGTAGAGTTTGTTTGTATGTTTGTTTGGTTGATCTCAGGATCTACTGGTCCGAATTGAAAAAATCTTTTTGTATCGGATAGTCCATTTATCGAGGAAGGCTATAGGCCCATGCGAAGCCGGGTTGGATCGCTAGTGTCTTAATAATTTTACGAGCAAAGTTTCTTTTTTGGCATTCGCATTACGGGCATGATCTACTTTTAGACGCAATGTCTAATCTTTTTCATCACGCCTTTTGATTTTTCATTTGGAAATACCCGTTTTGCACATACCTAATATTAATTTAGTTGAATGATAATAATTATGCTTGTAACATTAAAATAAAATATAATAAATAGGTATACAGCGTGTACCAGAAATTATGTGTTCATATTTAAGGTGATCCCAGTCAGCAAAAGAGATAGGTATGCAGGTCATCGAAAATAGTTGAAGTTTACTTAGAAACCGATGAATATTTTCGAATGAAATTTAATTAAATCGTTGAAATGTTTATTCTCTATTAAATTTATTTTATTTTATTCAAAAACATCCATCGGCTTCTAAGTAAACTTTAACTATACCTGACTACCCTGCATACCTATCTCCTTTGCTGACTACAATATCTGATAGAGAGTCTAGGTATATATATACATACACAAGTCAAAATAAACTATACTGAGTGTTGTTTTGCCTCATCAATCATATTGACGAATTAAAGGTCAAAACAAATGAGTAACATTACTAACTCAGATGGACTTCGACTAATAATCGCATTAGGTACCAATACCAAACTCTACTCGGATCGAATAACTACTTTTACGTTAGAGAACTCGCGTTAGGCCTAGTAATCTTGGTTATATATTTTATGAACTTCTTAACAACCTGTACAAGCGAAAAAAAATCTTTTTAAACATTTATCAAAACTTAAAGTAATTTTCTTCTACATGAGATATTGAGTAAAAATTACCACATCAATTAATCAATCATTTAGAGGTATTAATTGTTATTTAGAACAATGTACAATATCTTCACAAATAATAAAAAAGGAAAACCTATAACTATACAAAAAAAACTGATACAATAAGGCATCAAAAAAATCCCCCACATCGCCGTCAAGTGGGAATGCGCCCAAGAGATTGCAACATTGCCACGTTGGATGACTTCTGTCCGAGGTAAAACCTAGCAACCAATCACTTAGGATACTTTACTTTAACCGTTAGAGGTTTTCTACACACGCTTTCTACGCGCGCCTTTTGGAATGGGCAACTAGAATCAACTTTATATTTTTTTTATTATGACGTTCAAAAGTGCCTTTTTAATGGTCTAATTGAAATAAATAATTTGACTTTGACTTTGACTTTGCAGTAGCACCAGCACAGCACGCTGAGCTAGGAAGATGGGATGCCACAAGAGTATCGACGCACGTAGCGTCCCACACTAAAGGCCTACCCAACTTTCAAGGAAAATCGTTTAGAATAAGTGTAGACATTTTCGAACATATGCCTGTATCCCACGACCCATTTCTGTGTCAATGCCTCGCAACACAGTACAAACCTTCTGCCCATTATCCTACGCAGTTATTAATTCCCAAATAAAAACTATTAAGTATCGTGCCGATTGCCGTTATTGGATGTTTCTCATACCCAACTTTATTGCACTCGTTAAAAGTCGTAACATTTATTTACGAGAATACTTTAGCGTTGTGTATTCGTGGTAAGGGGGCATAACTCTCCGCTTTGGAATAATCGGTGTAGTTTTTAGTTTGTATTGGTTATTCGAGGAGTTTTCAATTCTATAATTCATTACGTGTTGGCTTTTGACCTTGATTATAGAACGCTGAACTTTTGTAATATAGTTTTTCTATGTTTTACTGTAAAACGAAAAATGCCGATGGTTGTCGATTCGGCTAAAGGAAAGGGGTTGCCACCGCTTACAGACACTCGCGAAACTTTACGAGCCTTTGCGAGCTTTTCCATATGCTTAAAGACAAAATATTTAAATGTAATACTAGCGACCCGACCCAGCTTCACATGGGCCTCGATAAATGGACTAACCAACACAAAAATATTTTTTCAATTCGAACCAGTAGATCTTGAGATTAGCGCGTTCAACCAAACAAACAAACAAACTCTTCAGCTTTATAATATTAATATAGTATAGATCTGTAGCCGTACTAAGATATACTTGTATAATGTTTACGTTACAAGATACATAATACCTGACTTACTAAGCTATCTGGTAATTTACAGAGACTTGCTTCGATTGGAAATGCTGAAAATTCCTCAACTCATTCAGCTACTGCACCAAGCTATTAAAACAAAAGCCAGGTATTTAGATACTTCACCAAGCAAGACATTTAAATGAAAAACCACCTAGGAATCCTGGAATATCGTGAACTGCAGCCCGCAAATTCATTCCCAACTATTGTAACTCCTGGAAGCCAGACTAAGCAGTGTTGACCACCAGAAACATGCCAAGGCAATGAAGCTCGACAAATCCCGGCGAAACGATTAAACTGTCTTGAATCCTGCAACGAAATTATCAGAAAAGAACAGCGGAGGAGTAAGAACAATCATAATTGTGAACTGTAGTGGTCTTTTTGTGGTGGGACCAGCCCGTCACACTACTCCCAAACCACAGCAACTTCTGAAAGCCAGAATCAACTGTGGCGACCAATAGAAAAGGGTCCAGGCATTGAAGCTCGACGAGTCCCGGAGAAACATTACAACAAAGTCTTGGACCCCCAACGAAATTAATCAGAAAAGAACAGCGGAGGAGTAAGAAAAGCATATTTTCTAGTTCCCTCCAAATCAAGCTGGAGACTGGTTTCTGAGTAGTAAGAAACCAGAAAGTCTGAAAATCAGTCTTACCTATACCCTGTTCACAATAAGATTAGACATTTACTCAAACCTTATTTACAGTCCGTTCAACCGATTTTGACTTCTATTACGTTGGTAGCATGACAAATGGCAACTGCAGTAAACAGTTGTTATTGTAACCACTTTTTTGCCTCTTATGTCATCCTTAAGCCTACGGAATAGAAGTCAAAATCGATTGAAGGGACTGTAAAAAAGGTTTGTGTTTATGTCTAATCTTATTGTGAACAGGGTATAGGGGCATCGAGTAGGGTGCCGGTACCCATAACGACTGTCAAATATCGACGAATGATAGCCGGGAGAAACGGCTTCACGTGTTTTCCGGGGCACGGTGGCACGGCGGGGTCTCGGCATTAAATCAATGGACACCCATCTACGGACCGACCGCAGCAGGCGTAACTTAACCATGACTGATCGATCCTTACGGGTTTTACTTAACCACGAGCTTCGGTATTGGTACAGATGTATCACTACATACCTTCGTTTTGGCATGAGCAACAACAGCTTAAAATTTCTGACTAACTTACCAACTCCTTGACAATTCAAAAGTGCCTGTAAATGGTTTAATTAAATGCTTGAACTTTGATTTTGAGATCGATATAAAAAGACATTAATAAACTAGTAAATAACAAACAATCTCACACCTCAATCATTTCATTCAAACAGAGTGATTTAATTGTTCTGCCTTACCTATATTGACTCAATACGTCGACAAACGCCGCGCCGCCATGACACATCATTTCGCAGCCATTACTCCGGATAATTTAATGCTCTTGATAGATTTATTGGAATGGGACTGCGTAATGTGCTAATCGATTTGGTGATAACGGTCATCATAATTTAGAAGGAAATTTGGAAATAGGGATGGTAAAAACCGACACACGATGGGCGTACATTTTACACTTCATAGAAAAAAAACTCGTTTCTTGTATGGGAATCCCTCTAGTTTTACATTTTATTTTATTCTTTTAACCCTTAAACCCTACCCGGGGGTCCAGCAAACCCCAGGGGTTGAATATTTGTACATATTTTTGCAATAACGAAACGCACTATTGTGCCACTCGAGCTAATCTTCAATTACGTCGGCGGCCATCTTTTCATTAGTCTAGCGTCAACGCTTACACATTGTACACGTAATTATAGCTATTTATGGGTCTGTCAGACCCCAGGGTAGTAATAACGTAGTATTTTGTCATTTCTTTTTGTCGATACATTGGTGAATGCAGTTATTTTTGATACAATATTTTGAAGGGTAAGTTTAATATTTTGATGTAAATGTAAAATGGCCACTAAAAGAGCTACAAAAAGACGTAATTTCTTGAAAAAACTTGCCATAGATCTGATCACCCCTCAAATGGAAAACAATTTAATTACAATTATTATTTATTGTAATAATCTGCTCATTAGACAATACAAAAAAAATGTTAATTGTTTTTGGTAACACATTCTTGACACATAGCCTCAGTATGTTCACCGCAAAGAGGTTTTTGGCACATACCACAGGTGACCTTGGTTTTTCGATCCTTACCCCTTGTGCACATTGCACATCTTTTTTTAGCAGTGGGAGCAGAACTTGGTTCTTGCAATGGCCGCTTCTTTTGCAAGATTCCACCTAAGAGAACTTGAAGATTCATGGGCAAAGAGATGTGCACAAGGGGTAAGGATCGAAAAACCAAGGTCACCTGTGGTATGTGCCAAAAACCTCTTTGCGGTGAACATACTGAGGCTATGTGTCAAGAATGTGTTACCAAAAACAATTAACATTTTTTTTGTATTGTCTAATGAGCAGATTATTACAATAAATAATAATTGTAATTAAATTGTTTTTTATTTTTTAAGTATGATTTTTTATATATTGGGGTCCTTAAAACCCCTGGGTAGCAATAGTGTTTCTCCTAGAATGGGTAGGGTTTAAGGGTTAAATGTGTTGTTATAACAGCCATAGTAAAGCAAAAAGACAACCGCCTAAAAAGCAAAAATAACTTTCAAGTCGACTATCATCATCTGCCTAGCCTTATTTCAACTATATTGGAGTCGGCTTCCAGTCTAACCGAATGCAGCTGAATGCCAGTATTTTACATGAAGCGACTGCCTATCGGACCTCCACAACCCAGTTACTGGTTAAGACAATACTCCTTGGTCAGACTGGTTGTCAGACTTTCCGGCTTCTGACTACTCATAACAAGTGCTAAAGATCTACGAAAGACAGCCGGGACCAATGGCTTTACCTGCTTTCCGAGGCACGGAGGGAACTCGGTATGAAATGGATGGTCACCCATCCACAGGCCGACCTCGGCTAGCGTAGCTTAACCTTTGACCGATCGATCTGTGCGGCGAAACGATTTGTACTTAGCCACGAGTTCCTTTTCAATTGTCTACCTATCACTTATTACGGTTCAAAAGATACAGCCCCTATAACAGACGGACAGACAGACCCCAGTTTCCCGGTCCTGTTTTGCACCTTTTGGGTACTAATTCCTAAAACTTTGAACCAGTGAAACGGCAAAAAATAAAAAAAATAATTCACAGTTTATTTGTAAAAATATAGTACAATAAGGAAAGGGGGGGGGGGAGAGGTGGTATGTTCTAATACATTCTCCCATTTATGTACGAGGTGATGCAGGTATATTGTGTCAATACCAAAAAGAAAAGATGCAAAAAATCTAAATCGTCATCTGATAATGTTGACATTTACGTAGATATTAGACCAGAAACGATAATATTCCCAAAGATTGTCCCAATAAGATAATAACTCCATCCGATTCATGATTTATAACTTCAGCTTATGTATTCGACACTGAAATGGATCTACTACCTACAGAAGTTCCGGTGCACTGACAGTTCAAGATTTATAGGTTTTAAT
This sequence comes from Charanyca ferruginea, assembly GCA_947361185.1. Lineage (NCBI taxonomy): Eukaryota > Metazoa > Arthropoda > Insecta > Lepidoptera > Noctuidae > Charanyca > Charanyca ferruginea. The sequence continues at coordinate 3,444,330 of OX376070.1, read as the reverse complement.
AGAATAGGTATTGCTCTAGACAAACTTGCCTTTGATTTTTAAATTTTAAATCGCGGATAATGAGTGTAGTTTGTAACTGAGGTATTATAATTTCTTTGTGGTCCAAATATGTAGGGAAATACAAAATGGGCTGTTGAATACAAGATAATACACTTATAGACTCCTGAAGTCGAGCCACAGAATATATTAAACATAAAAGTCCTTTTTATTTAAAACATCAAACCTTAGATTATTGATAGGTCTCCGCCGTAGCGCGTGGAGACCTATCAATAATCTAGACATCAAACTAATAAGACGTCATTACGACCTTTCAAAAAGTAATAGACCCAAGATACAAAAAATGCAGATTGTTCGAAATATTCTTTCTTGTTGAAGTCCAGGAGTGTAGGTAAGTTACTTACCACGTACTCAAAAGGCAAAATGTTTGCGAAAATTTTCTGACAGTTTCTTTTTTATTTGCTTTGTGTGGCTGTGATATCACTGCGACCAGAGTTGGTCTATTGTGATCGCCGCTTGTGTTGGTTAGAGATCGCCGCCAAACCCTGCAGCTGTTATGAACTGCAGGATCTGCTTTGGGACGATCTCCATTAATTCATCCGGGCTTTAACAGGTTTTTGCCCAGATGATTGTTGCGATTGTTCATAAGGTGAAGCGGCGTTTCATCAGCCTCATTACAGCGTCTACAGGTTTGCGTAGCACTTAACCCCAGGTAGAATGACAGTTACATTGATTTTGATAAGGAATTAGAGATTAGCGGTCATTCTACCTATATACCCTACCCTATTGATGCCCTATTGGTGCCTATAGCATCAAGAATGACGTAGAGTCCACTGGGGGAATAATTTTTTGAATCGGTTATTTTTTTTAATTTATCCATTACGATCAAATCTTTTCCCTTTATCAAATTACTTTAGAAGTTTAGACAAAACAATACATTGCAGACTGATACTATTTATTTTTTATACTCGTTGGATTTATGTGAAGTGAGTATGAACTCGCGTCACATAAATTCATCATCATTTTCCTGCTCTTATTCCATGCTACTTAAGGTCAGCGAAAAACGTGTTACATTTTTCTCATCCATCCCGTCCTGTCAACTGTCATGATATCAGTGACTATCTTCTCTTTCATATTTTAACTCTTTTGGTCACATGTGTTTTATCCCTTCTCTTCACATGTTAATACCAAGACAAACGATTTCCTTTCGACGTTTCTGTCACTGGCGCAACTTTCAAACCACCTTAAATACAATACAATAGTCCGTTTGTGTGCATCAGAAAAAAAATACGCACGAAATAAGCACGAGTCATTGAAATTGATCGGCAAACGACAGGGCACGATGTTTTACAGTTCTTTACTGAAAAATATTCTGTATATTAAACATAACCTTTTTTTCATAAAATAAATAAATCAGTTATGTTTTTATTCAAATACTGGTGAAAAAAAATTGTTAGAGTGTACCGATTTTGTACTTTTTCAACATTGTTTTTTAATACATAATAGTAACATTTTCGTAATTTTGGCTCTGTAATACACTTTAAGACTGTAAATTCTGTTGGAAAAACGCTTAAAACGTTATATGTTGGTATACTGTAATGGTTGTATTCGTCCTGAAAGTCAACTCTGACGTCTATTTTCGTAGAACGCTATGAAAAGATGGTCTTCGCTTTAAAAAACCATAATTAAAAATTATACTTTTACTCTGTAGCTCCCTAAATCAAGACTTAATCTTTCTAAAACTGTCATTGTCTTTAAATAATCTGCTCACATCATTACGATATTGCTCTGGGCAAAACGCGAAAACAGAAAGTTTTAAGATACACGCTCTTAAATAAACTAACTTCTGATTTTATCCATTCTGGTTTTTAAACAGATCGAGAATCGAGGAAGTCAGCAAGGGGAGGGGACGGACGGATCGAGGATGGTTTTTACAAGGAAAACCAGCCAGTCAATACTATCTATTGAGAGGTGGTAAACCGCCGTAAATAGTTGAAATCTTCACCATAAATTGGCTCCCACGTCACCCACAAAAGGCCCTAGAGTATACCACATGTACCCACACCACGTAGCACACAACATAACTCACTAAAGCCAAGTTAAAACAACGTAGGCTTTGGTCTCATTAGTACTTGCAAAGTCCAAAGTTTAAGCCGGATAATATGGTGGATACAATTAGTAAAGTAATTAAATGTAGAGCTGTTTATCACGGTTGCCTACCATTTTCGCACAGGATTTTCGAACGTGATTAAGCTACTTTCAGGGAGACTTTTAAACTTTTATTTTTATATTCTAATAGCCTTGCGTTAAGCCGTAACATACCTGAGGGCTAATTCACGTAATTTTATGACACGCCGATGAAGTTGTAGTGCAGATGCAGTTAAGTTCAAGTTTGAGTGACAAACGGTATTCTTGTAATCATTGAACTGCGCGTAAGCTGCGCGTGAACTGCACGTCAACTGTACGACAACCAAACTCTACCAAACTCTACCAAACTTACTTATGGTGTATGAGTGAAAAAATATTACTCACTAAATAATTGAATAGAATCGATTACATTTCAATGAATATGACGTTATTATAATATTGAAATAATACCCCAGTACAGATTGTTTGTGACTGTAATTTTGAGACGTCAAACGAATAGTAGAATACCGATCTTGTTGCGTTCCGAAGCACGTACTAAAGACGTGCAACAGTAGAATGCCGTTATTGCGCTCGCGTGACGCGAACTTGACGCGCGCGTGTCTGACAGTGGTAGAGAATACGAAAAGCGTTCTTTTGATCGAAACTTAACTGCAACTGCACTGCAACAGCACTTCTTTAGGTACGTGAATTAGCCCACTGACCATAAGTGATGATGCGGCCTAAGGTGGAGCTTGCCTAGGATAAAACGGTTCACTCGTGTCTATAAGATACCCAAATTATACATATCGGAGATAAGAGAAGGGGGCAGTGAATACCATAGTCTGGCAGTTCGCACAATAAATGAGGAAGAAAAGCGTATCGGTGGCGCTTCGCCGTATCTCTGCTCGTCCAATGATGGAATGAGGATGGGGGAATTAAGTTGTGCAAAGCACACTCTCCGAAATGTACCCGATAAAAGACCGATAGGCTGGCAACGGTACGGCGCAAAAAAACAATTACATTTAAAATATGACCAAAAAAAAATAAAATTGACGAATGAACGATGAATGAAATGTGTGAATAAACTTATTTTATCCAAGTATTTTGTTACAAATTTTTAGACAATTAATTACGATCATTCAATATTAAATTCGAATTTGGTTAATAAGAAAGAAATACCTACTTTTTGAACAATTAGCACATTGCCCTCGACTGCGTCCATGTAAATTCTAACGGAATCCTTTTTGAGCCAACAAAATATAGCCCGTAGCACTAAAAGATAAAGTAGCTTACTATTGTTTTTTTTAAATTGGTTAAATATTTTTTGAGTATTACCAGCAATCATAGAAAAAATCAAATCTTTTCTCTTTGTTTAGTTTAGACAAAACAAAACATTGCTTATACTGTTTAGGTTATATTTTGTTAATAAATATTTTAAGATGTTATTAAAGAAATTCAAAGTTACAACAAGACTCTAATTTAAGACGCAATATCTTCGTTAATATTAACAACAGACAAAGTTGTGATAATACAAAGTTTGGCGTCTTTAAACTTGGCTGAGAACAAGTTCATGCACTTCCAAGTACGTCTTAAATAAGTTTTACTCTCTCTGAGAAGACGGTATTAGTAACTTACTAAAAACAAAACAATTATGACCGACTTTTAGATGAACAAAACTATGTAAACTCATTTATAGCAATTAGCTGACCCACTTTTACAAAAATGGTTGAGATTTTTAACCGACTTCAAAAAGGAGAAGGTTATCAATTCGAATGTTTATAAATATATATTTTTTTTTATGTATGTTCGGGCATAACTCTGTCATATAAGACGGATTTGCAAAATTCTTTTTTTTTCGAAAGGGGTTTATTCCGAAATGGTTCCATATAAATTTTACCAACAATAACCCTTTTTGAGAAAATCAACAAATTCCCAAAAAAAAAATACTTAGACGACGTTTTAGTTTCTTCAATCTTTGGAGGACTTACAATCTCTTTTAAGTGTGTCGCCGTTTCTTAATGGATTTGGATGTTAAGGCAACACTAAAAAGCGAAAAATAAAAAGGTTTTTTGTTGTGTTCTGTGCTAAAGTTATTTATCACTTTTTAGTTTTAGAAGGCGGTTTTTTTTTTTAAACTTGTTTAGATTACGAAACGCTCAGATTATGAAACAAAAGGCAAGAGTGAAGCCAAAGAAGCAAATACAGATCACCACCGGTCACCGGTCACCGGTAGGATGAACCGGTTTACTCGTGCCTTGAAGGTAACCGAATTATACTTATCAGAAAGGCTGGTATTTAGTTCCACAGTCTGGTTCGAGACCGTGGAACTTCAACCATACAGCCGGTGACACTTTGCCGTATCTCTACTCTTCGATGATGGAATGGGGATGGGGAAATTAAGTTGTGCAATTCCAAAGCACACTCTCCGAAATGTACTCTCTGGAGCATAGCCTATTTTCGACCACAAAACCAGGGGGCTGTTGTCCTAAGTGGGTCTACTAGTAAAGGTTTCCAAATTGAGCTGCTGTAAGTTTCGAACAATTATTTCATTGATTTCACTACCTGTTGCATCTGTGTGGACCATCCCTAGAACTACCCAGTCCCTACTTTAAACACACTAGCGTTTGCCCGCGACTTCGTCCGCTTCAATCTCGGTTATAGCAGAACCAGGCAAAGTCGCGAATTAAAAACTAGCCTATATTATTTATCTAGATCCCAAGCTACCTTTTCGTCTAATTTCATTATAATCAGTTTTGCAGTTTTACCGTGATGAGGGTACAACTGCAAAACACAAACACACAGTGTTACTTTCGCATTTATAATATTAAATGAGGATTATAAAAATAACGAATTTTCATTTCCTTAATCCCCTTGTCATAAAAATCCATTCTGATTACGTTATCATGGCAATTGCCCAGACTTAGTACTGCCTCTGTGACAAACTTCAGCTAACTTCTGAATAAAAAAACATGAGAAATCTCAGTGCAGCATTAAATAACCAAACTAAACTTGATCGCGTACAAAAACTTCGGAGTATCAAGTCCATTATTAAATTTTTATGTAACGACACGGATCCACCGCAACTCCCGTTGTACACTGCGCACCCATAAAGAGTTAATATTTCAACGGCGCACACAGAGAGAGCAGTAGTCACGGCCCAAGTTTTAATTTGCTTAAAGTTGTTACAAGTTGGAACGGGTCCCTCGTTGGGCGCCAAATTAGGTACAGTCACAGAGTAAAGTATAAAAGTAACGGTCACGTTATTCTACTGATAGTTTAATTCGTTTCGTTTGCAAAGATTTTTTTCTGTGTGCGATTCTGCATTAGTTTGCAATTTAAGTTTCAAGAAAGACACGGTTCAAAAGGTTGTCTTTTCTTTTTTTTTGTAAAGTTCACGGTCTTGTGAAGTTCGAAATTTAATTTGAATTGAGTCAGGTACAGTTCACGATGAATTAAATTAACTTTTTATTAAACTTTAGCACTCGATTACATCGCAACGAAAAAACCGTATAACGTGAAAAATTGTCAAGCGCTACTGTGTTTCGTTGATTGAATTACCAATAACCAATTTATTTATAGGTTAACCTATAACTGTTTAATTTATTTTATTTGGAAAACTTACAGGTAAACCGTGACATTTGAGTCGACTTGCAAAGAAGTTCCATTTAATGTATCCGTTATAAAATACCTCAACTCGCGATTAACAAATAGTTAAAAAATTGTGACGGTCCCTACAAATATGAAGAAAGAATTAAAGCTAATTGGTTTTTAAATACTTACAAACTGCTACATGCTAAGAACATTACTAAGAAACACATTTTTGGGTTAAGGTGAATGAACTCTGATAAAGATATCGCCGTTCCATTCCTCACCGCCATTGGAACGCAAGGCTCGAACCCCACTCGTAACAGGGTCTTTCAAATTCCTTTACGCGTCATTGTTATTGAATAATATTTTCATATTTTTTATTTAACAATAAATAATACCTGCTAACCTAGGGTATTAAACCCTGCTAACCTAGGGTAATACCTGCTAAACTAAGAAAGGGAAGAATGGAAAAAACTGGAAGAGGCCTATGTGTCACAAGACACGCTGATCACTGAACCGGGCAACCCGATGTGTTAGTTTATAAGTTAGTGATGATAATATACTGTAAGTTTAGTTTCAGTAATAAAGGCTTAAATAAATAAAATAAAAAAAAATACCTGCTAACCAGCCTATGTGATCATCTTTTATTTTTAGGGTTCCGTACCCAAAGGGTAAAAACGGGACCCTATTACTAAGACTCCACTGTCCGTCTGTCTGACTGTCTGTCACCAGGCTGTATCTCATAAACCGCGATAGCTAGACAGTTGAAATTTTCACAGATGATGCATTTCTATTGCCGCTACAATAACAACTAAAAACCAAATAAAATAAATATTTAAGGGGGCTCCCATATAACAAACGTGATTTTCTGCCGTTTTTTTGCTCGATGTTTAATATTGGCCAGCTGCACTCCTCGCACTTGGCCAGTTTAAAATTAATTATTCTGTGTGGTTGATTTATCTCTAATTACAAATCCTCTAAGCTAATTACAGATAAATCAGCCACACAGATTAATAAATAATATTTTTTTTCTTTTTTTTATCAATTGATAGGCGTTTGACCACTATCTCACCTGATGGGAAGCGATGATGCGGTCTAAGATGGAGCACGCTTGCCTAGAAGTAACCTATTCAGTTTGGTTGTAGCTATCAGGAAACACAGAATAAAACACATAATAAAAGAAAATCAATCACAATAGTTTACACCCGTTTCCAATTCTTTTTGAGTGAGTACTCTCACTTCTCTTTATTAGCTCACTCATCGTACGCCTAACCCTTTTCCAAAGCAGTCGAGATCGACTTCTTGTCTAGCCGGATGCAGCTGAGTACCAGTGTTTTACATGGAGGACTGCCTATCTGACCTCCACAACCCAGTTACTAAGTAACACCCTTTGGTAAGATTGGTTGTCAAACTTCCCGGTTTGTGACTACCCACAACGACTGTCACAGATCGACGAATGACAACCAGGACCAACGGCTTTACGTCCTTTCCGAGGCACGAGAGGTCTCGGTATGAAATGGATGGTCACCCATCCACCGACCGACCGAGGCAAGCGTAACTTAGCTATGGGCTCCCTTATTGGACATCATCATTTCAGCCGAAACACGTCCACTGCTGGACATAGGCCTCCCCAAAGGGGGGGTTTTGCCATAATCGCCACGCTTGGCAGGCGGGTTGGCGATCGCAGTATGGTTGTTACAAAGGCACAGAGAACGCTGCTGCCCATTCTCTGGTCCTTTAGTCGCCTCTTACGACACCCACGGGAAGATATGGGATGGTGCTATTCTTTACGTCCGACACTATACGGACAAATTGGTAACCTTATTTGTATTGGTGTAAAAAGGAATCCCAGGAATCATTAAACTGAACACACTGCTTTTAAGTAGCCACGTGCACCTCTCTCTTTGTTAGCTCACTACACACGTACAAATCAGTTCATTCAGCGTTAATCACAAAAGCCAACACATATATTATTTAATTCGAAAGCACTCAACAGGAACCGAATCAGTTTCAGCGCTGCAATGCATCAGGGAGCTCTTTAAAGCGCTGAATCGCGCATTATCGATGAGTTACGATGACCGTTCACCATCAGGTGGCTTTTATGGGCCCATTCAATAATAAAAAATGCTTGTCCCATGGTCGTACTAATATAATAAAGAGGCAAGTTTTGTTTGTTTTCAACAATCCCCCGAAAAGGGGAGGAATGGATGATTTAAGGTTTGTTTGCGTTACAAACAAAGGAAGATGGAGGATTGATACGAGCGTTTTATTTGCATTGAGAAGTATTATGTGGAGGAACTTAATAAAATGATAGATTTAACATCTGTCTGTATTTTAAGTTATCTTTATAGCACGTACGTTACTATATTATAAAGCTGTAAAGTTTCATTTGTTTTAAAACCAGCTTCAAAAAAGATGGACGTTCTCAACTCGACAATATTTTTTTTATAAATATGTTACTCAATATCTCTTGCAATTGTGGATTTTTTTTTACTTTGATAACAAGTGAGTAAAAGAAGCGAAAAATAATATTTTTTTTTGAAAAAAAAAAACAATCGCCTTCAAAAAGTAACATAATAATATGACTTTAGTTTCGGAAGTCGGTGGCAATACGAAACAACAAATAGAACAAAAGCCGCCGACTTATTTATCATGTTTAAGTTTTAAACGGTTGTCATTTTTGTAAAAAAAGATATTTAAAATCGCTATTAAGAAGCTACGTTATTCCAGAGTGTCGTAGACTATATTTTCTTTAAAAAAAAAAATCTTAAGAAAATACGCGCTAATGATTTCACAGGCAGTAAATATGCAATATAACTGAACCATTTTGTATTAGAATTATCTACACTTAAAATATTAAGTTTTTAAAGAGCCAATATACAAAAATAACACTATTTTTAAACTACATTAAATCAATGTTTAAAAGAACAAAAAAAATAATTAAAAAACCCTGGTTTTTACAAATCATTTCTCTCTATCAAAGGCTATTTGGGACCAATCTTTGTCAAAGGAATTAAAAATTACTTATTATCAAAAAGATAACATAGAAGGAATACATTCTTAAAACAATAAGTACATAAGTATCTTCTTAGCCTACACTCGATACAATTTCCCCACCTGAACAATAATTGCAGTTTCCTTGAAAACCTTTTCGTGTTTCCCTCAGGCTGGCCGCACGACAAATTTCATTTAAATCTATTAGCACTTTTCAAATTTTAAACGTTTCTTTGAATTGACTCGTAAACACATATTTGTAAAGAACGTTTGTTACCACTAAGAGCCCTCGCAAACCACAGACTTTCTATCGGCCAAAAGTTTGGTTGAATTGGGGTGCTAGCGAGTACACTTTGCCAATGGTAGGTATTTACATACATTTGGCATCCTAAAATGAGTTTTAGTTTAATTTAGTTGTAGTTTTTGTATTTTAAATTCTATCTTCTCTTTTTTCTTCTTACATTATTTCACGAATAATAACACAGCCATAAAGTTAGCAGTTAGTTATTTTGTCGAGTAACCTAGTAACGTAGTTGTTAGTAGTTAGTAATTCTAGAACTAAGAAAACTTGATAATCTTTACTCAGATTATCAAACAAAAGGCAGATAGACCGTACCGAACACTGCGAGTGAAGCCACAAAAGCAAATACAAATTCAAAAACTAATACCTACAATTCGCTTCGCGCTGTACTAACACGAGTCAGTACAGCATGAAGCGAAGCATTGTTAAAAAAAAACAAAAACTAATTTAAATAAAAATTCACAAGTGAATACAATTACGAGATTGTAGGTATTCATTATTGAATTTGTATTTGCTTTTGTGGCTTCACTCGCAGTGTTCCGCACGTCTATCTGCCTTTTGTTTGATAATCTGTGAATCTATACTACCTACTGTTTATTTTCCCTAATGTAATAAATAAATAAATAAAACAGTTGGGTTGGTCAAAGTAAAAGTTAAATCATTTATTTCAAGGCACTTTTGAACGCTATATAAGAAAATAACCTAGTTGCCCGTTCCAAAAGATAGTTTCGTATGGAGAAGAATGGAAACGAAACTCCATGCTTACTCTTTTAAAATAATTGTTTACAATATTTTGGAAATGAGGAAGTTTAGTTTGGAGGCCATCATAATGTAGCCCTTCAAATTTTTTATCAGCCGATATAGAATCATTATAATGTCCGAAAACACATACATCTTCATATTAATTGAAAGAGACTAAACTATCGGTCGATAGAAAGTCTGTGGTCTGCGGTGGCTCTAAACCTCGCTTCATTGGCGGTACATTATAGTTGTTATAAAACTAATATTTAGTTTGTTTAATTAATAACATCATCATTATGTTCTTAGCTTTTTCTCGCGACTTCGCCCACGTGAGAATCGGTTTTATATTTCTATAGTTATTGCGGACGCAAATAAAGACTCAAATTAAAGAGTAATCTATGCCTTTATCTAGATTTCAAGCCACTTTCTAGTCTAGTTTCGTTACGATTATTTCAGCAGTTTTGTAGGTCTGAGGTAACAGACAGACAGACAGAACTTTTACATTTATAATAATAGTTTAGATTCTCTTAGTATTCAATTCCTTGTTTCTTTTCTCGCTGCAAAATTCCTTAAGGTGAAATATTAATGTACATAATCTAAATTTTTTGCTGTTATTAAATCACTTACCGTATTTTGACCTCTTTTGACTGCCAATCGCTGTGTTTCTCGAAACTGATGAGTATTGCCGCGATTTCCTGTAACAAACAAAGACAAGTGTCAGTATTTTTGATCGAAATATTGAAATTATTGTCTTGTCTACCCGTTATACCTTAAGAGAGATGAACAAATCATCTTTCTCAGCAACTTCTCAAAGGATCAAATATAAGAATTACAATTCTTTACACGAAAGCATTTCTTCCATTTTATTATCAACACAACTCGTAAACTAGTTAACGAATGCACAAACAGCGCGGAAGTTACCATAAATTTTACACTCACAGAATGTTAAAACCTTAGTGCCTTTATTTATACCCAATCACCCAACTTGATCAGTACACATGCATATTAACAACACACATAAAAACAGGGCATCGAGTACGAACTGTCACGGCGGCGGTCGCCATTTTGAATTCGGTGGCCATTTTGAATTGGTAATCAAACTAAAGATTCGGAACATGTTATTCTAATAAATAAATCAAATACTTTCGCGACGAGATCGGAATAATAAGCTTTGGAGTGTAATCGTAAAGTTGGCTTCACTCCCTGAAGGCGTAAACTGAACGGATGGGGCGTTATTAAATACTTAGCTTGTAGGCCGTGACTTCGTTCGGTATTTTGCAAAAGGAAAATAGGAACTGTGTTTTTGTGTTTCAAAATACCGATTGGATTAAGACTTTAAACTATTTTTAAATCTGTGGAACATAAATTATAGCTCTTAAACTAATTGGAAAAAAATAAAAATATTACAGTTTAATATTTATTTCAAAACTAGCTTCTGCTCGCGACTTCGTCGCGTACACTTCGAGATTATGCCACTTTGGCATAATCTTGAACTTCCTAAATTATCCCACGGAAATAGAAAAATGGGATAAAAATTTTATGTGATAAGGAGGACGCACCAGGGCAGCCCGCGAAATTTTTTTTTTTTGCAATTTGCAGCTCAGTAGATTGTAACTAATAAAACAAATATTCGCGGAAGTAACAAATATGCATTTACAGAATTATAATAGTTAAAATTATCAACATAAATCTCCAAATTAGAAAAGCTCATAAACGTCCTATCTTCGTTAAATAGGTACATTTTCGAGCTTTTTAACTTGGAAGTGGCGCTTTCATCTTAAGATCAATATCTATTTGTGTGCCATATTACAATAAATAAATAATTCTCGTTAGCTAGACAACAGTGTAATACTTAGGCAGTAGACTACTTTTCTCCTTAGATACAGACATTCAAGTTTATGATAATATTAAGAAATTGTAAATTTTTTTATAGAAAGAAGGAAAAAAACTTGAGAGGTGTCAAGGGACACCCGGATAGAACGAAGTTCCTTTCGATTAATTAGTGAAGGAATTGTAACATTTTTTTTTTTTTAAGTTTAATAATATTTTTTTTATTATTAACAAATATAATGTAATTTAAACTTAACGAAAATAACTGGCTTGCTTTCTATGAGAGAGAGATTGAGAGACAGACAGAGAAACACGCGCACGCCGCAGGGCTTACAACTATAGCAAAAAGTGTCGTTACAATTTTTGGTCTTAATTTTTTCCGTCTAGCCCCCTTTCGCAACGCGCGATTAGGAACATCGTTCCAAAAATTCTTAAAAAACTCCTTTAAAGTTTAGGTTATCGACATACCGCTGAGATAAACTAAAATACTCCTAAGTACGAATTTATATATCCAAAAAGATTTGAATGTAAAATCTGTTTCTAAGGCGACAAAGATTGATCGCAATCACCGGAACGTTCTCGAATGAAGGAAGCCGGAACGAATCGAACAATTCGTTCATATTTTTCCTCAACAGTACGTTAAACAGCTTCCCTTTCTCAACAAATTCAAAATTAATCTTATTCCTTTGTGAATTAATTTTGAAAGAAATACGAAACATTTTTTTCCTGTTTCATCGAGCTCCTTTTATTCGGCCTTAATATATTTTAAAGAATAGAGTAGCTTTTTCCCGCGAGCTCGTCTTCGTGCATGTCAGTTAGCGCGGACGCAGACGAAGTCGCGAAGTAACCTGTCCTTTTTTGGCGTTCAAGTTCAGTCTGTAAGTACTAGATTTCATCAAAATCATTCGATAATTTGTATGCGCTTTTAATAATTTAACAAATTGTAAGAAACTCGCTTTTACACACGACTTCGTCTTCGTAATAATTATGTAGCCTATGTCCTAATGTTGGAGTTTAAGCATAATCTGTATCATATAATAGTATATATATCATATAAGGCACTAGCTGATGCCCGCGGCTTCGCCCGCTTGACATATTATATACTGAAACCTTCCTCTTTTATCACTCTTACCTATTAAAACCCGCATCAAAATCTGTTGCGTAGTTTTAAAGATCTAAGCAGGGACAGACAGATGCGGCGGGGGACTTGTTTTGTAATATGTAGTGATAACAAACAAACAGACAGACAGAGAGTTACGTGTGCATTAATAATACCAGTATCTATCTTCGTCTACTTTTATACTTGTAAAACCTTGTAATTGACCATGTAATGACCAAGTTATTTTCAACCGAACTGTTGTACATGATCAGATGAACATTTTCCAAAAATTACTCTTCTTTTCCTTGCCCTTATCTCGTGTTACTTGGGGTCGGCGCAACATGTTTTCTTCTTCCATTCCGTCCTGTCCAACGTCATGCTTTCACTGACTCCCTTTTCATTCATTTTCCAAAAATGACTAAAATAAATAAATAAGATTGCGAACAACAATATTCCGTAAAACTCGTATTTTTTTCTTTAAATATCCCACGTTTTTGTTGCTTTCTCACAACCAGTCTTACCAAGGAGTATCATGTTACCCAAAAACTGGGTTGTGGAGATCAAATAGGCAGTCACTGTATAAAATTTGGGACAAGCCCGCCACACTATTTTTAAACAACTACAATTTCTGTAAGCCAGAATCAACAGTGGCGACCACTAGAAAAGCGCTAAAGCAATAAAGCTCAACGAGCCCCAGAGAAACGATTCAACTGTCTTGGATCCCGCAACGAAATTAATCAGAAAAGAACAGCAGAGGAGTAAGAAAAACATATGTTCCACTCCCCTTCAAATCAAGCAGGAGACAGAACAGAACTAGGCAAATAGGCACAAAGGGACGTTTACAACTGGGAGACGCCCAGTTGCTAAGCACCACGGATTATAATGGACATAATTCATCATCATTTCCTTAGCCTTTTCCCAACTACGAGTATATTGGGGTCGGAGTCTAACCGGATGCAGCTGAATACCAGTGTTTTACATGGAGCGACTGCCTATCGGACCTCCACAACCCAGTAACTGGGTAACACGATAACCCTTGGTAATACTGGTTGTCAGACTTTCTGGCTTCTGACTACCCATAACGACTGCCAAAGTTTCACAAATAACAGCCGGGACCAACGGCTTTACGTGCTTTCCGAGGCACGGAGGGAACTCGGTATGAAAGGGATGGGCACCCATCCACAGACTGACCACGGCTAGCGTAGCTTAACCTTTGAACGATCGATCTGTACGGCTTTAACTTAGCCACGAGCTCCTCACATAATGCTTAATACTCCTCATATAATTGACATAATTAATGGGTCCTAAAAAAAGTGGTTGTTACATTTGAGCAATCGCTGTATGTAAAACACTGGTAGTCAGTTACATCCAGTTAGACTGGAAGTCGGCTCAAAAAAGCTATGAATAGGCTAGGCAGATGATAATATCCCACGTTTCATCACACAAGTGAAATAAACACATGACCATTGAAAGTAATAAAAGAAAATGGTAGTTTTTCTCCCAATTTATTAGTTTGGAAGTTACAAAAATCGTCCGTCCCCAATTCATTTTCTGTCTGTCCCCGACACTATGGGGGAAACAAAATATATTTGGAGTAGGTCAAGGTTTCGCTTGGCCTTTGTATGCCATTCATTGTGAACAAACACATTGTAGGTATTATAAAGCTGAATATTTGTAAATTATTTTCAGGATTTGCACAGTTTTATACCTATTCCTAAAGTTATTTACAAAAGTACTTAAAAAGTAATTATTTTTTCTTCTTTTTCCAAAAAAAAAACGTTGCCCCAACAGGAATTTCTCCTGAATCGTGAGAGCATTAAAATAATACCGGACCATTATTGCCCCACGGCAGGGTAAAGGCATCTTAAGGCCTTCAAATATTTGTTCCGTGTGGGAATTGAACTCGCGACACGCAGCGTAACAGTCAATCGCTTAGTCACAGCGTCAACCTTGCCTGAACTCATAAAATATTATCTATACAAATACAAACAGCATTTTTACTAAATGCATTTAAATGTTAACACGGTACTAATAACATAAAAACTATTTTTGACATTTTTGTGTCTCTCCGTTGGTTCCAGTTAATCTTCGAAACGGCTAGACCGATTTTGACAGGACTTTCACTGACAGATAGCTGATATTATCAGGAATAGCATAGGTACTTTTATTTTAAAAAATAATTAAGTTTCCGTGCAAAAAAATTCAACTCCACGGCTAGTTATTAATCAATAAAACTACTGAATAATTTCCTTTAAAATAACCAGCTTATAGAAGTACAGTAAACAGCAAAAGCAGATGATCAAAATCAGAAATTCAATACTAATTTACTAACACTAATTTATATAATTTATTACTAGTTTATTTATTAAAACTGTGTGATTGTCACACACATATCTGACTTTTGAATCACTTCGACGCCACACAGTTCTGACGCGAACTCCGTTCATTAGTATTGAATTTCTGATTTTGATCATCTACTTTTGCTGTCGACTGTACCACAAAACATTTGCTATACATGGCCCAAACCCCATACTTTGCACACCAATTGCCAATAAAAACGCCACACATTTACAAACGTGCCAATCAACCCAAAACCGCCCCATTTTCCCCCTAAAATACGTATGCATTACCTCCCCAAGTACACCATTACCCCTTTATTTAACGACGGAACCCGAAAATAAGAACATGCACTAAATATCTAAACACATTGGGACCTTACAGATAGATTTATGGCTTTAAATATAATCCGTGCACGCTATGGCATATATAAGTAGGTGAATTAGTTAGGGAAATCCGTGTTTCAAGTGTGTTAAAGGAAATATCTGTCGTAGTCCGTTTTTGGGTGCAATTCAGGGACTTTCTTTGGTGGATTTCCTTTGTGGGTTTTTGTATTTCGTCGCTTAGCAAACAACACTGCTCTAGTTAAATATTGCCGGTTTTTACTTTTTTAAGAAACGGCGACTCACGTAAAACTGATTGTAAGTTCTCCAAAAATTGAAGAAATTAAAACGTCATCTAAGTATTTTTTTTTGGATTTTGTTTTTTTTGTCAAAAAGGGCTGGATCAATTTTAGCAAAATTATATATTAGCTTTCAACAAAAAAAAAAATTGCAAATCCGTCTATATACGAAAGAGTTATGCCCGAACATACATAAAAAAAATATAAACATTGGAATTGATAACCTCCTCCTTTTTGAACTCGGTTAATGGATTTGGATGTTATGGCAATACAAAAATAGCAGAAAATAAAAAGTTTAAAAATAAAAAGAACACCGCCTTCAAAAACTAATACACATTAGTTTACTTTCGGAAGTCGGTGGCAATACAAAACAACAAACACAAAGCCACGGCCACCGACTTACGAAAGTAAAGTAATGTGTGTTATGTGCTAAAGTTATTTATCACTTTTTAGTTTTTGAAGGCGGTTTTCTTTTTTATGTCTGTAGTTTGTGGATAGTGGCAATAAAAACGATGGATACAACTATTAACTCTCTTTTATTTAAATCTAATATATAAAATTCTCGTGTCACAGTTTTCGTTCCCGTACTCCTCCGAAACGGCATGACCGATTCTGATGAAATTTTTTGTGCATATTGGGTAGGTCTGAGAATAGGCCAACATCTATTTTTCATCCCCTTTTTTCACCCCTTTTTCATCCCCCAGTAGATCGGGACAGGACAACGTCTGTCGGGTCAGCTAGTATTTTATAAATCTTCTTACAGCTATTTTTACTTTCAAACGCACCGCTTACACAACCGTCCACGCCATCTTGCTTTTGTTTTTCTACCTCTCATTCTATCCATCTTTTGCCTCACTCACACTTTTACGTTTCATTACGCACACCATCCATATGTTCCTTTTTATTCTCCATCCTACCCTACATGTCATTAGATAAAACTTCTCATTTGAACTATATACCACATTTGGTATCGTCGTTGATACGCCAATTCCGCGTAACGTATGAAATACCGCAAATTTTGACCTTAAGTCTAATTATTGAAAGTGTATATTAGCGGTATTTAAAAATATTAGTTACGAGGAATTGCAGTATCAACGACGATATGTTTTTATCAATAACAGAGAAGTATATTCATACATTCAGTGGTCAAACTATTTGTTTTTTTAAGTCGACGGTATTTGGAAAAAATGTACAATGAATATGTCAACAAATTAGTTATAATATTTCTATTACATTTTACCCGCAGTAAGAGTACCCGCAGTTTAATCTGTATTTTATTAATTACTAGTATTGTATATTGTAGGTTTAATGTGCAGTGCAAAAGTTGTTTGCAGTATAATTAGACCTTAATGTACACGTCTGTAGATAGTTACCTGGGAAAGATCTAACGCCTAAGGTACTGGCTCGGCCTAGTTTAGGTGTTGGTGGTCATCGAATTGTGTTCAATTGCAGAATTGTACCTACTGTTTACCAAAATCAACTTGTAAATAATTTTTGTGTCAATAAAGCTTTTTTATTTATTTTATTATTTATTCAAAAAGATATGACAGCACCCACGTCGGTTACCCCTCCAACACTGAACAGTTTTTTTACTCTCCTGTAAAGTTTGTAAAAATTACTTATGTGGTTGTTGTTTGCTAAGCGACGATTTGTGTGCCTAGTTTGTTGGACAGTATTTGAAGTTATCAGTAAGAGTGGCTTAATGAAGTTTTTCTATTGAATTTATTTACTTACTTAAATAGGAATGAACATAAGTCTTAAATCGCCAATTCGCCGTGAAGTGTGCCTTTTCTATGTGAGAAATAGCTTTTGCTTTGCAGTAGGACAATAACAGGCTAGAATTATTATCTTTATTACTATTATAAAGCTAAGGCTAATCTTCAGAATTACTGGTACTATAGGAAGGTATGTTAGCCCTGAATGCTGTCCCTATAGGTATATTTTATTATGAAAAAAAATAAAAAGTGAAAAATTATTTTAGCACAGAACACACATGACTCGAAAGAAGAAGAGAGAGAAGAAGAAGAAGAAGAAGAAGAAAGAGAAGAAGAAGAAGAAGTCGATGGCTTTGTTCCGTTTGTTGTTTTGTATTGCCACCGACTTGCGAAACTAAAGTCTGTGCTAAAGTTATTTTTCACTTTTTAGTTTTTGAAGGCGGTTGTTTTTTTTGTAAAAAAGCTTTTTATTTTTCGCTTTTTAGTGCCCCCCTCTCATCCAAATCTATTAAGAGACAACAGAGTTAAAACAGAGATTGAAAGTACTCAAGATTGAGAAAAGTATAACGTCGTCTACCTATGTAATTTTTTTGGATTATATTGATTTTTTCAAAAATCTTATATATAAAAATCTTTTATATAAAAATCTTCTGTGCGTGTGTATGAAAGTGAACTCCTCCTAAACGGCTGGACCGATTTTGATGAATTTGTTTGTGTGTGTTCCAGTGGATTCGAGAATGATTTAGATTCACAATTGGACCCGCCAGGTGGCACTATAGTCGGGTTGCAGGACAACGTCTGCCAGGCCCGGTTTTAATTCATCATCATCATTAATTTAGCTTACTAGAGTTCCACTGTTTTACATAAGCCTCCTCCATGGCACACCATTTTCCTCGGTCCTCTGTTTTGTTGTAATTACTTAAAGAGATACCAATAGGAAATTTAAAAAACAATCAAATAGTATATAATTATGTGTGTGTTGTGTTTCGTATGTTGTATTGTGTGTGTATTTTGTTGTGTATGTGTGTCATACAATCTATTCAAAAAATAAATTTCAGTTTGCTTTGTTTTATGAAATATTACCATAGAAAGTCTAAAAACTAACAAGGAAATTTCAATTTCGTCTTCGAGTTTACAGAAAAGCAACTAAAAATACATAATTCGAATGCTAATTTGTGCTATAACAGTAATTTATAGCACACTAGTTACACACTTTTGAAGACACGACATGCAAAAAGCCAATAAAATGTTGATCAATGTTTTGGCAACTTAATTCAGGCATTTATTGCCACACTCGCGTGCAATCATTTAGGGGGAATAATTTTAACGGTTGCATGGTAATTTAAATTCTGTTTTTTGTTCCTTTTTTATTAATTTCTTTTCATTTAAATTAAGGGGGAATACGTATTTTAAGAACGGTCTTATTATAATCTCATCACAGTCTCAAGCTATCAAAAATACCCCCAATTTACATAGGTACATTTTTGTCAAGTTTTTGACATTGATTTTTGACAACACGGTTGACGATTGGCTGCTGCGATGCGTGTCGCGAGTTCAATTCCTGTACGGAACAAATATTTGTATGGCCTACAGATATGTAGTTGTTCCGGGTCTGGCTGTTTGTGTATGTGAGTTTATATTTTATGTTTGTAAACGCACCCACGACACAGTAGAAACATAAAACTAATTATATTTTTTTCAGCTTTTTGTTAATGTTACGATATTTTATTGATCGTTATTTTTCTTTATCGTGTACAGTCAACAAAAGAGATAGGTATGTAGGTCATCGAAAATGGTAGAAGTTTATTTAGAAACCGATGGATGTTTTCGAATGAAATTTAATTAATTAATTGAAATGTTTATTCTTTATTAAATTGATTTTAATTTATTCAAAAACATCCATCGGTTTCTAAGTAAACTTTAACTATACCGGACGGCCCTGAATACCTATCTCCTTTGCTGACTACATTAATAAATTAAAGAAATAGATATGACAGTCAAATCAAGTGTGCTCTTGGGGCTTAACCTGAACATGATCAAGTAGCATATCCATATTAGGCTTTATAAATGTTGTTTCACGAATACCGAACCGAATATGTCCGACCCGATTATATGTATAGCAATCCCTTAGGTCGCTCACAATGGGCCTCATCAAAAGGCTTAAAGTCACCCAAAGGGCAATGGAGAGGGCTATGCTCGGAGTTTCCTTGCGTGATAAAATCAGAAATGAGGATATCCGCAAGAGAACCAAGGTTACCGACGTAGCCCGAAGATTTGCCAAACTTAAGTGGCAGTGGGCAGGGCACATTGCTCGCAGAACAGATGGCCGATGGGGTCGAAAAGTTCTAGAGTGGCGACCGCGAACCGGAAGACGTTGCGTTGGAAGGCCTCTCACTAGGTGGACCGATGACCTGGTAAACACAAGTCCCACTAGGTGGACCTGGTTGCGGGGATCCGCTGGATGCGAGTCGCACGGGACCGGTCAATGTGGCGCCACTTGGGGGAGGCCTATGTCCAGCAGTGGACGTCTTTCGGCTGAAATGATGATGATGAATCCCTTAGGCGAAAACCGGAGTGCCACGTGACTTTTTCTCTAAAGGTGCTGATAATACAATGTATATGAGTGTGTTTCATGAAGTTGCTCATAAAAAAATGATGTCTCCCAACTGCCATGCTAAAAGCTAAGACGAAAGGGGCGTCTGTTTTTGTGTATGGATTTTGATGACTATTACATTTTAACAATAAGTGCTACCACACATCTCTAATGGCTGCGATCGACGGCCATGCGATAAAATGAAATAGTAGTACATACCATAATATAGTGATTTTTATACAAGATACATCGTATTCACATAACATAATCATTCTTGTAAATGAAAATATTGTAAACACCCTTTTTTAAAAGAGTATGTATGGAGTTTCTTGCCCATTCTTCTCCATACGAAACTACCATTTGGAATGGGCAACTAGATTCAAATTTTACATTATGACGTTCAAAAGTGCCTTTTAATGGTCTAATTGAAATAAATGATTTGACTTTGACTTTGAAAGGCTAAGCGCGCACTACGAATTTTAATCGTTGCGAATAATAATTGCCAATCTGTGAACAATACCAATATTCTAGAGCTCGCGCACTGCGAGAACAATTCGTTTGCGATTTTCCCTTTATTTCAATCGATTTCATTTAGCATTTTTAAAATCGCAACGAATTAATTTCGTAGTGCGCGCTTAGCCTAATAAGAAAAATTTCGTTGACAACTTGTGGCCGCCACAGGTGGCTTTGCTGTTACCCTGGTGGCTTAGTTTGTGGCGATACTACTAATTTATTTATTTACAAAGTCAAAGTCAAATCCTTTATTTCAATTAAACCATTTTCGGGCACTTTTGAATTGTCAAGGAGTCGGTCAGTTAGTCAGCAAGTTGATGCTAAGTTGTAACAAAACATAAAATTTACAACAGCACAACTACAATGACAGGTTACCCTAAGTCGGTAGTGTGTCCTTAAACAATATTTTTCTATATTGATAGTAAAAAAATATCTTATATGACTTACATACATACATTAAATCCTCACTGTACGTCAACTCTTCATTTTGCGTGTAGTTCTCCGCCGTCACTCCATGCTCCCACTCGATCCAAACATCCTCCTTAGACGTCGAGGTCACCCGGTATGTGATCCCCCCCAGTATCGTACCGCATTCGCAAGTCGTCAGTTCGTCATCTTAAGTGCGCGTATTTACAATAAGGTCCATCGTCTGATCAGTATTTACACATTAAACAAATTCACTCTTAAAACTAAATTACTTGATTGGTTGCAAAATCTGTCTTACGACAACACCGAGGTCTTGTTAACGATCGCTGTATAATATCTATTTCTAATTTTATCTTATAAACTGTTACACGTTTCCCTATAAGCTATATTATTTGTCTGTAAGTATTTGTTGTTGATCATCTCAAAGGAGGAACTATGACTCCTGAGATACAAGTATGTATTTACTTAGTTTAGGAGTCAACCTGTTCATTTACATTTCGATTGTTCACTGTTTATACAATTATACTGTTTTATTTGCATATACAATGTTACTGTGTGTTAAATGTATGTACAAATAAATAACTATTATTATTATTAGCATTTATTCATTGTATACACATATTCTATTACATTTTTAAATATTAGTAAACAAAAAATAAAAACATTTAAAAATATAAAAAATAGTAGCCCACCGGTATCGGGAATAGGGTCCAAGCTACCGGTGGTCAGGACTCCTGAGAGAGAAATCTCCTAACAATACGCGCTGTGTCCAGGAGTACCGCTTTCTGAATCAAGCCCTTGATCCAGCTGCCCAACGAGAGCCTCCTAAGATGTTGGTCGAGGCTCTTGGAAATTAATCCATTGGCCGTAACGACTACCGGCACAATGATTGCTGTATTCACATCCCACATGTCGACAACCTCGCGAGCCAAGTCTAGATACTTTATTTGTTATTATTATTATTAATGATACATATTTATTCTCCTGTTCTCTGAATTTCAGAGAACAGGAGAATAAGTGTAGCCTTTCCGCGATTTCATTAAGAGTATAAAAGGCGCGCGTCATTGGTGCTTTACTCAGCAAGTTGGTCTATACTACTTAGTACATCGCTCAATTTATAAAGTAACTTCTCCAAGTATGACAAAATTTACCTTTCGTACAGTCAACAGCAAAAGTAGATGATCAAAATCAGAAATTCAATACTAATTTACTAACACTAATTTATATAATTTATTACTAGTTTATTTATTAAAAGTATGTGATTGTCACACACATAGTTTTAAATCACTTCGACGCCACACAGTTCTGACGCGAACTCCGTTCATTAGTATTGAATTTCTGATTTTGATCATCTACTTTTGCTTTTGACTGTACCACTAAACTAGGTATAATTGATAGAATTTGATGCAAGTTTGTTCATTTACATTTTTTTTTTTTTTTTTTTGTAGCCCGTTGTGTCCCACTGCTGGGCAAAGGCCTCCCCCGAGTCTTTCCAGTTATTTTTGTCTTGCGCTGCCTCGACCCAGCCCCCGCAGTACGCGTCTAGGTCATCTCGCCACCTCTTCCTACATTACATTAAGATCCAATTTTCCAAAGTTTGTTTTTATGTTTGAACGCCTTTATCTCCGAAACTAATGATCCGATTTCGAAAATTCTTTCTTTATTAGGAAGCTACGTTATCCATAAGTATTATAGGCTAGTTTTATTTTAAAATTAATAGAAATTCGTAAGAAAAATCAAGCGAAGTCCAGTAAATAATAAAATGAATTTCTTCAGACAGCATCTGCACATTTTTCCTCCAAACAAGTACAGCTCACAAATGTTTTATAGGAAAGGTAATAATATACCGAAACAGGTACATACTTAGGTAAATATTTTACCCCACAAATACACTTTGTACCCCAATTTGTGGGGAACGATGATAATATACACAAGTTTAAATTACTCACTCATACGCATGTTGCATATTTTATTTTTCGCACGAATTCGAATGCGTTACGTTTCTGATTGAAGAACAATTGGTTTCGAATGGAAAAGTTCTGATTTTATTGTGTTTGGGGTTCCATAGTAAAACGAACAACCATTTCAATGTTGTCACTCTCGTCAATACTTGTATTATTCTAGTAGTAGCTTTTGTCTGCTTTTTCGTCTGCGTGATATTTTTTTAACAGATCCCGTATTATTTGATAAACCATACTAATATTACAAATGCGAAAATACTTCTGCCTGTTCCGCTTTCTCGATGAAACGGCTAAACCGATTTCGATGAAATTTGGTATGAAGATAGCTTGAACCTTGGGGAAGGACTACTATAGGCTACTTTTTAATCCGTGACTGTGCTGAAAAAAATATCATTCTGAACTTTTTAAGGCGATATATTGAAAATAATGTGGTTTTTCTATTTAGTGTAACTTGTTAAGTATGTGGAATAGGGATTTAACATTTTGGTATTTGTTTTTTTGAATCTTTGATCTAGTATCATGTAAAAGGAATACACGATTCAATGAATTTTTCTCGATACAAAAAAATTGCAAAGTTATATCTATTTTTTAACTTTTTTCGATATTACGGCGTAACGCTTAAGAGGTAGTCAATGGAATTTACTTTAAAACATAAAGAATTATCATATCAAAGTTTACTCAAAGTAGTTTTAAATTTAATTAATTTATTTTGTTAAAAAGGAGTAAATTCGTTTCGGCACATACGTCGTTTTATTCCGAAGGCACGCACATTATAGCCATCTCTGTCTGTGCGTTTGAAAAGTAATTGCATCACTTTCGCTCGCATAGTGGATTAGTCGCCGACGATTTATTTTTGAGGTAGCGCCTTAATATGATGAACTCGTTCACACACGTGTCCGGGCCGGCGACGTAGTTTCAGTGCCCGGACCGACGCCGTGACGAGCACGGGTACGTCACGGCGTCGGCGCGGGCACCGGACGATATTTTGCTAGCACGTTGCGCATATTTAAAAAAAAATGAACGACGAGTTTTTAAGGGGCTATTAAACGACTTTTACAGATTTTAAACTGACAATCACGTCAAAATGTGCAGTGTAAATGATTTCAAAAAAATATAATATGTTAAACTAGAACATTCTCTTAATCATATAGGTAGTAAGTGAATATTTTTGATGAAGTTCATATTAAATAGTTTAATTAACTCGTGTAGTTGTGTCTGACGCGGACAAAACATTGACAATCACACAAAATCTACCAGGTATAATTAAACGAAACTTACAATATCTTACAGACAGTTTTATTATGATCTATCATTTAGTATACGCCTTTTTTTAAGTTAAAGAATACTACTTTTATTTAATTTTTTTGACTAAATTTTGAGAGTTTTGGACGCCGACTGCGTCCGTTCTGCGTCAGTTCTGCGTCCAAAACTCTCAAAGTTTAGTCGCACATTTTGACGTGATTGTCAGTTTAAAATCTGTAAAAGTTGTTTAATAGCCCCTTAATAGAAGCGGTGGCGGCGCGGCGGTGACTGAAGGGTACAGATGGAAGGTCGCGGCCTGTCCACGGTGCGGTCACGTCCCTGACGTGTGTGAACAAAAAGTCCCTGACGCAGCCCTGACGGGACCCGGATGCACGCTCTTAGCACGGCCACGGCCCTGTCACGTTCCAGGCACGGCCCTGATATATGTGGAAAGACCTTAATTGTATATGTATAAATGAATAAAATAAACAATAATAATACTAGCCTAAATTTGTCCTGATGCAGAGGAATAGCCTCACCTCATACAGAGAAGACACGACCATTGATTACCATGCTTGCTTAATTTGGATTGGCGACTTGAAACTTATATTAATTTATATTTCCAGGGAAATATTATATATTCTATTTTAGTACGAAAAGTGGTCGATATAAAGTCAAAGTCAAAGTCAAAGTCAAATCATTTATTTCAATTAGACCATTATAAGGCACTTTTGAACGTCAAATGAGAAAAAAAAATCGATTCTAGGTGCCCATTCCAAAAGGTAGTTTTGTATGGAGAAGAATGGGCAAGAAACTCCATACTTACTCTTTTAAAAACGATGTTAACAATATTTGCATTTACAGGAATAATATAATTATACGTGAACACGATGTACCTTGCATAAAAACACTAGGCATTTGAAAGTGTGTACATAAATATAAACATAAATATATATGTACATATACATAAATATAAAATTACAAACCAAAGTATAAAATGTTTCGTAGAATTTCGAACAATTAATTTCTACATATGAATATTGCGAATAATTCAACATCGTATTTTCAAAGCGAGTCTGTTGTTCGAGATAACAACAATTGTAATAAAAGGTGATAGTCTAAAGCTTTAGTTAAGGGTTCAAAACCCGACCTTTTAAGCCCTTTAGGTGCTGAAAGTGACCAAAATAGGTATTACGAACTTTTTTTACGAAATATCACTGCGTAGCGTTAGTATGGCCGATTTCAAACTAATTTTAAAAGTAGTTTAAAATAATGAACTTTGGAAAGTTCATTAATTGTGTGGCTTTGGGGCAGAAAAAGTTATCTGCCAATGTAGACATATTATCCCTACTAATATTATAAATGCGAAAGTAACTCTGTCTGTTACGCTTTCACGATGAAACGGCTGATCCGATTTTGATGAAATTTGGTATGAAGATAGCTTGACCACCAGGGAAGGACATAGGCTACTTTTTAATCAGTGACTTCGTCTGCATCCACTATAACCGACATTCACGCGGACGAAGTCGCGGGCAAAACCTAGTATCTATTATAAATACGAAAGTGAACTTGTTAGTTACGCTTTCACGGTTAAACTACAGAACCGATTTTGATGAAATTTGACACAGACAAAGTTTGAACCCCAAGAAAAGATATAGGGTAAATCTGCGATTTTTTCTGTATCCACGATAACCGACACTCACCGGACGAAATCAAGGGAAATATCTAGTCTATTAAAAAAGGAAAAAAAAGCTTGTTTGTTTGTAGGAGGTAATCTTTGGAAGTACTAGTCCGATTACAACAAATATTTCAGTGATAAGAAGACACACTACTACTGAGTGTTATCGGCTATATTTTGTGGTATTTTTGTCTTCCACGTAGACAATGTTGCGGGCGAAAGCTAGTGTTTAAATATTACAATAGTTTGCCTGAAATGTACGACCTTTAACTTAAATCAACCAAAACGTAATATCAAGTACCTATAGGTATCATTTATCATTGGCCTGTAGTGCCGGCCGCTCTACCCGTAGGTGTCGTAAAAAGCGACAGAGGGATATTGACTAGAAGATGGGCAGCAGCGTCTTTCTGAGTAAAATTACACCTAGTGCGATCGCCAACATGCATCGGCCGAGCATGGCGATTACGGCTGAAACCCCGCCTTGCATGCAAATACGAGTCTTGGTAAAACTAAAACAGCACATAAAACCTTTAAACATTTTTTTATGATTTGTTTCTCTCAGAATTAGGTTAATTGAATTAAAAGTCATTTGGTCACCTATGCCCAGCAGTGGGCGTCTAAAGGTTGACATGATGAAAGGTATCATATAAAAAATACCTAATATACCTATTTTTTAAGAGTGAGTATTGTGTTTCTTGCCCTTTCTTCTCCATACGAAACTATTTTTTGGAAGGGGCAACTAGAATAAAATGTTCTTAAGTAACGTTCAAAAGTAGCTTTGACTTTACCAACAACTTAATACATAAACTTGCACTCAAAAACAGTTCTAATTTCAAGACCATTAACCTACAAAATAACTCAAAACGATTCTACATTAACGTTATCGAAGTACGCAAAAAAAACAATCATTAACATTAGTGGGATATTATGAAAACATCGGACGAAAATTTTAATAATAAATGAAAATTAGGGCGCGGCCATTAGAATTCTCGACCCGAGGGATTCACAGACTCTCGTCAATAACCAATAAGAGTTGTCATTTAGTGCTTGAGAGAGCGGATAGCGTTTTATAGTGTTTTTAGGTTTCCGTACCTCAAAAGAAAAAAACGGAACCCTTATAGGATCACTTTGTTGTCCGTCTGTCTGTCTATCTGTCTGCCTGTCAAGACCCTTTATCTCGGAAACGCGTAAAGGTATCAAGTTGAAATTAAAACCGTATACTTAGGTCTACGGTCCCTTGAAGCTGTGAAAAAAGCAAACTTCTAAGTTAACGTGAAAAAAAGATACGGCCGTTTATGTCGCAAAAAACGGTTGAAATGGTTGAAGTTTACTTAGAAACCGATGGATGTTATCGAATGAAATTAAATTAAATTATTAAAATGTTTATTCTCTACTAATTTTATTTTATTTTATTCAATAACATCCATCGGTTTTTAAGTAAACTTAGACTATATCCGACGACCCTGCATACCTATCTCTTTTGCTGACTGTACATTTCGACACTCTCAAGGGAATCAAAATTTATAGGGTACTTTCCGTTGACCTAGAACTATGAAATTTGGCTAGTAATTTCGTCTTATACTATAAATATAGGCAAAGGTCTGAAAACTATACATTTATGATTAAATCATTTAAAAATATATTCTTTATTGATAACGAGCTTTTGTCCGCGATTTAGTCCGTGTGAATGTCGGTAATCGCGGATGCAGATGAATTCCCGGATTAAAAAGTACCTTATGTGCTTTCCCAGGGTTCAAGCTATTTTCATACCAAATTTCATCAAAATCAGTTCAGCCGTTTTATCGTGGAAGCGTATCAGACAGAGTTACTTTCTCATTTATAATATTAGTATGGAAGTATGGATATCTATTATGTACCTACAAATTTGTACGGAACCCTCGGTGAGCGAGTCCGACTCGCAATTGTCCGGTTTATTATTATTTTTGGTACCCGTTTTCTTGGATTTTTATATGCCAGAAACTGATCTTTAGGCTCCTTATCTTTTTAATAATAAAATATAGCCTACAGTAGGTAACTACTCAAGGATAACGTGCCTTTCTATTAGTAAAAGACTTTTTTAAGTCAGATAAGAAGTTTCGGAGATTACCTGCATCCAAACTTACAAACTGTGCCTCAGTTTATTATTAGTATTTTTTTTTTGTTAACCTATTCTGTCCCACTCCTGGACAAAGACCGTCCTCCATGCCTTTCATATTTAGCGATTCTGTGCTTCATCCCTCCAGTTTTGGAGGATACGTCTAATTCGTCCCGCCAATATAATTAAGTATAGATTAATTTTAAATAAACAAATAAGAATTTATTTAGACGTCATGCACAAAGCTGCCGAGGCCCACGCAAGCGGCCCACGCATGCCTATTTTTCTTTTTTCTAGTTCCTCTCCGAACTGCAAATAATTGAATTGTTTTTTTTATTAGAGTATTAAAAAAAAACTTAAATCTAATGAATAAGAAATTACAAAAAATCCCACGGCACTGCATTACACCAAATAAATAATAAATAAATAAATAAAATACATTTATTGCAGACTATTTTTGTCCATATTTTGTTAGTAACAAAGGTCTTAATAACTATGTTAGTGCCATATGAATAATTAAATAAATTAACAATCAAATAAATTAATAATCAACTAAATTAGACATCAAATAAATTTATAATCAAAAAATTCACATTTTAATAACATTAATAACATTTCATTAGATTAGGTACATGTAGTTTAATATATTTATTGAGTACACTACACGACTCTGTCTCACGAAATAAAACGCGATAATAATTCACAAACATGACCAACAAAGACTCCACATCACCGAAATCAACTTCAAATAAACTAAACTCGAAATACCCAACCCTCTCCCGCTACAGCGTCCCACATTACTCTTACCCGACTCTCGGGCCCGGGTGCCCAAAGAGTTAATTCGGTCTTTTATTGTCATAGCTCTAAAAGCGCCCTGTCAGATGTAACTCTAACGATGTCGTAAAGTGCCGCCGACGTCGACGTCAGGCCCACCCTCTCATAATTAGGGTTAATTGTGTAAACATTTATAGGACACGCTTTCTGGAAGTTCGATGGGATTTTTTCAAGGATGTTTTTATTGGGTTTTGTTGGGTCAAAATCGAATTTGCGAATATGCGTTTTGTAAAAATAAATGAGCAGATAATATATAGTATACTTTTGCAGAAATGTATCTGAATAAAAAACAGACACAGTTTTCTGCACTCATCGTGCTGAATAGCAGTGTTTAGTTAGAGCTACTGCCTATCGGACCTCTACAATCCAGTTACCTAGTAATACAACATCCCTTGGAGAGACTGGTTGTTAGACTGGTTTCCGAGGCACGAAGGGATCTCAGTATGAAAGAAAGGTCACCCATCCACAGAGTGACCGTAACAAGCGCAACTTAACCATGACACGAGCTCACTTTTATGCGCCAATATTATATTACATTATTATTATTATAACTCTTGTCTGTCTGTGATTGTTTGTGTTTGGTTGTTACTTCATTACGACAAAACTACTAACCTTTAAAAACCTTTTAAAATAAGTAGTTCGGGATCTGTTTAGGTGCAGCGCAGACGACAGACTATTCGTGACGCACTTTTTAGTCTGTGAAAATAGAACCTATGCAATTATGTGCAGTAACGCACACGACTCGCAAAAAGTCCGGCGCACAAAAAATTCTCTATTTCTTCTTCTTTTTCTGTACTTCATGTACAAAATAATACTTCGCGATCTCTGCACGATTTCCATAGCGTCTAGCTCTGCCGACAGAATAATCGAAGATGTGCGTCGTGTGCGTTGAGTCTGTGAAAAATCCGCGACCGACTTTTTGCGCGCCATGCAGACTTTTTGTGCGCCGCAGACTCGATCGCACAAAAAGTGTGCCGTCTGCGCTGCACCTTAAAGAGACTATTTAATCCGCAACTTCGTTTGACTTAGTCGCGGACTAAAGCTAGTTTATTCTAACTACCTAAGTTATATTTCGTACCTTAATTTCTCTAAATTACAAACAAACTCTTTTGAGAACTTTACAACTTTTTTTATGTGTTTGTATTGCTTAGTGTCCTACAAAATATTACTACCTACCATGCTCCGATATTTTTATACAAAATCAATTTATTCTCGTCCCTACTCAAATCATTGTTTCCACAAGCAAAAAGGGGTTAATATACAACACAAATACATTTACCAGTGTAAATACATTGCATCATCGCCCTGTCGGGCCAGAGAAATGATCCAATAAAAAATCAGCCATGTGCGAGCCGGACTCGCACTTAAAGGTTCCGTACTATCGTACAATATTGGTATCTAAAGATCGAGCAAAAATACGCCAAAAAACACCATTTATTTAATTTTTAACTTTATTTTTTATTGCCTAGTATCTGTCATAGTAATAATAATAATATTTTTTTTTATTATCAGGCTACTAAGGCCCATAGAAAAAATACACAAATTAAATTAACAAAACATAAACTAATACATAATTATTAACCTAGTTTACAAATCTATTTACTATGTTGGATCGGCGACGTAGGTATTGCGCTGAGTCGTGGTGTCGGGTAACCTTCCGCGAAAACGCCGATACAAGACACCCGACGGCCAAAATTCTTTCTTCAAGAAGGTCTCTAGGTGATGAGTTGGTACTCGCACCACAAAAGATTTGAAGTTAATTTTGTGACGCGACTCCAACCACTCCACTCTCAAGGATAATGCACTCTGTGGAAATTTCAAGTGTCTTCCTATTAAGGTACACAACAGGCGGACGTCAAAAAAGAAGTTTCTTATATGGGGGTCTCCATATTATAAGAAACATAACATTTACACTTACATTTTTAATCATCATCATCATATTAACCTTTAGACGCCCACTGCTGGGCATAGGTATCCCCCAAGGACGAGTTCAGCCGTAATCACCATGCTTGGCCGATGCATGTTGACGATCGCAGTAGGTGTTATAGTACTCAGAAGGACGCTGCTATCCCTCTTCTGATCAATATCCCTCTGAACCTACACAGTTAACACGTACTGCGGCCTACATACACCATTTTAATGTTTATTTTATTTTTATTTTTTGTATTTATTGAGTTTATACCACTCTGTGGTAATTTTAAGTATCTACCTAATATGGTTTTCAAGATTAATCCCGCTGATAGACAGACGGACGGAAAGTGGAGGCTAAGTTTTCGGGTCGCGTTGGGCACGTTCCGGTTACGGAACCCTAAAAAATAAGTTGATTTTATGTGTCCAAATAAAATACTGGGGAAACGATATAAAGCCAATGTAATGATGAAGAATTTTTCATTTGTTCGCGTATTTTTATTTTTATATCAATATGTAGCTACGCTGTAGATACTTTCGTCAGGTAAGTTATCGTACAGCTAAAAATAATTTATTTAATCGTTTTTAGGGTAACTGGCTCCTGTTTTGTGTATAGTAATAAACAGTTTCATGTGTTCTATTTGTATTAATTTGTAAGTTAAGATTTGTGTCTAGTAGCACAAACCCCTCACATGTTCTGCAAATATCTCCCAAACCCAATATGTAACTAATATTAATTCCTCCACAACCGCAATCTCACGTCATATTTACCTAACACTCAGTTTTAACAATCCACCCTCTAATAGCATATACATAATGCACATCAAATTAAGACAGACAAACAAACAATCACACACACACACACACTTTCACACATCTACACAATCTACACCCCCACTAATGAAACCCGCAAATACATTCTCCGATCTCCCTTAATGGAAAAGGTACAATTTACTTTGTATCAACTAAAGGCAATTAGCCTCTAAACCGCCAAATATTAATTACCGCTTGATTATCCTAAGTTTATACAGTTCCAAACTATTGAAAATGTAATTAGATGCAATTAATTAGTATTTGAGTTGTTCGAGGGTTGTGTAGTTTGTAAAGCTTTCGAGGATTTTGTTTCTTGTGGCAACAATGGTCAGTGAAGTCAATTTGGGTATGATTATGAGTAATTGATATTTGTTTTTTATTAGTGCTGTGTCCGTCCGTTTTTGCTCTCATTATTTTAATGATTTAACCTCAGGGCGATTTAAGAGGCGACTAAGGGACGTACCAGAACGGGCAGCAGCGTTCTATGTGCCTTTATAACAACCATACTGCGATCGCCAATCCGCCTGCCAAGCGTGGCGATTATGGCAAAACCCCCCCCCCTTAGGGAGGCCTATGTTCAGCAGTGGACGTCTTCAGGCTGAAATGATGATGTTTATGAACCTCAGTCAGTCATTGAAGCCGTGTGGTACTGGTCGCGAATAGTATCACCCCCATTTCTACCTGTGGATGTCGTAGAAGGCGACAGAGTGATATTGTCCAGAGGATGGGCAGCAGCGTCCTTCTGAGTACCATAACATCTACTGCGATCGGCAACCTGCATCGGCTAAGCATGGCGATTATGACTTAACCCCCCTTGGGAGAGACCTATGCCCAGCAGTGGGCGTCTAAAGGTTGATATGATGATGAGGAACCTAAGTTAAATGATGTCAATTGCAAATGTGATACTTGCAATAATAATATTTGTGACTTGTACTTACTTTTACCGCGCGATCGGGTACATTTCGGAGAGTGTGCTTTGGAATTGCACAACTTAATTCCCCCATCCCCATTCCATCACCGGACGAGCAGGGATACGGCGAAGCGTCACCGCTATACGGTTGAAGTTCCACGGTCTCGAACCAAGCGCTTTGCTTCCACATTTATTGTTCGAACTGCCAGACTGTGGAATTCACTGCCCGCCTCTCTATTCCCCGATACATATAATCTGGGTATCTTCAAGGCACGAGTGAACCGGTTTATCCTAGGCAAGCGTGCTCCGCCTTAGGCCGCATCATCACTTAAGATCAGGTGAGCAACTCAAACGCAAGCCTATAATAATATTAAAAAATAAAAGATTTTGTTAATTTGAAAATTGAAAATTTTTGATAATTAAATATAGCTTATTAGCACTCAGTGATAACATAGATTCCAATTGGCGAAAGAATTTTCAGAACCGGACCAGTAGTTAACGAGATTAGTGCGTCCAAACAAACAAACTCTTCAGCTTTATTATATTACTAGAGACCCGACCCGGCTTCGCTTGGGCCTATGTATTATATAGCCTTCCTCGATAAATGGACTATCCAACACAAAAATAATTTTTCAAATCCTGAGATTAGCGCGTTCAACCTAACAAACAAACAAACAAATTCTTCAGTTTTATAATATTAATTTTATTATATTATTAATTTAGAATAGATACTAGCATTTCCCCTGCGACTTCGATCGCGTGTTATTTTTACGAATCCTTAATTTTTTTACAGCACTCAAGTATAACATCATTTCCTGACGGTGAAAGATTTTGCAAAGAAACATACAAAAAAAAATGAAAGATTTCTCTTTATATTATACTAGCTGATGCCCGCGGTGTCGCCCGCTTGACAAATTATATACTAAAACCTTCCTCTTGAATCACTCTATCTATTAAAAAGCCCGCATCAAAATCCGTTGCGTAGTTTTAAAGATCTAAGCATACATAGGGACAGACGCGGCGGGGGACTTTGTTTTATAATACGAGTATGTAGTGAAGTTACGATTTCATTAATTTGGGGGCGTAAGAAGTTCAGACATAACAAAACATTGGCAAAATATGTCTATGTCGTACATTATATAAATTAAAAGTTACAGCGACACTCTAATTTAAAAAGAAATGTCTCCGGTAATATTAACATTGCACTGATGTTAATATTAACAAAGGTTAATACATATAAACGTTAGTGCAAGTTTCGACAAAGCAAACTTTGAAGTCTTAAAATTTGGCTGAAATTGTTACACAACAAATATCAGTTTAGAAGAACGAACTACTCGTAACTTCGATTCACTAAAATCCAAGCCAAGATCGAGTTGATAAGACTCACCGAACTATTCAAGAATTACTCGGACTCAGTATATTTGTCGACAATCGGATATTACGGAATCGAGGCGGGAACGAGTAGCCGATTACATGAATATCGATTGTGCGACCCATTTACGAACAGCCAACATAATACGCGGCTGATCAAATCAGTGTTCAAGCCATTATTACTAGTATTTCGCAGGTGTTAGAGGTGGGATTTCTTTGTGTGAAGTGAAAAAAACTGTTGCGAAATCGAGTCGCAGGACATAAGTACCTTTCGATTATTGACCGTAATAATCGATAGTGGTTAATGACGGTTTTTTAGTGGCTCGAGACTTGAAGTATGTTTCCTGTTTAATCGATTTTGTATTGATGACAAAGAGAGGTAGTTAAAAACTCATTAAGTACTTAATTGTGGGTAAGATTTTGTTTATTTTACGCTTCTTGGTCGAAGTATGGAAACTAGTTATACCTTTTGTATCCACTTAATGGTACACTCATGCTTCTTTTCATTCATTCTGAAGCTGAAGACTATATAATTTTTTAGTTTAAATTTTTGAATGGATATCAACGAGCCTTCTAGAATAGTTCAAATGGCTTTCCGTTTTATGTATTTTTAACCGACTTCAAAAAGGAGGAGGTTCTCAATTCGGTTGTTTTTTTTATGTATGTACATCGATTACTCTGAGATTTATGATCCGATTTGTCTTTAGTTTGATGCGGAATAGTTGCCATTTGGTCCCATAAAAATTCCACATTGTTTGGCCCAGTAGTTTTCATTTTATGGACATTTTTTTTATTTTTTATATATTTATTTTTATGTTTGGCCACGTATACTTAACTTTTTTCAGTGTAGTCCGATTTCGATGATTTTTTTTTTTAATTGATAGTGTATACCTACCTCAAATTTGGTCCCATATAAATTTCAAGAAAATATTCCACCCCTAAGAGTTGAAAATTAAGGGGACAGATTGTTTTTGATGTCGCCATTTCGTAATTTATTTCTATGATGAGAAGTAGGCACTAAAAAGGGAAAAAAAAAATTAACAAAAAAGACAACCGCCTTCAAAAAGTAAAAATAACTTTCAATTCGCAAGTCGGTGGCAATACAAAACAACAAGCAAAACCAAAGCCGACTTGCGAATTGAAAGTTATTTTTTACTTTTTGAAGGCGGTTGTCTTTTTTGCTATTTTTTTTTAAATATAGAATATACATTTATAAGAGGCCAGTTTTATCGGTTCATTGGAATGTAGAAAGGTTGATAGGTACATTAATACTTTTTTTTGTTACATTTAAGTAAGTTTTTATCATTGAATTTGATAACACACTTGGCGTATTGGCTGAGCGATTGGCTGCTACGGTGCTTGTCGTGGATTCGGTTTCCGCAGGAAACAAATATTTGTATGGCCTACAGATAGTTGTTCCGGCTCCAGTTGTTGGTGTATGTGAGTTCCTTTGTTTGTAAATGCACCCACAACACAGTAGAAAACCCTAGAGTGGGGAAACGTTTATACTTTTATGACGCGATAACGCCTTTAAATCGATGAACACCGGCTGCACGCACAAAAAAGTGTCACGTTCCGCCTGAGCCTGAGCGTGCAAGCGAGAGCGCGGAACAAGCGATAGAGAGGCACGATCGGCCCAAGCAATAAGCTCCGCCCACCTCGACGAAAGTCATTATTTGCTTATATTATATATGTCATATCCGGTCAATAGTACGAACGTAGAACGAATCAAGCCCGCCATTATCGAGAACACGTGATCTAACACTACTTTTGGCGCGAAAACAGGCACTTTGTTAACGTCCATTGACGATACTAAAGCGTGGTTACAAATTATCAGAACACACAATACTTGTAAATTATCGTAAACGTCCATTGCGCAAGATTGGCCTTCCACGTAGATGGCTGTAATAAACGATCCTCAACGCTAGTGCCATAATTACAGTGTTCTACAATCTCCTTTGTTACTCTAATTTAGTTTCACCTCTTACAATATGGGAATAGATCATAATTTGGCTTTCAAACATCCTCTGGTGAACACGGGCCTCCTCATCAAGTGTACTGGTATAGACTGTTGAGCGCCCGATAAATGAAGTGATGAATGCATGGTTATATGTAGGAATGAGTCAAGTCATACACACACACCCACCACTCCCACACACATACAGATGCACGCACCTCCAGACTCCACACCCTCCCTCACACACACACTCTGTCATACACACATTCACTCACACACTAACACACACCCACTAACTCTTCTACTCGTACCATTATTACTAAGCTATGTTTTATCTATAAGTTTTTGATTTTTTTAAGTTTCATAATTCATTAAGTATAACCTAAATTGTTGTTATGGAACTAAGTTGTCTTTCGCTCCTGGGGTGGGCGCTAATAACTGCGGCACAGTTATTCAACTAACGCAGTATTAACGTACACAAAAAAAAAATTGTAATTTATGTTTGTTTCAATAAATATATTTGTATTTGTATTTGTAAGTCTATATCCTATGTTAGATTTTGTTTCCGCACTTAGTCCTTGAATATGGACCATTATACGTGAGCCATGGCAGCCGTTATTCCAACCAGCCCACCTCTCTCCAGAAACAGACCAGTCTTCTCAGGGCGTCCGCTGAGTAAAGCCTAATTCACGGCAAACTTTTTGAAGTGTCTCGTGATCATACCAGCTTATTGCCGTCCGCTGCCAAACGTAGACCTTTCCAAGAGATCACCAACCAACTCGGTCTTGGGCAGCCCGTATCCATCCGCTGCCAGCCACCTTCATCAAATCGTCGGTCCATCGTTCCGCAGACCGCCATTACGCTTGCCCAAACGCGGTGTCCACTCTTAAACTTGTCTACTCCGTCTACCCTCTCTCCGTCTGTAGATATGGCCGACCCACTTCCATGAGACACGCACAATGGCCCTATAAAGAGCGGCCCAGCAAAACCAAACCAAACCAAGCGTCTTGAATAGATTTAAAGTTTAGACTACGATTTGTTTCTTTTTTCCAATTTGAAATATGTTCCCAAAGGATCATGGCGGCTAAACTCAATGGAGACTAGCTAAGTTGACTAATAGTAGTGCACTTTCCCCTTTCTTCAGTCTCATAGTCCGGTGAGACGGCAATTCGAGATAACCGGTGAGAAATCAGGTGCAGTACCAACGAATTTTCGTGTTTTCAGAAGGGACTACACCACCAAATCTTCGAGCAGTCACTGAGTAATTTCTAATAGAAAAACCTTTTTTGAAAAAAGAGAACCACCTTCAAAAAAAAACTATAAAGTGATAAATAACTTTAGCACAGAACACACATGACTTTAGTTTCGGAAGTCGGTGGCGATCACGAATACAAAACTACAAACAGTACTAAGCCACCGACTTTCGAAACTAAAGTCATGTGTGTTCTGTGCTAAAGTTATTTATCACTTTTTAGTATTTTTTTGAAGGCGGTTCTCTTTTTTCAAAAAAGTTTTTATTTCACACTTTTTAGGTCAAATCAAAATCGGTTTAGCCAAACGGGAGATAATTGCGGACAAACATACATACATACATACATACATACATACAAACATACGGGTCGAACTGAGAACCTCCTTTTTTTGAAGTCGGTTAAAAATCCAATAAATCTTTGGTAGTCTTAAGAACCGTAGCCAGGACCTCACGCTCAACGGTCGGGACCGAACGTTTTGACTGTCACAATGGTGACGCAGATGCGACCACGTCACTAATGTGACAGTCAGAACGTTCGGTAGTCTCTAACATGTATCGTTAATGTACCTACGGTAAACTTTTATGAGATCGTTTCTGGTCCACGGCAATTAGTTCGCGCCATTTAACATTCAACTTGAACGTAACCAGCGAAATCTAGAACTACTTCTGTCCGCCTCTCTGGAGACAAGCATAGTCTAATCATTAATAATAATAATATGTGGGGACATTTTCACACACGGCCATCTGATCCCAAACTAGGGAGACCCTGTACTATGGGTGTCCCACAGCTGATATACTTATACAAATATTGTTTTTTCTAAATACATATATAGATAAACAACACTCAGACACAACGCAAACACAAGTGCTCATTACACAAATGTTTGCCCTGGGCGGGAATCGAACCCGCAACACGCTGCGCAGCAGTCGATCGCTCAGCCACTGCGCGAACCGTGTCGTCAAATTGTCTACTTTTAGTGCAAAATCTGTCAAAAACACAAACTATGTTGGGATCTTCCAGTCTAACCGGATGCAGCTGAATACTAACGTTGTACATGAAGCGACTGCCTATCTAAACTCGACAACACAGTTAGGCACTGGGTAACACGATACCCCTTGGTAAGAATGGTTGTCAGTCTTTCGGGCTTCTGACTACTCGCAACGACTGCCAAAGATCTGATAGCCGGGACCAATGCCAACACACACTATAATAATATCCCGTTCATTGGGTTATTGGTTTTTTGACAGCTGCCTTACCCTTCGTTTGTCCAAAAGCCATATATTGGTCGCATGTCATTGTTTAACAATTGTGTTTCCTAATTGACAGTTGAGCTCATAATGTAATTATTCCCGATTACCTTAAGTTAACTTTAAAATGTGTTGTAAAATAAATATATAAACTGCCTAATCTTGTTGGATTATCTTATTTATGACCTCTTACAGACATTATAATACAGGTATGCGTAACAGTTTTTAAAAAAACATAAATATTGTTCACTAGTTGCAGCTGTCAAAAAACGATTAAACCAGTGGACAGAGTGTACCAACTTCCAAACCCCAAGCTACTACTTAAAAATGTCCTAATAGAAACCCAATAAAGCTTTGACCAGAATCGAAACCTGAACCCTACCGTGCTTGTGAAATTTAAACCAATGGGACAGAATAAACAAACTTTAAATAATTACTGTCTAGAATTGAATTAAACTAAATCAACAAATTACGACTTACAATTTACTATTACGCATTTCGGCCCACAGGGCCTAAGTATTCGGCCTTTGGGACCCTGAATGCCGAATTCAAAAGTTTCTTCAAAGGGTCCCGTTTTAAGTGTTTCCTAGTGTAAGTTCGGGACATATAATTAAGTGTCCGTAAATGTTTCCTGTTTCAATGCTTCGAGTTTTAACGTTATGGGGTGATAAATCTAGAGTGTTAAATTTATTTTACTCGTTTGTTTTGAGTATTTGAAAGTTTTGTTTTGGGTGTTGATTTATAAGTAGTAGGTTAGGTCAAGAAGTACGATAAAAACGGAAGAATTATTCTAGCGTATGGCACTCGTGGGCTGCAGCTCAAAATCAGCGTCAGGTGGCGCACATTGTATTGTCATCTGACATTATGCTAAGCTGGGCCCTTTTGGTATTATAATAATTCTTTTCTGTTTTTAACCGACTTCAAATAGGAGGAGGTTCTCAATTCAGTTGTTCTTTTTTTTATGTATGTACATCGATTACTCTGAGATTTATGATCCGATTTACGTGATTCTTCTTTAGTTTGATGCGGAATAGTTGCCATTTGGTCCCATAAAAATTTAACATTCTTTGGCCCAGTAGTTTTCATTTTATAATCATTTTTTTATTTTTTATATATTTATTTTTATGTTTGACCACGCATAACTTTTTTCAATGTTGTCCGATTTCAATGATTTTTTTTTAATTGATAGTGTATGCCTCAAATTTGCTCCCATGTAAATATCAAGAAAATATTCCACCCCTAAGGGTTGAAAATTAAGGGATGACAGATTTTTTTTGGTGTCGCCGCCGCCGTTTCGTAATTCATTTCTATGATGAAAAGTAGGCACTAAAAAGCGAAAATATTTTTTTTTAACAAAAAAGACAACCGCCTTCAAAAAGTAAAAAATAACTTTCAATTCGCAAGTCGGTGGCAATACAAAACAACAAGCAAAACCAAAGCCGCCGACTTGCGAATTGAAAGTTATTTTTTACTTTTTGAAGGCGGTTGTCTTTTTTGTTAAAAAATTTTTTCATAGTTTTATTTCATTGTTACTTATAGGCATTTTTCTTTCTTTCAAAAATGATTGGGTATTTGACACCATTAACAAATCATTCAAAGACACAATTTCTTTAAAAAACACTTTATACTAACCCTGAAAACCCGATTAACTTTTAATTAGCAGTACCTACTCGTATAATTCGATTTTCAGTTGCATTGAAATGAATAGTTAGTCAATTGAGCTGGTACAAACGTGATGTCACATTTTACTATTGCCATAGAAAATCTACATTACAGACCCACCATACCACTCACCTAACCAAACCCAAATTCACTAACAATAGAGGGGATCTGGCGCTCGGCGGCCGCTACCGCGGCACCGATCGCAGCGCTCGCTCGCCTTCACGCTCTAATAGTCACAGTTTAATCTAACCTAACCCAAACGAATTTCCTCAGTGGTATAGTTATAGACCCTCCATACCACCAAGGGTACGGTCAATGATATTGTAGTTCTGCACACCAAAATATATGATGGAATCACGTTTTGACAACTCATTAAAAAATTGTTTACAATAAACATGTTTGTTAGAGCTTGAATGAAACGCTGACTGTTTTTACCACAAAGTTTATTGAGCACTGATTACACTTAAACACTTTTACTGGTTTAGATAGATAGGTAAGGTAACTAGGTATTATTTTGTTAAGAAAACTGTGCGAGACGTGACGCTGGTACACAGACCGAAACGGAAGCGGACATTGCCTAGATCAAGACAGATTACATAGATAATTTAGTAGGGATTGCCATAGACAATTTAGTATTGAAAATACTAAACAATGTTGCTTATCAAGCTACTCCGAGGTACGGCAGGGCCGTACGATTAAAAATAAAAGAAATTAACTTCAGCACACGACATCGTCTACCGGGAAATCAAGTTCCTGTATACCATATAACATGAAACCTATATAACTCGGGAATAGTATAGCTTTCTAAAAGTAAAATATTGTTTGTACTTGGACCGATACTTCTAGAAATATCCTTTTACAAACAAAAACCAAACAAACTTTACCGTTATATATATTAATAGTCTTGCCATAAACATAGTCACGAAGAAAAAAATTTTTTTTTATTGCATATAATATTTATTACTTTTACAGTGTGTTAGTTTAATACATAAATATAAAACAATTTAAAATATAAAAAGCTTATTCGAAGTGGTCTCCATTGGCTGCAATACAGTCCTTTAAACGTTGAGGCCAGTTATCAATAGAAGCACGCACTCTTTCCATGGGAAAATTCTTCACTGCCAATCGTATGGATTGTTTTAGGGACTCCAAATTATCATGGCTTTTAGAGCAAGCCGTACTCTCTAAAAATAGGTATATATAAAATAGGTAGGTATATAAAAGTCTTCTGTGCGTGTGTATGAAAGTGAACTCCTCCTAAACAAGTGTTCCAGTGGATTCGAGAATGGTTTAGATTCACAATTGGACCCGGCAGGTGCCGCTATAGTCGGGTCGCAGGACAAAGTCTGCCAGGCCCGCTAGGTAAGTATAAGTTTGGTGAAGTAGCGTTGGTAGGACTTCCACCAGATGGACCAACGACATCGACATGGTCGCGGGTACCCAGTGGATGCAAGCGACAGGTTGCCGATCGTTGTGGCATTCTATGGGGAGGTCTATGTTCAACAGTGGACGTCTTTCAGCTGATAATGATGATGATGAAGTACGGTAAATCGTTTCAGGCAAGAAAAAAAAATAAGTGATGTCATGTCTTGTTATGTCACACACGGTTCGAATGGAGTTTCTCACGCTATACAATATATTAAATAAAAGACACAACTAAATAAATTAACAACTTAAAAGCACCCAACCCGTCATATTTACCCCCCATATAATCGCTCGTACGCAATTACGGCGTTGTAACAAATTATTTTCCAAATATTTTTAACACATAGGTATCTTGTGGTTTAAATATAGGTTTGTATGAAGCCAAAAATAAACTTTTTTGAGAAACAAATTCAGTAAACACGTTCAAAAATCAGCTTTTTTGCACAATTTTATCTGAGCTTTGGCCGGTCATAATGCACGCATGCATTGAAAAAGTAAAAAAAC
Organism: Charanyca ferruginea; assembly: GCA_947361185.1. Classification (NCBI taxonomy): domain Eukaryota; kingdom Metazoa; phylum Arthropoda; class Insecta; order Lepidoptera; family Noctuidae; genus Charanyca; species Charanyca ferruginea. The sequence goes on along the minus strand of OX376070.1, from coordinate 3,402,587 downwards.
AGCTTCATAGAACCCTTGCACATGTAATGTAGATTTTAAATTAGAAACATGTTTACCAAAAACTTGTAAGGTTTTTTCAAAAACACGTATATCCTGGAACAAGTTTTGTGAAATTTCCGCGCGCCAATTTTCCTGTGATGTTATCGCGTTCTCACTCACTCGTTTGTTTTCGAGCTTTGCGTCGGTTGAAACAAATTTTTTCAATCACGGTCGCGTTGAAGTTCGTTCGATGGGGATGGGCTCTCAACATCATCTGCCTAACCTTTTATCAACTATGTTGAGGTCGGTTTCCAATCTAACCGGCCGCAGTTGAATACCATTGTTTTACATAAAGCGACTGCTTGTCTGACAAACACGATATTGGTAGGACTAGTTGACAGACTTTCTGACTTCTGACTACCCATAACGATTTCCAAAGATCTACAATGACAGCCAAAGTATCAATAACCATCGGGACCAACGGTTTTACGTGCTTTCTGAGACACGGAGGGCAAGAAATGGATGGCCCCACAATCAATCCACAGATCGACCGTGGAAAGCGTAGTTTAACTATAACCAATTTTCGATTTGGTCAATCGGCCATACCAGAGTCGGCAATCTGACAGAAAAAACCGAAGCTTTCTCTACCAATATCATCTTCCACAGAGATTATTTCAGGAAGTTCATCTCCATAAAATCATAAACACCTGTTCTTGCTAAAAAGAACCCTAACACAAAGGCGTATAAACTCGGGCTCAAAGGGGCACAAAGTTGGGCCAACTTCGTCCAACTAATGGGCAGGGTCAAGTACCATTAGAGGCCACACTATGGTGCATATGACGTTGATGTATGACCCAGGACCAGTGTTAGAAGTTTTGCATAGTCCCAGATTGGAATTACTGTTGTAATGGAAGTTCTGGGATTGGGTGTCGCTATTCTTGTAAGGGTTTATTTAAATAAGATGGATACAATTTCATACAATATTGGTCCTGGTTACAAAGATGAAAGTAGTGTCAATTAATAGCATATTATTATTTACCTTTAATTAAAATTCTTTGAATTTTGTCAATCTAAGAACAGGGTTTTTAAAGGTTTTTTTAAAAGTTCTACAAAAAGTCGGCAACAAACTACTAAATCTACTCTTACTAAACAGTTGATTTATGAAATACGATTGATATTAAGTAAAGACAGTTTGTTATCATATTTGTAGAGAAGAAGAATATTACGATACTCACAAATCAAATCTTAGACTTAAAAGATCATATTCTAAAATAATAATCGGCCAACATTCGGTATCCGATAACGGTCGTACAAAAAGTCGATCGTCTAAGATCCCCGATATTCCGACGTCTAAGATACAGGAAAAATTGTATAAATTGAATTAGAAAAACAAGGCTTTTTTAAACCATATCTCAACTTATTATACACAGGCCCAGAAATCCCCGGCTTCATTGGGAACTAATAGCAGATTTAAAGGATTTGTGAAATTTTTTCATCATCATCAGCCGGAAGACGTCCACTGTTGAACATAGGCCTCCCCCATAGAACACCACAACGAGCGGAAACCTGCCGCTTGCATCCACCGGTTACCCGAAAATGTTTATTTAATTTAAAATCTAGACAAGTTGTAATTGAATTAACTGAAAATCCAACATTTTATCCATTGAATTCAACATTATGAAAAGGTGGCCGTATGCCATCGAAACTAGTCGGACGAACCCGACAACACAGTGAGTTAATCCGTTGTTCTCAATCTATAATATTATGAACAACATTATTATGGGATCTAAGACCCAAAAAAAAACAGCTAATCCAAACATTTCGTCAAGTTGTTAGGAACATAAGCCATGTATGAATCAACAGATTTTAGTTTTGCGACACAATTCCTATCGGACTCGACAATAACGCAGCTTTTTATTAAAAAAAAATCCGGACAAGTGCGAGTCGGACCCGCCCACCGAGGGTTCCGTTCAGATTATTGAAAGACGTGCCAAGAAGCTCATAGACAACGACTTCCTGGTTAAGGCTAAGCTTCAAAGCCTTGAACACCGCCGCGCCGTTGCCAGCCTATCGGTCGTTTATCGGGTACATTTCGGAGAGTGTGCTTTGGAATTGCACAACTTAATTCCCCCATCCCCATTCCATCACCGGACGAGCAGGGATACGGCGAAGCGTCACCGCTATACGGTTGAAGTTCCACGGTCTCGAACCAAGCGCTTTACTTCCACATTTATTATGCGAACTGCCAGACTGTGGAATTCACTGCCCGCCTCTCTATTCCCCGATACATATAATCTGGGTATCTTCAAGGCACGAGTGAACCGGTTTATTCTAGGCAAGCGTGCTCCACCTTAGGCCGCATCATCACTTAAGATCAGGTGAATTGCGGTCAAACGCAAGCCTATAACAAAATAATAAAAAAAAAAAAGATTACGTTGGTCACCCATACAATTATGACCGCGCATACCTCAATGATTGCTTACATACTTTAAATATAGACTATAAGTTTTCAGACTTTTCCCCGTACTTGTAGTATAACAAGATATTACTTGTCAAGTTACATAGTTATAGGTCAACGAGAAGTACCCTATAAATTTTGATTATCTTGAGAGTGTCGAAATATACGTTTTCTTGTGGCATAATCGGCCGTATTTTTTTTTTCACAGCATCAATGGACTATATGGTTTTAATTTCACCTTGATACCTCTACGCGTTTCCGAGTTAAAAGGTCTTGACAGACAGACAGATATACGGATAACAAAGTGATCCTATAATGGTTCCGTTTTTTCCTATTGAGGTACGGACCCCTAAAAATTAAATAGTTTTCGTAAATCTGGAAAGCTTACACATATTATACAAAAACAATTAAACTCTTCAGCTTCACAGGTAAAAGTTATGTGATTCATTATTGAACTCAACCCATTAAAATTCCTATGAAAATGACACATCCAATTACATAAAAAATGCATTAAAAAATCTATTTTATGTCGTAATAAAAGTAATACTCAACGGATAGCGATTGCAATTAAATTGCTCCGAGCAAAAAAGCGGAAACGGCGCTATTGAAGCCGTTGCCATGGCAACAGACCGGAAATTAAACTGAGTTGACTTGTTCGAACATGGCCACCTGTTTTGCTTGTAAAGTTTTTTTTATTAATTTTTGTGCTGAACAAATTATTGCGCCCGGGAAAATGAAATTTTAAAACTTTTTAGAGGTACTTCCATGTTTGTTTTGATGCAAGGTAAACTGTGGTTTCGACAAAATAATACTTTGCACTGCGTTTTGTGAGCTGTCAATAAATCTTTTATAAATGTATAATGCTACAGGTAGGTACAACACTTTCAACAAGAAGTGTCATTGCTTTGCTTGATAACTACAATACTACATAAGAAATAGTCACAATATTATTTTTATACCTAATAAATATTTTCCAGTAAAGGAATCTAACTTAGACTTAACAGACTATCACCCTCCATAGCAAAACAAATATTATATCACAGGACAAGAAAATGTGGATGGCTTTGGAGGAGGCTTTCACCGCTACACGCGGCCCGTACACTGAAGCAAAACAAGAGGTGGATTAAAAGAAATTTATTACAGTAGGTACTTAAAACATAGACACTAACTAAATTAACTTACGATAAAAATAAGGAAAATTACTAACAAAACTAACCTATATAATTGTTTATTGCGTAACAAAAGGAAAAAAACAAACAATAATAAATAAATCAATAAATGCAAAGTTGTATTGATAAATTTAATTAAATTGAATTATTAATATTATTACTACTTATTTTAATGATGGTTTTTTTTTTTTTTTGATTAATATTTTAATTCTACCTTCTAATTTATTATGTTTTTATTCTAATTTTATTGAGTTATTGATTCTATTTAAGCTTTAAACCTAATTTGTATCCGAATACTAATTTCAATTTGTTTCGTTTTTCAAAAAAAAAATGTAAATGTTATCTAAATTAATCATTCATCTCTAATTGTAATTACTTTTGTTTTTATTTAGCATTTCATTGCAATTTAGATTTAAAAATGTATTGTGTAAGTATGTAGGTACATAGATCAAATTTTTTATTGGAAATTTCGATTTTAATGTCATTTTTGCATGAAGTGTATAATTATGTAAATCAGTTGTATGAAGTGTAAGGTCTCAATAAAGCTTTTATTATTATTATTATTTTACCTAATAAATATTTTCCAGTAAAGGAATCTAACATACCTACTTAAAAATAATACTCAACACTCAAATCATTTATTACTAATAAACCAATTACAAGCACTTTTGACAGGACTGGCAAGACATGTCTGCCGCATGCCGCCGGACAAAGTGTGAGCCCAGATAACACAGAATTGGTGCCCGGAGACAGTAAGACGGGGTCGCGGCAGAACTGCGGCGGAACTGGATGGGGCCTCCAAAACTGGTGGGACGAAGCTCAGGATCAGGTAAGATGGAAGACATGGATGGAGGCCTTTGCCCAGGAGTGGGACAGAATAGGCAAACAAAAAAAAGCACTTTTAATTTTTTAGGGATTCGGTCGGTCAGAATGAATGAATGAATGAATGAATGATATATTTATTTGCATGAATATAGGTAGTCAACATAGGTCTTAAGATTAGGAGAGTTTCACTATATTCGGCATTTCTGCGGTACAAATATTCAGAAATTTAAAAACTCGTTCGTAACTTCTTACGGACATACTCCATAGTCATTAAATACCTATCTAAAACCTACCTATACATAGTTAACACCTACATGTGATCAATTGATCTACAACGCTAGAATTTTGCGGAGGCCACTCTAATCTCCAATAACTGGAATACATCGGTAACTTTAGTGTAAGAGGAATGAGCTCAATCAATCACACGGATCTTCGCTGCTCCTTACATGAGTAAACATTTGATGAAAACCTATTCTAGAAATTGAGAGGTTTTTTTTAGGTTAGACTAGACGTAGTCTTATTTTTTAGGTCATGGTAACAAAACTAGTTTTATTTTTTGTCAGCTAAAACCGATATCACTACATATTATAAAACAAAGTCCCCCGCCGCGTCTGTCCCTATGTATGCTTAGATCTATAAAACTACGCAACGGATTTTGATGCGAGTTTTTTTAATAGATAGAGTGATTCAAGAGGAAGGTTTATAGGTATAATACATGCATATTATTATAGCAGAAAAAAACCGAGAAATTTCAAGAGTAATGTGAGGTCGTAATTAACATATTTTTATGCGCTTACATTGCAAACGTTGGCTAAACCTTACGAGATATATAAAATTAATGTACTACGGAATTGTATATCTTAAAAAAATCGATAACAAAGTCCGCGATGGTATATGTTTATCTCTTAAGGATAACCCACAGTAACCATTTATATCTTTTATATATTACAAATAAGATATGGGTTACTTACCAAGCTATTTTAAACAATACCTACAGTTTTATTCTTTATCAAATTAAATGTCTTAGATACGTTTTGCATTTCATGTAGATCAAAATTGCCCTTAATAGCTTATCATTAAAATCAATATATTAGAAGATATCACAGTGTTAAAAAGCGGGGGTAGAGCGGCTGGCGCTTAGATTTGTTGTTTACATATTTGTGTTGTCTAATGACAAAAAGGCTGTGAACGTTGTATATAAAGACATTCTGTAGTATATTTAATATCACCATTGCACCCGTGCGAAGCCGGGGCGGGTCGCTAGTGTAGTATAAAAGTAAATTGCATTTTGTTGAATGCGTTTATGAATACACATAGTAGGTAGTTCTATAGTAAACTAATCTTACTGTCGTTTCAGCCCAAATGACCTTCTGCGGGGTACTGAATGAATACTTGTGTAGTACTATATTCAACAGAACCAAGTGTTTTACATGAAGCGACTGCTTAACTGACCTCCACAACCCAGTTACTGGGTAACACGATATCCCTTGATAAGACTGGTTGTAACACTTTCTGGCTTGACACGAATAACAGCCGGTACCAACGGCTTTACGTGCTTTCCGAGGTACGGAAGGGTTTCGGTATGAAATGCATGGTCACCCATCCACAAAATGGCCGCGGCAAGCATAGCTTAACCACGACGAGCCCCTTGAATCAAAATGAATTAATCTTTTAACATGCTAGTCCTGTAATTGGCGATTGTATAAGTCCGTCACTTACTATGTATTATACCTATGATTCAATGTATATGACAGAATGCTCGACCGGCTGAGACACCACTTGTCGCTGCTGACCCGTTATCTCTTGGTTTTACAGCGTGGGCGTGTACGTTGCAGGTGTTCAGAAAATAATACTCGCAAAATAACTCAAGTAGACTCTTTAAAAAGTATTGTAACAAAACTTCACAATAAAAAGTAGGGATTATAATTATTAAATCAAGTCACAATAATTAATAATAATAATAATAATATGTGGGGACATTTTCACACACGGCCATCTGACCCCAAACTAGGGAGACCCTGTACTATGGGTGTCAGACAGCTGATATACATACACAAATACATTTTTTTTTGTAAATACATACATATATAGATATTATTATTATTATTATTATATTATTTTTTTTTATTATTATTATTATTAGAATTGTTCAACTTCAAATTAGAGCCAATGGATTTTTGCGTGTGCATCAAAAGTGATCAGCGCCGACGCCATGACATTCACAACCCCATTTGGTGTTACCCGCTCTAAATTTAAATTATTTAGTTGAATACAAAACGATTAATAGTTAAAAAAATAACAATAGATTTCCAATGATTAGAAAAAATAACAAAATAAATCAGAACTCTCAAAATTAACTGATTTTCATTATTCAATAATGTCACGCGCCCTTTTATACAAAAGCTGTTAGCAAACTTGAATAATATATGAATAAATAAATCCCTGAACCCCTTGACATTTCCCTTCATTTCAGAACAAGAAACTGAATGAAAGGTGAATGAGACACCTGTTTATGAATGAATGACTCGCTTACAATCCTTTCACTCTCAGTAAAGAGAGGTAGTACGAAATGTTGATTCATAATATTATTTGTAAACATTATGAATGTTCATTCACGAAGCTTCCAATATTACTGTCAGCTTTCGAGGAAATATCATTGTGTTTTTTGACAGCAATATTGTGTTGTTTCGTAGTGTAGTGTGGAAAATGCTTTAGCAGTTTTGATTTATCAATCTATACTAGACTAATATTATGCCCGTAGGACGTCCGGGTCGGAATAGTACCCACCCATTTCATCCCGAGTGCGTCGTACAAGGCGACTAAGGGAAAATTCGGAAGTCGGGCAGCAACGGCTATCGTCTACTTAACAGCCTCACTGCGATCCCCTAGACGTCTTCGCGATAACCGGCAGACACGCAGGGACAAAAGTTAGTTGATAATAAACTAAAATATGTTACAAATAGAGTTGAAAATTAAGTGTGTAATTATGATCTTACAGTAATTTTCAACTCTATTTCTGTTGCATTTTAGGTCATTATCAATCGACCAATGAAATCCTTCAATAAGTCCAGAGCCCATTTCCATTTACCGAACAATACCTAATTTTTCCCGATACTCTAACGCTAAAGCATTCATAAGACTTGGTTCTGGCAAACTTGACGGCTCAGTGACTGTGCTATTGGCTGTTGCGCTGCGTGTCTCGGATTCAATAGGGTATTACACACATCTTTGAAAATTGTCTCAAGGAAATTTTGTAGTGCTAATAATAATATGATACCAAAAAAAACACAAAATTTTTATTCAAGCGATAAGTGCCATAAAAATGAATCTAAAATCTTAAATTTTCAAATTTCGCGCGTAGTTTGACGAAAACGCCTCTTACTGGACGCCATATTGCTCTGCGTAAATGTCAGTTCGTTTTGTATCAAATGAGCTCATATTAAATATTATGAAAAATAATTAAAAACATATTTTGTACTAGGTGTAAAAATGAAAAAAATACGTTGGTTAAGAAAATAATAAAAGTACAAAGCCTATATTACGCCAATCGGTTGACTGACAATTTTTTGTTTGTGTAATAACATGGCCGCTACTATTTCACGGTGTTTTATAACAGATTAAAAATACTGAAAACTTTGAATTGAATTTAAAAATTTGTTTTGTTATTTTATGAACTAAAACTTTCATTTTCCGACTGCTTTATGCCTAAACTGTCTCAATAACATATTTATAGATTTTTTCTCGTATAGAGTAAAATACCCTATTCTCGCACAGAACAAATATTTGTATGACCTACAGGCTGTTCCGGGTCTAGTTGTATGTGTGAGTATTTTTTTATAGCTCTGAGTTGGCAATCACGTAATATGGCCCACCTATAGTTTATGGAAGCTTGTAACACATTACACGTCACCACGTACGCCAAGCGTCCATCACACAAGCATTTCCGACATTGCAAAAACATTTTGATACTTTTTGAAAACCCCTATGCGGTAGTAAACGCACATACGACACAGGAAAATGTGGGCAATCTATACTTATCTATACTTAATATTATAAAGCTGAAGAGTTTGTTCGTTTGATTGTTTGGTTGAACGCGGTAATCTCAGGATCTACTGGTTCGATTGAAAAGTTATTTTTGTGTTGGATGGTCCATTTATCGAGGAAGGCTATAGGCCCATGCGAAGCCGGGTCGGGTCACTAAAAATATTATAAAGCTGAAGAGTTATTTTGTTTGTTTGGTTGAACGCGCTAATCTCAGAATCTACTGGTTCGATTGAAAAGTTATTTTTGTGTTGGATAGTCCATTTATCGAGGAAGGCTATAGGCCCATGCGAAGCCGGGTCGGGTCACTAAAAATATTATAAAGCTGAAGAGTTATTTTGTTTGTTTGGTTGAACGCACTAATCTCAGAATCTACTGGTTCGAATTGAAAACATATTTTTGTGTTGGATAGTCCATTTATCGAGGAAGGCTATAGGCCCATGCGAAGCCGGGCCGTGTCACTAGTGTTTTCATAAAAAAAATAGACTGGCCAACAATAATGCTTAATATTTTTTTTTTTTTTTTTAGTAACCTATACTGTCCCACTGCTAGGAAAAGGCCTCCCCCAAGTCTTTCCAGGTTACCAGCCCTTGTGGTAGGCGTCCAGCCCCCTTATTCACAACCATTCGATACGTTTCCGTGTCGGTAAGGAACCGTATTCGACAATGTCATTTCCGACTTTAGTTTTCGTATGTTCGTTGAACTGTCAAAATTATTCGGTTTCGGATTTGTGAATTGCGTTTGAAGGACATCTTCGTTATCTTTTGACTTTCGTTTCGGTACGGAATCGAATCGAATGATTGTGAATAAGGGGCCAGGTCAACACGCCACCTCTTTCTGGGCCGTCCTCGGCGAATAATACGCTCTCTTAATCAAAAAATAAAATATAAACCAGCCAAGTATCTTCTATCTCCGTACATCAAGTAAACTGTTCGCAACAAAGCAAACTTGGCACACTCGGCCAAAACTTTCAATCCGTGCCGTGATTAATGTAAATTTAATGGCACATTGTTACGAACTAAGTACATCATTACATTATTTTATTAATGTTTTTGGAAACACTCCCGGTATTGGGCGATGACTTTCAAGTACTGGTACTTTGTTATACTGGTACTTAAGAGCAATTTTGTAAGTGGTTGTTGAAAGGTCGGAAGGTTATTTTTACCTTTTAAATATGATGAGACCTTTCTTACAACATCTAAGGTGTTCTAAGGGTTTTTAATAATTCAAGTTATACTGGGGGTAAGTAAAAAGATACACGTTCATAGTATTATGAACGGAATAACTTAAGGGGCTATTAAACGACTTTTACAGATTTTAAACTGACAGTCACGTCAAAATGTGCAGTGTAAATGATTTAAAAATATATATGTTAAACTAGAACATTCACTTAATCATTTAGTATGTGAATATTTTTTATTATATTCATATTAAATAGTTTAATCAACTCGTGAAGTTGTGTCTGACGCGGACAAAACATTGACAATCACACAAAATCTACCAAGTATAATTAAACGAAACGTACACCATCTTACAGACAGTTTTATTATCTAGCTACGCAGCGCATGCGATTCTCTGCGTCCAAAACTCTCCAAGTTTAGTCGAAAAAATTAAATAACAGTAGTATTCTTTAACTTAAAATAAGGCGTATACTGAAAGATAGATAATAAAATTGTCTGTAAGATTGTGTACATTTCGTTTAATTATACTTGGTGGATTTTGTGTGATTGTCAATGTTTTGTCCGCGTCAGACACAACTTCACGAGTTAATTAAACTATTTAATATGAATATAATAAGAAATATTCACATCCTAAATGATTAAGAGAATGTTCTAACACATTACATGGAGTACAGTACATAGTTACATGGAGCAACTGCCTATCTGACCTCCGCAATCCAGTCACTGGGTAACACAATACCCCTTGGTAAGACTGGTTGTTAGTCTTTCTGGCTTCTGACTACCCGCAACGACAGTCAAAGATCTACGAATAACAGCCGGGACCAACGGCTTTACGTGCTTTCCGAGGCATGGAGGGAACTCGGTATGAAATGGATGGTCACCCATCCACAGATCGACCGCGGCAAGCGTAGCTTAACCTTTGTCCGGCTTTTACTCAGCCACGAGCTCCTCCCTACCGATTTGTATATGTATTTACTTTAAAAAAAATAACTTTTGTCTATGGTATTTCTGTACATAAAACTGCAAGACCGGGTTAGGAACACCACCAACCGTTCCTTTACAAAAATAACTGACGTCACTCGGAAAGCTGTCATGCTGTAATGGAATTGGGTTGAACACATTTGCTGCATGTCAGACGATCATTGGACCAAACGTACGACCCAATGGGTTCCTCTACATGGCGAGCGACATCGCGGCAGGCCCAGGCGGAGATGGCGGGATGATCTGGACTCCTTCGAAAAAGACTGGTCCCAAATAGCCCTTAATAGAGAGAGTTGGAAGGAGAGTGGAGAGGCCTTTGCCCTGCAGTGGGAAAATCCAGGCTGAAAATAATAAATAATCTCTATTCTTGTGCCTCTTATGTCTGCTACTCTTGTGTTTAAAAAGGTTACGGGCCCAGCAGGCTTCCACATTTAATATGCCACAACATCACAAATCTAGACTTTACGCCCTCGATGTAACACTAGACAACAGGCCATCGTTCCAGAATGTTTCATGTAGTCACGCGAGCAACAATAAAAACGGCATTAATTCATTATATTCATGTATCTCACGTGCAGCGCCCACCGAACGCGAAACGAAAAACAAACGATGTTTAACTCAAATAGAATATATTATATTACGTTTTATTATTTTCGTGAACATGACTGACGTTATTATTTTATTTTCGTGGAGGAAAATTGCGTAGTATTTTAGTTTTTCGTTGTGATAACACCGATGGAAATGTCAATTGTGGGAGTCTTCGGTTAAAATGAGTTTTGTCATCATTTTTGAAATTTGAATTGTATAAAGCACGGAATGTGTATAAAATTAACTTGTTATTGTCGTAATAAGTCAATTTCAGGCAAGTGCCACCCTATTTTACCCGTGGGTGTTGTAGAAGGCGACAGAGGGATATTGACCAGAGGATGGGCAGCAGCGTCCTTCTGAGTAGGTACCATAACATCTACTGCGATCGTTAACATGCATCGGCCAAGCATGGCGATTACGGCTGAACCCTCCCCTTGGGGGAGACCTATGCCCAACAGTGGGCGTCTAAAGTTGACATGATGATGATGATGATTAAACTTATCTTGTTTATCAAATACTTTTCGTCTTTGACTAGTTTTATGTTCCTGTTATCAATATGATCCAATTCTTACATTACATAGATTGAGAAAATCCCATTTGTGATTGACAAACAGAAAATGATTTAATAAGGGTTGCGAGTTTTCCTGTTGAAGTATTAAAGCGTAAAAAATACCGTACAAAATCATTTCCTACTTGAAATACCTATTATTCTTTACATCACTACGGAAGCAAATCCTCGTGGCGATACTAAAACTAAATTAAGTTAAAATATCGGAGTATCAGAGGAACATCTTCAGGCAAATTGGGTCATACAAAAGATTATCCAAAGTATCAAATCGGAGCAGACAAGAATAAATTGGTTTAACATTAAGCTTTTCGCGTATTAGAGCTAAAGGTCATGTCACACTTCATGCTGTGCTATGGATAGTGTTGTGCTATTGAATAAATTAGATTTTGTGACGCGCTGAGCTGAAATAGTCACAGTTCTAACCTAACCTAACCTAAACGATTCTCTCAGGAGTATAGTTTTAGACCCACTTCACCACCAGAGGTATTGCCAGTGGTATGGTGGGTCCGCAATGCTCAAACAGTATGGATCAAAGACCAACTGAACAAAATCTAACATTTTGTTACATTTTTAAATTAAGAACAAGCTAAATATAGTTAGAGATGATAATCAAATAGGGTAGTCATTGAAAATTCACGAAATGTATTTAAAGTGACAATTAAGTAATATTTGCTTTATATTTGAAGAAATGACTCATAATGGAATTTCACTTACAAAACTAGGTAATAATGCAAAATATTTCCAACTTACACAATAATTTAAAAGGTAGTAAATACTTCTACAGTCGTTAATAGACTTATAGCACAATAATGAGTTCCGACACATTTATTTAAAAGATAAACTTTGAACCATCTCCAAGTTATTCCCTGAAGCAAGCTCAGAAACATTCAACAGAATATCCTCCATAACTTACACTAAGTGCAAGTTAATATACCGCAACAATAATTTCAAATTCACAACTTTAAAACATCGCGAGTAAGATAAATGGCGGTAACGATCGCGTCGCTTCAACTGTGGAACACCGGCTTTACGCAAATCCCTTCGCCGGGTACAGTTAAAAAGGATTACGGTGAGGTATTCACACCGCTCGCTTTATATAGTATATTATGTTAGTATTATATCTTGTAGCTTTTAGTTTGAGACGAACTTTGTGTTGCATTCAAACGCTTTGGCAATTTTGATCCGTGTCTGTAATATAGTGGTATTTATGGATGTTTATTAGAAGACAGGATCATTTCTAGTTCCATATATAGGGTGACTGGTAATTAGTGTACGATACTTAAACACGTGATTGTGTTCATGATAACAAAGAACTTTCCCGAAGAAAATTTTTTTTTTGTACTGGTTCACTTTTATCATTTACACAACAGCCGTATGAAATTCACGCGCGCGCACGCCTGTGACCTAAAGTAAACCAGTACAAAAAACATTTTTTCTTCGGGAAAGTTGTTTGTTATCATGAACACAATCACGTGTTTAAGTATCGTACACTAATTACCAGTCACCCTATATATTATACTAGCTTTTGCCCGCGACTTCGTCCTCGTGAATGTCGGTTATCGCGGATGCAGACATAATCGCGGATTAAAAAGTAGCCTATGACCTTCCCCAGGGTTAAAGATATTTTCGTAAAATCGGTTTTCCAAATTTCATCAAAATCGGTTCAGCCGTTTCATCGTGAAAGCGTAACAGACAGAGTAACTTTCGCCTTTTATAATTAGTACTGCGATAATTATGGATTTTGACATTTTTCCCTACCTATTCAATAAATAAAACAGACAGAGTTACTTTCGCAATTATAATATTACTAGCGACCCGCCCCGGCTTCGCACGGGTGCAATGGTGATACTAAATATACTACAGAATGTCTTTATATACAAAGTTCACAGCTTTTTTGTCATTAGACAACACAAACATGTTTTCTTTAGAAGTTACTCTTGAAAGAGCGACATATAACTAGCCATGTGAAAAACACTCAACGCTCAAATCTAAGCGCCAGCCACTCTACCCCCGCTTTTTAACACTGTGATATCTTCTAATATATTGATTTTAATGATATACTATTGAGGGCAATTTTGATCTACATGCAATGCACAACGTATCGAAGACATTTGATATGGTAAGGAATAAATCTGTATTGTTTAAAATAGCTTGGTAAGTAACCCATATCTTATTTGTAATATGTATAAAAGATAAAAATGGTTACTGTGGGTTATCCTTAAGAGATAAACATATACCATCGCAGACTTTTTATCGATCTTTTTAAGATATACAATTCCGTAGTACATTAATTTGATAAATCTCGTAAGGTTTAGTCAGCGTTTGCAATGTAAGCGCACAAAAATATGTTTATTACGACCTCACATTACTCTTGGAATTTCTCGGTTTTCTTCTACTATAATTATGTTTATTACGACCTCACATTACTCTTGGAATTTCTCGGTTTTCTTCTACTATAATATGCATGTATTACACCTATAAACCTTCCTCTTGAATCACTATATCTATAAAAAAATCCGCATCAAAATCCGTTGCGTAGTTTTAAAGATTTAAGCATACATAGGGACAAACGCGGCGGGGGACTTTGTTTTTTAATATGTAGTGAAGTATGGAAGTATGGATAACAAAGTGTTTAAAGTATGAATGAATTTTTTAAACTACCTAGCCTTTTGCCTACTACATTGGGGTCAGCTTCCAGTCTAGCAGGTGCAGCTAAATACCAGTGTCTTACATACAGCGACTGCCTATTTGACCTCCATAACCCAGTTACTGGGTAACAAAATACCCCTTGATAAGGCAGGTTGTGAAACTTTCTAGTCTCTGTCTATAACGACTATCAAAGATCTATGAATGACAGTCGGGACCAACCTTTACGTGCTTTCCAAGGTACAGAGGGATTTCAGTATAAAATATTTGGTCACCCATCCACAGACCGACCGCGGCAAGCATAGCTTAACCATGATGACCGATCGATTCGTACAATTTTTACTCGGCGACACACGGTTGGCGCAGTGGCTGAGCGATCGACTGCTGCGCAGCGTTGCGGGTTCGATTCCCGCCCAGGGTAAACATTTGTGTGATGAGCACTTGTGTTTGCCTTGTGTCTGGGTGTTGTTTATCTATATATGTATGTATTTACAAAAAAAAAATGTATTTGTGTATGTATATCAGCTGTCTGACACCCATAGTACAGGGTCTCCCTAGTTTGGGGTCAAATGGCCGTGTGTGAAAATGTCCCCACATATTATTATTATTATTATTACTCAGCCACGACGAGCCCCTTCAAAAAAAGTAAACACTCCAACACGATTAAAACGGACCAACATTCCGATCCATACAGTACGACAGGTCTTATCACAGACTTGTAGATTTTCCCCTTTAACTTGAGGGGCATCCGTGGGTCACAAGTTGCTCCAAAGACTCGTCGCCAATTATCATAGTCATTTCAAATAAATAAATAATCATAATAATTAATAATGATTTAATAGTTACTTCGATCACTTACGCTTGAAACTTTAATTTTTCGGTCGCTAAACCGAGGTCAAGGTTTTGTATATTTATTAAGTTACTTTTATCAATACTACGTGTACGTTGAATAAAAAATAATCTGACCCAAAATGGCACAGTTATTAGTCACCGAAGTCGCAGAAATGAGCCTTCAAAATTCAAGAGCCGTAGCCAAACAGAAATAAACAAGAAAAATAAAGTTCTAAATCATAAAGTATTATACGAAACACATAGGGAACCGCAAGTAACAGATGTGTTCTAATGGTTTGTTGAACACGCGTAAATCAAGGACTTGCTTAGTATACTTATTACAACACTACTCCTAAAGGGCGACTCATATTTTTTCTGGACTTATGAGTTTGTTTGGGATGAACCTTTCGACTGCTGGAAACCGTATTTAATACCATCTTAAGCCGCACTACCTACCTAAGTTATGGAATTACAATTGCATTTTAAGAAATCAGCTATCTAATTGTAGGCTCCTACAAACGCAGTAGAATAGAATAGAATATATTTATTGTAAAACATGAGTATACATCAAATAATTTGTGCAAGGTCTTAAAATAATTGGTAGAACTGAATGTATTGCCATATTAAGGTGGACAAAACAACATATTTTGGTTTAGAATAAACCGAGTCTACACAACAAACTATGAAAAAACTGAATCCAAATACTAATTATAAAGGGCAAAAACTATTGTTACTACCGATTTGAGGGTCCGTACTGTAATCGAAGTAAATGTTGTGAGGTTTTCCTTTTCGATACTGTATACGAGTACAACGAGATTCTCAATCGAATTTTTCATTTTCGAATCTCTCAAAAAGAAGTTCCCTAGCTAGGCCCCTACCTACATTGAAGTTTTGATTAGAACAGTCAAACATGCCAATGATGACCACAGGTAACGGAACTTATTAATGTAAGATTCACAATATCAACGATACGGATCCACGTGAGACACTACAGCTTTTTAATTGTGTCTGTAATTAAGGCTCACGAATGGTAAATTCGTTCGTGTGTGTCAAGATTGTGCTTTTTGGTTCAACAGATGTTTAAATTGTTGTAAGACTGAATTATTAATAATACTAGCTTATGCCCACTTCTCGTGCAAGACTTTTAGAGAATGTCATATTAAATGGTGTTAACAAAACACTACGTTTCACTGTTAAAAAATATAATTTTAAACTTGGGCCATGGGGTCCGAGTGCTCATCTTGTTTTCGGGACATCACCAAGGGGCTGGTCGACTCCTCACGTGAGCCTAGGGCTAACCTCTTCATGGACCAAAGAATCAGCACCGCACTGACCACACGGCAATATTTATTTATTTATTATTAACTAGCTTTTCCCCGCGACTTCGTCCGCGTGAATGTCGGTTACCGCGGATGCAGACCAGGGGGCCAATTCTCGGTTTTAGAGATGGTGTCGAACTCGACAAAAGTTTCTAATGACGTCATTTTTTCGACAAATTTTAAAAGTTGCTATTCTGGGGATGTCGAATTCGACATTTGTCGAAGGCTAACGTTAGAGTTCATGTCGAGTGCTTCTGAGCAGTAGAGATGTCATGTCGATTGTAGAGATACGTCATTTCTGAGTGAATTCGTTGAGTTTTGGATTGTACACTGTGTTTTCTTTCCTTTAGTTTTTAAATAAAATCCGGCTTGGCATCTCATACCTACTGGAAATTCGATATGAACTCTTTGATTTGTGCATTGTAATTTGTGTACCCACGATTGGATTTGAAACCACTGACAGATGGACGAGTTTATTAGCATTTTTATCTCGGAGTTGTTGGAAAGTGGCGAGCAACTGGCCAATACACGGCGACAACAGCGCGCTTATCCCGCCGTCGATATTTACGACTTGAGCGAAACAGAAGTCATTAAAAACTTTTTTGTAAAACTGGAGGAGAATTTACCTCCCCTCAGTTCCGGGTCTGCTTCAACGAGTTGAATTAGTAACCTTTTTTGTTCAGAACTGGGGTATTTTTTCCCCTCCATGTTAAAATAAAAATCTAAACAATGTAAACTTAAACACTAGACTTTACAAAAGTTTTGAAGGAACCGCAAAATCTGCCACTGACAGACCGTCAACTGTCAAACTGATTATTTTTACACTAAACGTTTCGTTTTATACTTAAATAATTAGGTTTAGTTCGCGTTTTAAACAAAATCATTCATTCACTCATAGCTACCTAAAACGGAACGTGCGATTCTTCATTATGGTAAGATTATCTTCACTCGACTTGACATTTTCGTGACATTTATGTCTATTTTGACTGAGAATACGGAATTCTGCTCAATTCGACATTTTTTGGTAGAGATAGAGATATTTTTGATAGACATAGAGATAGACTTACAATCTCGAACTCGAGATAAATGGCGAAAATCGAGAATTGGCCCCCAAGTCGCGGATTAAAAAGTAGCCTATGTCCTTCCCCAGGGTTGAAGTTATATTCATACCAAATTTCATCAAAATCGGTTTAGCCGTTTCGTCGTGAAAGCGTAACAGACAGAGTTACTTTCACATTTATAATATTAGTATGGAAGTATGGATAGAACATAATATATTATTAGATAGAGTCAAACTGTATTTTGCAAGCAGTCGCTGCACGCAAAACATTATTATTCAGCTGCATCCGGTTAGACTGGAAAATGCTAGGCAGATGATGACAATTACGTCATCATCATCTACCTAACTTTGTCCCATATTACTTAAAGTTGGCGCAAGACATTTTCTTCATCCATTCTTTCATTAAATTCTTTTGTATCATTCTTCAAAGAATACAACCGTATTTTCTTTGGCCTTCACCGCTCATCGCCCTCTTCATTCATCCACATTTATATTCTTAAAATTAAGTACGAAAGCTAAACACACACGTATAAAAAGTAATAAGTTAGTTAGTTTAGTTTAGTTTTAACTAAATTGGGGCTATCACCTACACACGTAAAACAATTTACGCAACCGTTTCTAAATGGGGACCTCAAAGAATAAAGTCACGTATATCTTTCAGCACCCTAATCAATATTCAATTCAAACTACAACAGTAGTACCTACCCTTACGCTAGTGTACTATTGTACCGAGAAAACAACACAAAATTGAATATTGTACGACACAACCGTTTTTCTAAGAAAAATTGCCTCAGAATGACCCATTGCAATCCAACGGTCATTCTTATGTACATGTCCGAGCATTCCCGGACTCATTTAAACTGAATATTGAATCCCACCGGGAAAACCGCGGGATTCAACACGCAACTTCGACCACAATTTTCGGACAATCTGTGCATAAGTAAACGGGCCTATATACCCCATTTACTATACACAGTTGCCATTGCCAAAAGTTTTTGTAAGTCCCGGGGTGGTGGGTAAATAAGTTAGGATTTAATCAATATTTACAAGATTTAGTCGTTCTATCGTATCGCGTATGTCAGGCGACGACGCCGGCATTAAGGGAATTGGATGATAGTGCAGGGGTATGCGAGTTGATGCGAATTTTATCGATGTTGGTCAGTTCTTTATGGGTGGGCTGTCAGAATTGCATGGATTTTTTTTGGAATTTAAAGAAGGTGGGGGTTTTGAATTAATATTAATATTTTATTTTACGATGTCACCTTGCTTATGTTCGTTTAATACAATAGTAGCACTATGCCCACCACTTCGCTCGCGTGAATGTTTTTATTTTCGAATCCTTATTCCAATAACTATAATTATAACATAATATGTTACTCGCTGGTGTTCTCTGGAGGAGGCCTTCACCCTCAATTCTTGAGGGGTTCATGCATGCTTTAAATCTAATTATTAATCTAATTTTTTGGTAACTAAAGTCATTTTAATTTTATGTTTTAGTTAAATCAAATCAAATCAAATTCTTTATTTCAGATAAAATAAATTCAATAAATTATCCATATTTGGGTTACACAATTAATTAATAAATAATAACTAATAATAATAAATAACATCCAATAATAATATTAACACACATTACACAGACACACTAGGAACGAAATGATTATCCAAAAATTATTTTAACCATTCAATCTTAATACATAATAATAATGTGTACAATGTAAATAATGTGTCAAATGCATGAATTATAAGGCTTTTTTATTTTATTTATTTTTATTTATTTTATTTATGTTACTCGCTGATAATATAGACTTTTTTAAGCTGAACGAATATTTTAAATCGTTTAATATTTTTTTTAAATTTTCTATCACAAATAATTATACAAAAAAAAAGAATTTCTTTTTATTGTTTTAGTTTTAAAATAGCTTTAAAAGCGACTTCGTTCGCACAGAAGCCATAGACCCTTTTCAGTCGGCTCTGTCGCAAAATCCGTTCTAAACTGACGTCTCCTAACTATGTCACCTACCTACCAAAATTCCGCTTCTTGGGCAAGTCGTTTTAAAAAGAAATTATTTATAAAGTGAGTGAATCAACGACATTTCGCTTTTATAATAAAAAGATATCTTAGAGTCTCATAACTCCGCATTTCAAAATGGCGTCGACATTGCGGTTGAGGGTTTAAGTAATATTATTTACTTATTTTTTTACACATCCATACTAACATTATAAATGCAAAAGTGAGTTTGTTTATCACGGTTTGCTGGTTAAACAACTGAACTGATATTGATTAAATTTTGTCCAAAATAAGCTTGAATCAAAGTCAAAGTCAAAGAACAAATCACTTTTTACTTCGTCTGCATCCATGATAACCGACATTCACGCGGACAAAGTCGCGGACAAAAGCTAGTCTATACTTCCATACTTATTATTCAATATTATAAATGTGAAAGTAACTCTGTCTGTTACGCTTTCACGATGAAACGGCTGATCCGATTGTAATGAAATTTTGCATGAAAATAGCTTGAACCCTAGAGAAGGACATAGGCTACATTTTAGTGCGTGACTTCATCTGTTTCCGATATAACCGACATCCACGCGGACGAAGTCGCGGGCAAAAGCAAGTACTACTATAAATACTATTAGTACTAAATCTACGTAACGAACATTAATACAAATAATTCCCACACGTAATACTAAATTTCAATCGTGTTGCACTACATTAATTCACTCCTACCGCCTATCAATGTCTTCAGGACCATTAAACATTCCAAATATATTATCTTCCTGTAGATTATACTTCTTCATAATATTTTCGTCTTTTTATCCGTTTAAATGTGAGTACATAAGCGGTTAAATAAATCAATAAATATTGTCTTTGTAACTTACTGGGGTGTGATTCTGTAAGACCTCATTATATACTACGAATCTGAATCCGCTGTGAGTTTCTTGACTGGCATTCTAAAAACTCGATTGATAATTCGAATTAACACTAGCGCCACCCTTGCGAGCGTGTCAGCTAGTTGAACTAAATTGACAAGGAGATTTTGACAGATAAAGTATGAGACGACGTAAAAAGTGGCATTCTGTAAGGTAATTTCCACGGGGAAATTAAGGGAAATATCGGGTTCGAGTGCGAAGTGGGCGTCGAAGTGACGGCACTTCGACGCTCACTTCGCACTCGAACCCGATTCAAAGTGTCAAATATATCAATGTCATTTTGAACCTTATGCAAAGTGAGAGTGAATAGCGATGTGAGATGCCAGTTGTTGTTTAAATTTTACTGAATTGACCTACTGTACTCGATTGAACATTAATATATAGGGTGACTGGTAATTAGTGTACGATACTTAAACACGTGATTGTGTTCATGGTAACAAACAACTTTCCCGAAGAAAAAAATGTTTTTTGAACTGGTTCACTTTAGGTCACAGGCGTGCGCGCGCGTGCATTTCATACGGCTGTTGTGTTATTGTGATAAAAGTGAACCAGTACAAAAAACATTTTTCCTTCGGGAAAGTTGTTTGATATCATGAACACAATCACGTGTTTAAGTATCGTACACTAATTACCAGTCACCCTATATATTTTAAGAAAAGTTGATAAAAAATATACACATCTTATTATTATGGATTGTTTTTACCCGACTGCAAACGAGAATTATTGGGAAGATTAGAGCCGGTCTAGATTTTAATGAGTGATTGCACTAATGACGTGTTTTTTAATTCAATGGTATAGTTATTCACCATTACTAAACATCATTCTTGATTACAGGACTTGTTTGTTTCTTTTCAGTTTTTTATTTAAAGTTCATTATTTACGCAGTCAGGTTTTTCTATTATTATTTTTTTTACTAAAGGAGCGTAATTGTTGTTTCATATCATTATGTTATGGTTAGAATATGATGTCAAATTATTATGAAATCCATACTCCATGTTAATATTATAAATGTGAAAGTAACTCTGTCTGCTCCGCTTTCACGATGAAACCGCTGCACTAAGTTTGATGAAGCTTGCTATGAAGATAGCTCAATGCCTGAGAAAGGAGACAGGCTAGTTTTTAACTGACTTCAAAAAGGAGGAGGTTATCAATTCGGATGTTTGTATTTTTTTTATGTATGTTCGGGCATAACTCCGTTCTTTTTTTGTTCGAAAGGGGTTTATTCCGAAATGGTGCCATATGAATTTCATCGAAATTGATTCAACGCTTTTTGAAAAAATCAACAATATCCCAAAAAACATACATAGACGATGAGAGATTGAAAGTCCTCCAAAGGTTGAAGAACTGTAAAATTTCTTCCACCTTTGGAGGACTTACAATCTCTGATTTAACTTTGTCGCCGTTTCTTAATGGATTTGGATGCTAGGCAATACTAAAAAGAGGAAAATAAAAACTTTAAAAAAAAACAACCGCCTTCTGAAACTAAAAAGTGATAAATAACTTTAGCACAGAACACACATTACTTTAGTTTCGGAAGTCGGTGGATCGTTTTTATTGCGCGACTTGGTCTGCATACGCGGTAACCGACATTCACGCGGTCGAAGGCACGGGCAAACGCTAGTCTATATCTATATATATACTAATATTATAAAGAGGAAAGATTTGTATTTTTGTATGTAACGAATAAACTCAAAAACTACTGACCCGATTCCAAAAATTTTTTCACCATTAGAACGCTACATTATCCCTGAGTAATATAGGCAATAATTATTTATCAATTGAAAAAATTAGGGATCCTTGAGAAAATTCACACGGACGAAGTCGCAGGCAAAGTGCTAGTAATAGTAGAATGAACAAATAAAAAAAATTCGTTTGATATATTATTTTACTACGTTTTGCCCGCGCCTTCTACTGCCTGAATCTTTTTACAGGTTTCTATTTTTTATAGTAAAATTGCAGCTCATAGAACTCAGGAATGCCGTTGCTATACTCGAAAGAATTTTCAGAATACAACGAATAAATGAATCAATCTAATCAAGAAAACTATCGCACTTTTGTCTTTGCAACTAAAAATAACACAAAGATATTTTATAAAATATCGATACCGTAATGAGAGCAACACTATGCAAAAACGAATTTATCAGTTTTTCTTTGGGCCGTCGCGCGCCGCTTCCTCGTAAAAGGTCTCAAGTCGAACAAAACAAGTGCAAATCGATTGACACATGAATAAACTATGAAATGCTCTTGTGAACTCTTTATTTACACCAATGGGACTTCAATGGGCATTTTAAAGGAGATAGTTTAAAATGTAATGGACTTGTATTCCAAGCATATCACAAAAACGCCATCATGCATCGGCCAAGGGCGCTTACGGCCGAATCCCTCCTTGGAGGATACCTATGCAGTGGTCTTCTAAAGGTTGACATGGTGGTGGTATCCCAAAGTTACTGCCATTTTACCATGGTCGACATTTTGACGATAGATAGAGGAATGTATTGGCTAAGTTTAAAACTGGGTTCTTTTGCAAGTATCAGGTATTTAAGGTACCTTACTGCTTACACAAAGATATATAGATATAAAAATCCCCGTGGGCTGTCTGGCTAGAAAAGCACCCCTCGATTTCATCCCGAGGGTGTCATAGAACGCCTTCTAAGGTATAATCCAGAAATCGGACAGCAGCGGCTTCCGCGTACTCAACAATTTCACTGCGATCCCCAAGACGCTTGCCAATCGTGGAGATTATGGCAACCCCCCTTGGGGCAGGCCTTTCTACAGCAGTGGACGCCTTGATGATGATGATGACTACTTACGGCACATGCTAAAATGACGTAAGTCTAAAGATCTTCTTCGTGTAACACTGCCGTGACGGAAAGCACGTAAAGCCTTTGATCCCATTACGGGTGGTCAGAAGCCCGAAAGTCAGACACCTATGTATTACCAGGGCCTCAAGTCTGCTATTACAATAGTGTCAGAATGGTCTATCATTGATTTTCATAATGACTCCATTATATTAGTAGATTACCAAACTTGTCAAAATCAACAATTATGAAATCAATATAGACCATTCTGACACTATTGTAATAGCAGACTTGAGGCCCAGGAAGTATAATGTTATCTGTCCGTATGGTGTCGGACGTAAAGAATAGCACCATCCCATATCTTCCCGTGGGAGTCGTGGGAGTCGTAAGAGGCGACTAAGGGACGTACCAGAGAATGGGCAGCAGCGTTCTTTGTGCATTTGTAACAACCATACTGCGGTCGCCAACCCGCCTGCCAAGCGTGGCGATTGTGGCAAAACCCCCCCTTGGGGGAGGCCTAGGTCCAGCAGTGGACGTTTTTCGGCTGAAATGATGATGATGATGATAATGTTATCAATAAACTGGGTTATGGAAGACAGACAGACAGTTGCTCTAGGTGAAACATTGGTATTCAGGTGCATTTGGTTAGGCTGCCTCAACATAGTATGATAAAAGGCTAGGCAGGAATGCTCATGCGAATCCCGTATCCCCGGCCATAGGCAAAGTCAAAGTCAAAGCATTTATTTCAATTTAACCATTTACAGGCACTTTTGAATTGTCAAGGAGCCGGTCAGTTAGTCAGAAAGTTGAAGCTAGTTGCTCGTTCCAAAACGTAGGTAGGTCTCTATGGAGAAGAACGAGCAAGAAACTCCACGGACACTCTTTTAAAATCAAGTTTTTACAAAATACTGCTTACATTATTCTATATGTGAAAACAATGAAGGTAATCTAGAAATACAAAATATAAAAAATAATCAAGATAAAAACCATGGCAACTCTTAACGAGTTGAACAATCTATACTGACAGCGCCCGTTCACGAACATGACGCGTGAATCAGCACCATTCAGCTCAACCATTTTGGAGGGAGCTGAATGATCCAACACACGCGCCACCATCAGCGAGACATTTGAGTGAGCATGACAATTCTCTCTCAAAGGTGGAACACCGCAGTGGTTTTAACCAGTAAGAGTCCGGCATGCCCTTCCATCACTCCTACGATGGAGGAAGTCTATGATATGAGGGTTTCCACAGAGCAACAAAATGTCGAAGACCTTTATACAAAAAATGTTTCTAACAAAAAAGACAACCGCCTTCGCAAGTCAAGCTTTGGTTTTGCTTGTTGTTTTGTATTGCAACTGACATGCGAATTGAAAGTTAATTTTACTTTTTGAAGGCGGTTGTCATTTTTGTTGAAAACTTTTTTTTCGCTTTTTAGTGCCTACTTCTTATCATACAAATTAATTACGAAACGGCGACACCAAAAAAAATCAGTCATCCCTTAATTTTCTGCCCTTTGGGGTGGAATATTTTATGAAAATTATATAGGACTACATTTGCGGTATACACTATCAATTAAAAAAGAATAATCGAAATCGGACTACACTGAAAAAAGTTATGCGTGGTCAAACATAAAAAAAAGATCATAAAATGAAAACTACTGGGCCAAACTATGTTAAATTTGTATGGGACCAAATATCAACTATTCTGCATCAATCTAAAGAAGAATCACGTAAATCGGATCATAAATCACAGCGTACTCGGTGTACATACATAAAAATATACCAATCGAATTGAGAACCTTTTTGAAGTCGGTTAAAAAAATATGTACTCTGTGGTACTGAAATTCACATATATAATGTACTAACATTGAACCACAGTGTACGTGATATTACTGGATACAGTTAATATACAGTAACTTAACTTTTATACAGATAATAACGTGCTACGTAAAATGCTACGAGCGTGCTACGCTACTCATTCTAAATCAGCTAAGTACGTGTAAGTGCTACGAAGTGCTACGCGTAAATTTGTGGTACGCTGCTTAATAATACAACGGATTATTAAAGTATTTATGCGTAGTATGATTATTATTTTCGTAAAGGGAAAATATTGTGAGGAAATTTGGGGTGCAATTGCGTAGATGGCACCACAAATCAATTGTCATACGACAGACGACTTTCCCATAGATTTTTTTAAACTTTGTCCCACACTAGGATTTCTTTTGTGTTGTGGGTGCGTTTAGGTACAAACATAAACAAACACACACAACCCGACCAGTAAGTCGATTCTGTAAAATTTAAACAAAAACTCGCATCTCACATCGCTATTCAGTCTCACATCGCATAAGGTTCAAAATGACCTTGATATGTTTGACACTTTGAATCGGGTTCGAGTGCGAAGTGAGCATCGAAGTTACGGGGAAATTATCTTACAGAATGCCACTTCTTACGTCATCTCATACTTTATCTGTCAAAATCTCCCTGTCAATTTAGTTCAACTCGCTGACACGCTCGCAAGGGTGGCGCTAGTGTAAATTCGAATTATCAACCGAGTTTTTAGAATGTCAATCAAGAAACTCACAGCGGATTCTTTCTTCTTCTTTCTCATCACTACACACAGACTACTTTTGTATCGAGCGCACTATCCGTACAATCCCGTCAACTCCACAAACTCCATTAAAACCTCCAAGTTAATACAAACCCACAACAATAATATGAAATCAAGCAAGCCTCCGTTATCAGGTACTTACGCTTATACAAAGTTGCGACTAGTTCCCGACTCAGGACTCGAATCGACTTCGTGAACAGTTATCGGGCTTTCAAAGGGACGACGTCGGGATATCTTCATCATATTGTTGTTCTGTTAGTTTGTGGGTAGTTTCTGTTTTAAATTGTTGTTCTACGTTTTAGAACTACCTGACACTGAGAAGCGTTTAGTTTGGTATAAAATTATTAAAAACGTAAAATAAATAAATGTTCATCATCATGTCAACTTTTAGACGCCCACGGCTGGGCATAGGTCTCCCAAAGGGGGTTCAGCCATAATCACCATGCTTGGCCGATGTATGTTGGCGATTGCAGTAGGTGTTATAGTACCCAAAAGGACGCTGCTGCCCATCCTCTGGTCAATATCCCTCTGTCGCTTTCTACGACACCCGCGGGTAAAAATGGGGTGGTGTTATTCGCGGCCGGCACCACACGGCAAATATTAATGCCAGCCTATAATTGACATACTGCAGGGCAAAGACCTCTTGTTTTTGCCCTGCAGATGGGGTGTATAATAAAACATAGGCCCAGGGCTCGTGCCTTCTCGTATAGAGAAGACAAGAGCATTAATCACCACGGTTGCTCAAGGCGAATTAGCGATTTCAGACTTATAATAACCTAGCTTTTGTCCGCGACTTCGTCCGCGTAAATGTCGGTTATCGCGGATGCAGACATAGTCGCGGATTAAAAATCTAGCCTTTGTCCTTCTCCAAGGTTCATACTATCTTTATACCAAATTTCATCGAAATCGGTTCAGCCGTTTCATCGTGAAACCGTAACAGACAGAGTTACCAGAGCTACTTTCTCATCCGGTCGCATCCGGTCAATAGTACGAACATAGAACGAATCGCAAGCGCGCTATTAGCGACAACACGTGATCTACCACCACTTTGGCGCGCTTCTACAGAGTCGTGATATTTTTAGCCCACAGCGAGGACATTCAGAATTCAGTGTGTGATCGTATCGGAGCTAAGACGTCCCACAACTGTACTCGATTCATAGTATTTAAGTGTTACTATGTTTGTTTTAATTTGAGTTTGTGTTAATTTGTGGTTTTAATAAAAATCGTGTTTTGTACCCAGTGTGAAAAACCCATCTTCTAACATGATGACCGAATCTAACAGACTAAATCCTGACGATCCGACACATTTTTAGCGACACGGTTGGCGCAGTGGCTGAGCGATCGACTTCTGCGCAGCGTGTTACGGGTTCGATCCCCGCCCAGGGAAAATATTTATGTGATGAGCACTTGTGTTTGCCTTGTGTCTGGGTGTTGTTTATCTATATATGTATGTATTTAAAATGTATTTGTGTATGTGTATATCAGCTGTCTGACACCCATAGTACAGGTTCTCCTTAGTTTGGGGTCAGATGGCCATGTGTGAAATGTCCCCACATATTATATTAAGTATTTATAATATTAGATTTAAAGAAGAATGGAGTATGGATAATACCAGCCTGTAATTGTCCCACTACAGGGCAAAGTCTTTATCTCATACAGAGAAGACACGAGCATTGATCACCACGATTAATAGATCCCACCGACACCCAGTGTGAGTGCGGTGACCCTGAACAGACAATGGCCCACTTACTACAGTGCCCAAAGTGCCCCTACACCTGCACCTTAGAGGACATTAAAAACGCCGCTGATGCTGCGATAAATGTGTCTACCTACTGGGCCCAAGTAGTCTAGCATAAAGGAAAACCATCGATTCGAAAAGAAGAAGACCACGATTACTAAAGGCGAATCAGCGATTTCAGACATAAAATTAATCAAATCAAATCAAAACGTTTATTAATTTTCAAAAAATTTGTACATAGATGTTCTGTTTTACATTATAAAGTCCTTCATATTCTACCGTCGCATGGGCATGCAAATAACATTCAATTCTAAAATCAAACTTAAAAATAATATTTTACGAAAGATAATTGTCAAATCATAAAAATTATAAATGTCAAATTTAGTTAAATAAATGTCATGTCTGGGTTACAAAAAATAAAAATCTCAAATCATAAAAATTATAAATGTGAAATTTAGTTAAATAAATGTCATGTTTATGTTACAAAAAATAAAAATGTTGGACTGGTTACAAATGTTACAATGATAAAATAAGTCAATCAGTCAGTGATTCATCATTAAGGGGCATACAAGATCCAACTAGCGCCAGCCCATTATTTTATTTCTATAACTCCAACATCAGATCAAAATTAAAAAATCTAAAACTGTACTTAATTAGTAAATTACCTGAAGTATTTCTCGAGTGACTTTCCATTGTTTTGGATTTCATAAATTAAAAGAATCGTTACTTAACGCTAAAAGTGGTCACTTTTGGAGGAATAAAATGATAGGTGGCGCTAGTTGGCTCTTGTATGCCCTTTAAGGAAGTCGTCAACTGTGTAATATAAGTCTGACTTTTTTATAGAAACATGCCCTGAATTTTCAATGAAAGTTTAACGTTAAATATACTTAGTGACTTTTAATCTAAGCAGGCCTAAAAAGGCGTCAAAGAACAGCCAAAATAAAAACCTTAAGTATACCTAAGTGACACTTGAGTCAGTTTCGTCAGTTAAGGCGGGGTATGTGTGAGAGATAGCGGCGGCAGTGTCTTTGTTCGCGCGTGATCAAGAGCGAGGCGAGGGCTTTAAGAACACACTTCTGCTGATCACAAGATTAGCAAGATGGACCTTGAAGACTTGTTGTTGGGTAGCAGGATGTGCAATGACAGCATTGTGTTGATGTTGATTTAATTCCGTCGGCTGGAACTGGTCATATCTTAGATGCCTCGGTTATATTAAAGTTTAGTATGAATTGTTTATTTTAATGATATTTTTCTCTAAACCTCTTTTACGATGCAACACTTGTTACATTGTTCTCACATTGTACCCCTAGACTCAACATGAATGATGTAACTTAAATTTGAAATATAATATTATTATTATTTTAAAAGAGTGTTTTTGGAGTTTCTTGTTCGTTCTTCTCCATAGAAACCTATTGTTTGGAACGAGCTTTAATTTTCTGACTGACTGACTATGACAATTCAAAAGTACCTGTAACTGGTCTGTTTGGAAAAAATGGTTTTGAGTTTGAGTTTGAATTGTGAGGTGGTTCTTACAAATTTGATTGTTCCTTGTTGTTGAGTAGCAGGATGTACCGTTATAGCAGATTACATAAAAACACATTTATTGGTTAAATAATCACAAGTAAAATTTGTATGTTAAAAGATAAAACGTAGGTGTACATAATATAATTTTATTATTGTTTGATCAATAAACATAATCCATTTAAAAGAATTAAATATGTACATATTTAATTCTTTTAAAATATATAGATACTATGTACAATGGAGGGTTCACAGAGCATCAAAAAACTCGTCCGCATCGCTCACAATGGGACAAGTGCTCAAAAATAAAAAATAATTAAATTAAATATTTAGGGTCTCAAAAATAATGAATAAAACATTCACCACAATTTTCATTAGTCATCAATAATTTTACTATGTGTAAGCTCTTGTATTTAATAAAACGCTTTTTGAACCAGCATTTAAGTTTTGCTTGAAAGTTTGATCTCATTGATCTCTGTTAGCATTGTGTAAATAAAATAATAATAATAATGGGGCAAAGGCCTCTTCTCATACAGAGAAGGCACGAGCATTAATCACCACGTGCGCTCAAGGCGGATTGGCGATTTCAGACTTATAAATATTATAAGTCCTAAAGGCTAATTCACGTAATTTTATGGCGCGCCGATGAAGTTGTAATGCAGTTGCAGTTAAGTTCAAGTTTAAGTGATAAACGGCATTCTTCTAATCTTTGAACTGCGCGTAAAATACGTGTGAACTGCACGTCAACTGTACGACAACCAAACTCTACCAAACTTACTTATGGTGCAGCCACATGAGAGGAAAAATATCGATCGATTACATTATTTACATTTCAATGAATATGAAGTTATTATAAAATCAAAATAATCCTCAAGTTTGACGTCTCAAAATCACAGTTAAAAAGTCTTTTAAAGACGTCAAACGAATAGTAGAATACCGATCATGTTGCATTCCGAAACAGTAGAATGCCGTTATTGCGCTCGCGTGTCACGAACTTGACGCGAGCGTGTCTGACAAAGGTATAAAATACGAAAAGCGTTGTTTTGATCGAAACTTAACTGCAACTGAACTGCAACAGCACTTCTTTAGTTACGTGAATTAGCCCACAGGTTCCTTCACAATGTTTTCCTTCACCGATGTCAGTGAAAATATGATTGTGTAAATATTTTGATTTAATTGTAGGTGGAACATTACAAAGTGGATCGTAACAAAGTTAACTGTTACATAAAATAAGGTAATATTAATGTGAGAACTGCTTTCTTTGACCTGGTAACAAGTTAGAAGTATTCATTGCACTGTAATGTTTCTTTTTCCAGTTTTTTATGTCGGTTCAAAGTACAAATTTTATTGTGTTCTTATTACATTATTACTGTATAATTTAATTGAACTAACAATGTAAGCACAAAATCGAGCTTAATTACGATATAAAACGTAATTACAGTACGACATAAAACATTGTCACGAATTAAAACTTTGGCCCTTTAGTTAATTAGAAAAATTACCAAAATTAGTTCTAAAAGTGCCATAAATTTGCTTATTTCGCAGACATATTTAATTTCTAGGACAATTCCCAGGACAATGCATGTTGAAGTTTAGCGGTAAGCATAAGTTTTTCGCTGACGTAGTAACTAAAACTTTGATAAAATGAGACAAGATATAATGTAACTAACTTCTTGCCGCGACTATATCTGCGTAGACTTCAAAATTAAGTCGAAGTCCTAAAAGTATCCTACGGGAACACACTCAACGGGATAATCACTCACATGTGTTAAGCTAGATCAAGATACATATATAGGGTGACTGGTAATTAGTGTACGATAATTAAACACGTGATTGTGTTCATGATAACAAACAACTTTCCCGAAGAAAAAAGTTTTTTGTTCTGGTTCACTTTTAACACAATAACACAACAGCCGTATGAAATTTACGCGCGCGCACGCCTGTGACCTAAAGTGAACCAGTACAAAAAATATTTTTTCTTCGTGAAAGTTGTTTTGTTATCATGAACACAATCACGTGTTTAAGTATCGTACACTAATTACCAGTCACCCTATATAATATAAAATACGTGTGCTAAATATCAGGTAATTCCGTGCAACCGTTTAAAAGCGCGGGTCAAAAACGGCGCTAGCTATCGTCAAACCAAAAAAATGGGTTGTTTCATTTTATGTAATTTCATGTACGATAATAAATTACTATTACCATAACCGATGCCTCATCCACCAGTCAACGTAATTTTATTTGTTAAACTGGCAGCCCGAATAACTTCGACTGACGGTTTTTTATGTCATGAAACAACCCGTTACATTTAACGTACGTTAAACATCTCACGACATAGTAATTTTTAACCATCCGTATGTAACGTTAACCAACTGTTTCAAACAACCCGCCCTTAGTGTAAAAGAGTAATAAACATCCTTCGATCCTCACAGTCAAAGGACAATGCCAGAAACTCTATAGAACTTTGCCCCACTCAATAAAAGTCATGTGCAATATATAGCGTCTTAGTGACTGTAGAACTTGCGGTTTCCGTTTAAATTTAAAAACAATAATGACATTGATTATGGGTTAAATTGTATTTTAGATAAAATGAGTTTGTATTTTGTGGGTAGGTATTTCGTAATCCACAAGTTCTAAAGAGAAACAATTTACTTTAGAAAGGTTCTATATTCATTACAATTATTTTCATTAATTTACTTTTTCTGTACATGTGTTACTTTTTCTGTACATGGGTGGGGCAGGATCTGGCATTGTCATTTGACTTTTACTTTGTTACTGAAATATCATTTATTTTAATCAAACTTAATAGTCTGATATATTGACTGATACTAATGATTATTACGTTTTAAACGGAAAATATAATTTCATCTAGTTATTTATCAACATAAAACACATTCTCGTAAAGTATCAGACCACGACAAAAATATATATAGGGTGACTGGTAATTAGTGTACGATACTTAAACACGTGATTGTGTTCAAGATAACAAACCACTTTCCCGAAGAAAAATTTTTTTTTGTACTGGTTCACTTTAGGTCACAGGCGTGCGCGCGCGTGAATTTCATACGGCTGTTGTGTTATTGTGATAAAAGTGAACCAGTACAAAAAACATTTTGTCTTCGGGAAAGTTGTTTGTTATAAGTATCGTACACTAATTACCAGTCACCCTATATAATATATTTTTTCACATGTTCTTATTTAATATTATTTCGTAGACCAATAGATCATATACAATCCCTTTGTAAAAACAGGCCCCTTGCTGACGACACATCAAATATATACTGTTACAATATTAGCCCATCCCTGCTTAGAAGCGTAAATATTACCAGAACCCAGAACCCTGAAACTGTGTGAAAAACAGACACCGTTCACAGTAAATAAAGCACAATAGCTTTTCTCCAAATTAAATAAGTCCTTCATATTATTATTTTCAAGAAAATCCTTATTCTAACTCATTATGAAACTCACTGTGTGTCTGTCTGTCTAATCTATACTACAAATTAATAAAATTAAAGCGTCTGTTTGTAATATTAAAATAACAGCTTTTTACTGAATGCATTTGAATGTTAACACGGTACTAATAACAAAAAGTAAGTATGGAGTTTCTTGCCCATTGTTCTCCATACGAAACTACCTTTTGGAATGGGCAACTAGAATCAACTTTATATTTTTTTATTATGACGTTCAAAAGTGCCTTTTTAATGGTCTGATTGAAATAAATGATTTGAGTTTGACTTTGACTTTGAAAAAAACTATTTTTAACATTTTTGTCTGTATGTTTGTTTCTGTTAATCTCCGAAACGGCTGGTCTGATTTTGACGGGACTTTCACTGGCAGATAGCTGATGTTATCAAGAGTAACATAGGCTATTTATTTAAGAATGTAATACCCCCCAGATAACCGAAATTCACGCGGACGAAGTTGCGCTCATCAGCTAGTCTTTTAATGTAAATCATGATTGTGTTGATCCAAATTTAATGTTCCTCGGCTCAATTTTTGCTAGGTCAGCGCCGTGAACTCTCCGCAGCAGTAGGTGACCTCTCGCTCCCGAACATCGTTCTTTCGATGGTCCGGAGCGAGAGTGCGTGGGAGGCTGTCGTTTTTTTTTGCGAGCATGTCATGCACGCAAAAGAGGCGGCAGAGAGGGTGAGGGAAGCAACTGCCTCGCTTCCCTCCAGGAGAAGACGCACCGGGCGCCGGAGGGCGCTTAATGACCTCCGGCCTCCATGAGTTGCCGGCCTGCGGGTGGTCGACTTAGGGGCAGTCCACCACCCGACCAGATGCAGGCCCGTGTAGGCGGCGCGCCGTGTTCCGCGCGCGCCACACTAGAGGATTCGGCGGCGTTCAGACCGCCGAGGTCGACGGGATCCGCCATGTAGGCGGATCATAGCCTGGCGGGGGCGCGGTGCATGCGCGAGCGAATCCCGTACCCCCGCCCATAGGTCAGTCGAGGAACACCGTGGTGGTTTTAGTCGGTAGGAGTGCGGCACACCGTCCCGTCTTCCCCAGACGGGGGACAGTCCATGATCCAAAAAAAAGGGTTAATAATTAACTACCTTTTTTTTTAACTTGGGGAAATCCTCATGGACTGTCCACCGTCTGGGGAAGACAAGGTTTAACGATTTTACTGAGTACCTACAAACTAATGAATACAAAAAGTAGATGCATGAATAACAGTCAATTTACAAAAATACTTTACTTAAAATAAAAGGACGAGCTCGTGGCTAAGTTAAAGCCGCACAGATCGATCGGAAAAAGGGTAAGCTACGCTAGCCGCGGTCGGTCTATGGATGGGTGACCATCCCTTTTATACCGAGTTCCCTCCGTGCCTCGGAAAGCACGTAAAGCCATTGGTCCCGGCTGTCATTTGTAGATCTTTGGTATTCGTTATGGGTAGTCAGAAGCCAGAAAGCCTGACAACCAGTCTTACTAAGGGGTATCGTGTTACACAGTTACTGGGTTGTAGAGGTCCGATAGACAGTCGCTCCATGTAAAACACTGGTATTCAGCTGCATCAGGTTAGACTGGAAACCGACCCCAACATAATTGGGAAAACGGCTAGACAGATGATGATGACTTTACTTAAAATAAAAATACTATTTAAAAAGTTATATGCATCGATCGGCCATGGTTAAGCTACGCTTGCCGGAGTCGGTTCATGGATGGGTGACCATCCAATCCGGGACCCCTTTCGTACTTCAAAAAGCACGCAAAACCGTTGGTCTCGACTGTTATTCGCAGATCTTTAACAGTCGTAACAGGTAGTTAGAAGCTTAAAGACTGACAACTATTCTTACCAAAGGGTATTGGGTTACCCAGCAACTGGGTGGTGGAGGTCAGATAGGTAGTTCCTCCATATTAAACACTGGTATTCAGCACCATATGTGGAAACTGGAAGCCCACCCCAATATAGTTGGGAGAAGGCTAGGCAGTTTGACTTATGTAAAACAACTGTTCTATAGGAATGAAAACATTTTCAGATATATAAATTTCAACTTTTCCAGCCGATTTAATCCCACCCATTAAATCACTGTTCTACTTTAACCACGTATCATTATTTCCACAATAACCAAAGAGGAACAGCCGAAACAAGCACACCTCTAAATCGTAAAACAAATAACCAATTAAATAGTAAAATAAAACACAATTAGAGTTGTGCAGAGCCGGTTTCAGGCAAGCCATAATATCGTAAAACGTAGAAACAGTACGACGGGAATATTTCGGCTTGCCTCATTAAATGCAAATTTCTGTATATTAATAATGAGTTAGGTCAATAATGGTGTGTTCAGACACGAAAAGAGGAAACAGTGGAGCTAGTACTAGTGCCAAAACAATAATTAATACCAAACAAATATTTTGTGGCCCCAAAATGTAGTGTTCACTATGCAAAATAGATAATTAAGAAATATTTTCTGATGGTTTATTCTGATGAATATTTAGGCCACCATGAGTACGCTAAATGAGATTTTAATGGTGTTAATGCCACATGAAGGTTCGCACATCTTATAAAGGAGAGCGGTGATCCGCAGAAACTGTCAAGTGAATATTAAAATAAATGAGGTTGATTATACATTTACGCATCATTCTGTTGAGCAGCGGTTTTACATTTTGTTTACTGTTCGTAAACGTGATATAAAACATCAATAACGGTGTAATTACATGCCATTTATTTTTTGCGAAATACATACGTCGTATTGCTTAAAAAGTAGCACAAAAGTAAAAAAAATGGCATAAAAAACAAAATATTTCAACCTACACAGAACATTTGAGCGTTGATGCATTTTTTTAAATAAAATATAATTTAAATATTGTTTTGATAAAACAATTAACTCCATCTATGATCTATTATGTCCTGATATAATATTTGAACGCCATAAACGGTCGATTATGGCTGATCTAATAATATACATGGACTTGCATTCTATGTATGTATACTCATTGTTCCACAAACAAAAAATCTTGTATCTTACAACCTAACGTTGTACAAAAGTGTAGGTATCTAATATAATGATAATATTTATTTCTCACCACAAAAAAGTACAATGTATCTTAAAAAAGTGATAGACAATTTGTGCATCTAGTTATACTGTGGAAGATTGGTGCGTAAAGTAGGCTGTGAACTTGTATTCCATCACTATTACAGTCATAGTATTATTTGGCATGATGAGATACCTAGTGACACAATCAAGTCCCTACAAATTAAGTAGTTGTTACTAACCTTCCGCAACTATTTTCGTCTGAACCCGCCTTAGCCCAGCACACGAATAGAACTCAAACATACCTTGGTACGGGGCCTTGTTAATATAATAGCGATATTAAACACTGTTATTTCAAAATTCGCAATTCGTGGCCTGTTTAGTTTTCGGACATGCAATTTTGAGTAAAAAATTAATAGTACCCTGTCGCTAGGAAATAGGAGCGTTCATTATCATTCATTAGGGTTCCGTGGAATGGCGATAAATCATATATTTTATTTGGGAAATGTCTTGGCCTAGGATTTCGGTAGTTTTGTGGAGTAATTTTATTTGAAGTAGCTTTATTGCTTGTTAATATTTGGTTTAATGAACACGAATATTAATACTACACTTTGTTATCATTTTACCTTTGAAATTGAAAATACGTCTACCAACTATCCCTAAATGTACCACATGCACTAAAAACATAGAACTAGCTGCTAACACAATACTAAATTACAAAACGTCATATAGGTATAAAGGGAACAACAAACTTGGAGCAACTGGGTTACCAACTAACTCGCAGTTAAAAGGTTAGACCCGCTTGTACTAGCCAGGCTTGTAACTCAATGTATGACACATTTTAATTTAACCTCGTTTTCCCAACTATATTGAGGTCGGCTTCCAGTCTGGGTGCAAAGTCAAAGTCAAATCATTTATTTCAATTAGACCATTAAAGGCACTTTTGAACGTCATATTGTAAAATTTGAATCTAGTTGCCCATTCCAAATGGTAGTTTCGTATGGAGAAGAATGGGAAAGAAACTCCATACATACTCTTTTAAAAAGAATATTGTTTACAATTTGCATTTACAAGAATTATAATATATTCTGTTACGTGAATACGATTTACCTTATATAAAAATCATATATTATAGTATGTACAAAGCATTACAAGTTAAGAAATGACAGCTAAATGATGTACAGACACATAGTGTTCACATAATTACAATTAATAATACAGTAGACGACCACTCCT
Organism: Charanyca ferruginea; assembly: GCA_947361185.1. Lineage (NCBI taxonomy): Eukaryota > Metazoa > Arthropoda > Insecta > Lepidoptera > Noctuidae > Charanyca > Charanyca ferruginea. The sequence continues at coordinate 3,365,630 of OX376070.1, read as the reverse complement.
AATCCAACAAACAATGAATAGTGTGTGAGCCAGAGTAATCTATTAAGTACACTAAAGAATACAATTATAATTATATAATACAAGTACATATTTAAATATATAAAGTATAGTTTTAATTAGCAATCAGTATGATTTTGTCTAGACTGTAGATTATATTGTTGTATTATTGTGCAGTTGAATATCAGTATTTCACTTTGGGGCGACTACCTATCTGACCTCCAAAACCCTGGGTAACACAATACCTCTCGGTAAGAGGCACGAATGGGTGACCATTCGCTTCATACCGAGACCCGTAAGGCATTAAGTCCGCCTTTGTACCTTTGTGCATGAAGTATAAATAAATAAATAAATAAATCACCCATCCACGGACCGACCGCGACAAGCTCATCTCAAAATTAGGTAGGTATATTAGAGGCATTTCGCTAACATTCATCGGCCAAGCATGGTGATTACGTCTGACCTTGGGGGAGACCTATGCCCAGCAGTGGGCATGATTGAGGTATTTTTGACAGATGAAAACTGCGATTAGAATACAAATGTCCCTAGAAGTTAGTAGAATTGCAGTTCTGATCTGATTCAGAACACCAAAACCCATTCAAAACAAAATCAATACAAAACATTTCAATTCAACTTTTCCCAAGTAAACATCCGTTTCGCGAACCTCGCAAATCCTGGCAAAGTATCGAAAGGAAAATAAAGCTAACGTTTGGAGCTACCGTTTCCTAAATCGCGGGACCGTCGCCATTGTACGGTACCGTTATTTATTTATACCACACAAACAGGTGTGTTTCATGAAAAAAGGCTTAGCTACCTGTAGCGAACCGGGGACTGCGATCAATGTCTCTGGGTTAGATGCCATGTTGAATTTGTGGATTTTCCTTTTTTTGGCCCTATGAGAAATGCCGTTGATCCCGGGTAATGATATTACAAATTAAAAGGTGTGGATTGTCGGGAAACGTAATTTTCAGTTGTTTTGGCACACATTCTCGGGATACCACATACAACGAAAGTTTAAGTAAGATTGACTAGTAATTTTCTTACCAATAAATGTGTTTATACTGTCCGGCACGTAAGTTGGCAAGAGATTTTATGGTGGGGGAAGTTCACGCACGCATAATTTCATACATTTTTACATGCGCGAACTTCCCCCACTACAAAATATCTTGCCAACTTACGTGCCGGTAACTGTATCTGTTTATTTGAAGTAGCGCTCCAAAGTAACTGCAAATAACGTTTCCCGACAATTTCAAAATGTATGACGATTCCCGACAATTTGAAAATGTATTACGTTTCCCGACAATTTCAAAAATGTATGACGTTTCCCGTATCACTTAATATAGTGTGACATTACAATATCCTGTTATTTATTTTATGCGTTAATGTGCCATTTTTGAAGTTCGAATCGTGTGAAAGTAAAACCTTTTTACTTGAAAAGTCATTGGTCCCGGCTGTCATTCGTATATCTTTGACAGTATTTATGGGTAGCCAGAAGCCCACAAGTCTGTCAACCAATATTACCAAGGGGTATCGTGTAACTGGGTTTTGTAGGACAGATAGGCAATCGCTCTATGTGTTAAGCTAGATCAATATCTACATCTGTGCCAAATTTCGTTTGGCCGTTTAAGAGTGAATGAGTAACAAATAAATATTTCGCATTTATTGTTTCTGGGAAGTAAGATTACAAAACTATTATCAAAAACCCCATTTTCCATTAAAAAGACAACAATATATTAAAAGGATTTCACTCTTCGCGAACTATTCCACCAATTTCCAGTTCGCGTGTGTCCAGGCGATAAATATGATGTAAATGCTTTAGTAAAATCTAGAAATAAGTCTTGTATTAATTAGCTGAGTTAAATACGGTTAATTTATGCATGTTTTCGCGAGGGTTATGTTGGAATGGATTTAAATATTGTTGGTTACAAACAGTCCTGTACCTATGAGAATTAATTCATGTTTATGTCGCTTGTTTAGGTTAGACTTGAGTGTTTGTTTTTGATACCTACATATTTTAGAGTTTTTGTTTCAATGACAAATAACTTTTCAAATAACTTTTACTAACTTCAAAACGGTCATCAAAATGTCCACCTTATTTTTTAATGAACTGCAATGATCTAGGATATTATATTATTTTTCTCTTCTTTTCTTTGCCCTCGCCTCTTCTCGTTACGCGGCTTTCCTAATCTTTCGGCGCCATTCATTTCGCTGACAAACATCGTCATCTGTAAGGCCAAGCTTTTGGATGACCTTCGGGACATTTGTCATCCAGGTAGTATACGATATATCTCTCCCTTTCTTGATGAATGATTTAGAATATTTAACGCGTAATAAGGATAAGTTTTGGCAAACAATATAGCTACCAAAAACGGTTGAATGATATAGGTACAGACGTCAGCACATCAACCCACACCAAACTGTCAAATTTTCCCGAATAAATATGAACCTTATGCTTTTTAATAAAGTTGAAAATCTAGCAAAGAAATTTGACAGATTCTTGTAGCTTGATATGATACCCTCTGTAAATTCAATTGTTTTTGCTTGCATATTGATTAACATGTTGAAGTAGGCATATTGAGAGATTGTGTGTTGGACCATTTACTGCATAACATATCTAAGTACTAAGTGGAATTCTGGAAACCCAAAAATTACAAACACTTACTCGGTAAACAGTAGGTACATCTCTTTCAGAAATCTTCAAAACTCTAAAACAATTCTCATCGAATCCCCATTCGTATAAGTTTACGACGCACCATAATTTATACTATGTCTCTTGTTCTTTTCATCGGAATGAACGTCGTAAAAATGGCGCCTTGTGAGTTCAAATCTTGTTAGGCAATTTCCAAACATGCATAAGAATAAAATCGTAAATATTTACGCGTGATCATTCAAATGATAAAGTCAAGATGCTTATGTAAAAAAATACTTTCTTATTTGTTTCTGCATATTTGTATACTTTTTTCGTTTTTTGTTTATCCTGCAGTGATGTTCTGTACAAAATCTTCCTTGATGTTTCCTTTCCTTGTAAACGCAGTCACGATAGAGGAGAAATTACAAGTGTGGCGCAATGTCTAAAAATATAAAAAAAAATGTTATGTGTAAAACATAAATGGATCTTTTTTCTTTATTTTCAACCGACTTCAAAGAAGGTTGAGGTTATCAATTCGTTTTTTTTTATGTTTGTTACCTGAGTACTTTGGACTGGGTGATCCGATTTTATAGATTATTTTTTTATTGTGCTTCCCGTGTGGTCCCATTTTAATTTGGTCCAGTTCTGACAATGGCATCTATGAGAAAACCGTATAAGTCTTAAATTTGCATTAAGTATGTGCGCGATTTGTTACGCGATTTCTCCGGCAAACGTAACCCGATTTTGAAAAATCTTTTTTTATGGATAGGGTATGCTTCAGGGGTGATCTCATATAAATTTTATCGAAATTGATTCAGTACTTTATGATTACAAAACTAAAGTCAATGTGTGTTCTGTGCCAAAGATATCTTTCACTTTTTAGTTTTTGAAGGCGATTGTCTTTTTTGTAAAAAGCTTTTTTTAATGTATTTTGGTAATTCTGTGTTCTAATGTTTTACAGAATTTGTTGTGTTTTTTTTTAAATTCCACTTACAAAATTCCTTTTAATATTAGGTATGTAATTTATTAGCTTAGTGGTTTATTTTATTGTGCATGCTGTAGTCTCCTGTAATTGATGTTAACAATATTATGTTTGTGTATAATTATTTTTTTTTATTTTTTATTTTTTTATTTATTTATATAACCATCACACACAACTATTTTTACAGGTACAACCCAATGCAATAGTTGCAGTAAACTTAATAATAACAACTTATTTCCTAAAACTTATTACAAATAATGTTATCCTTGTGAATTCACTCAGTGAACAAGCAAATATGTCTAGCTCGTCTGCTACAAGGTTAAGGATGCGAAACGCTCGCGTCAGGGGCGCCTCAATCAACAGATTTGTGCGGCCACGAGGTACAGCCAGCAGCTGAGGTCGACGTCTCCGCCACACATATCTATCCGCACACTCAAACATACTAACTCCAATATGTTGGCGTTATATATTTTGCCTCTTATTAATTTAAATAAATATGAGACAAGTGCGAATTCACGCCTAACTCTCAGCTCGTTGTATCCCACCATGCCTAATATAAACAAGGTTGGATACATGAGCGGGTAAAAAGGATATACTCCATAGAGTCTCAAATATAAAAATCTAACAAATTTATTTTGTATTCGCTCCAACATGAGACTATATTTAGCCTCATGTGGGGCCCAGATGACTGCATTACATTCTAATTGGCTTCTCACCAAAGTGTTATATAAAGCGATTATCGCCGTAATATTTGTGAAACTACGAACAGTACGCAACATAAACCGAAATTTCTGTAGGCCTTTTTACAGCACTTGACTATATGATCACGAAACGTTAGCCCCGTGTTAAGACTAACTCCTAAGTCCCTAACCTCTGTGACCCTGGTCATCGGCATCCCATCAATGTTGTAATCGTGTACAATTGGTATACGTGCGCGCGAGAAAGTGATGGTGACGCATTTTTGCGCGTTGAATTGTAGAAGGTTTTCCTTGCTCCAAGCAACTACGCTATCTATGGCCTTCTGTAAGCGTTCGCAGTCGTCATCACCCCTCACTGCCAGAGATAACTTCAGATCGTCTGCAAATAGCAAACAATTTGCATCTTTAACGACTTTGGGCAAATCGTTTACCACAATTATAAATTGCAGAGGTCCGAGATTATTATCTTTTGTTGAAAATCCTAAAATAAAAAAATAAAACAGTTACAAAGTATTATAGTTCTAATTCTTCCAAACTGTTTCATACGCAGCTTCAATTATATAATAATTTGCAAGTCGATTTTAAAGTCGAGTCGAATCCACCGCGAGTACAGCGAACCGACCTCAGAGTCTAATAGGTGTCCCATTTTACCCCGGAATGTGTCCAATATCGCTGTGTGACCTCACCTCAAGGGTCACGGCCCTGTGTCCTTTATTTATATTCGCTGGAAGGGCACGCTTTTATGGGGATATCGGCGTTATGGCGATTTCCGTGTACCTTTTTGAGTGGTCGGGCATTGAAGTTGAAAGAGGCGAATTTGGAATTGTGCCTTTTTTGCTGCTGTAAAGGTAAGGGTGATTGTCCAGTGGAGCGAATTTTGATCATAGAAATTATAGTTGAGATTAGCTGTAGTATATAAAAAATCTATACTAATATTACAAAGGAGTTTGGTTTTTTAGGGGTCCGTACCCAAAGGGTAAAAACGGGACTGGTTACTAAGACTCCACTGTCCGTCTGTCTGACAATCTGTCACCAGGCTGTATATCTCATGAACCGTGATAGCTAGACAGTCGAAATTTTCACAGATGTAGTATTTCTGTTGCCGCTAAAACAGCAAATACTAAAAACAGAATAAAATCAATATTTAAAGGGGGCTCCCATACAACAAACGTGATTTTTTGCCGTTTTTTTTGCTAGATATCTAATGTTGTATATAGATAACGGTACGGAAGTCTTCGTGCGCGAGTCCGACTCGCACTTGGCCAGTTTTTTTTTGTAATCGGTCTGGTCTGATTACAACAAATGTATCTCTGATAGAAAGCTACACCATTGACGAGCCCCATAGGATAAATTTAATGTTATACTAGTTTGTGCCTGCGACTTCGTTCACGTAAATTTTCTTAAGGAGCCCTAATTTGTAGAAAATAAAATATAGCCTATTGCACTCAGTGATAACGTAGCTTTCTATTGGTTAAAGAATTTTCAGAATCGATCCAGTAGTTCCGGAGATAAACGCGTTGAAACAAACAAACTCTTCATCATCATCATCATTTCAGCCGAAAAACGTCCACTGCTGGACCTAGGCCTCCCAAAGGAAGGTTTTGCCATAATCACCACGCTTGGCAGGCAGACTGGCGATCGCAGTAAGGTTGTTAAAAAGGCACAGAGAACGCTGCTGCCCTTTCTCTGGTAAGTTCCTTAGTCGCCTCTTACGACACCCACGGAAAGATATGGGATGGTGCTATTCTTTACGTCCGACACCACACGGACAAACAACCTCTTTAGCTTTATTAAATTAACTAGCGACCCGACCCGGCTTCGCATGGGCCTATAACCTTCCTCGATAAATGGACTATCCAACACAAAAATATTTTTTCAATTCGAATCAGTAGATCCTGAGATTTAACGCGTTCAACCAAGCAAACAAACTCTTCAGCTTTATAATTAGTATTAGTATTAGTATAGATATAAATAGGAGCTCGTGGCTAAGTTAAAGCCGTACAGATCGATCGGTCAAAGGTTAAGCTACGCTAACCGCGGTCGGTCTGTGGATGGGTGACCATCCCCTTCATACCGAGTTTCCTCCGTGCCTCGGAAAGCACGTAAAGCTGTTGGTCCCGACTGTCATTCGTAGATCTTTGGCAGTCGTTACGGGTAGTCAGAAGCCAGTAAGTCTGACAACCAGTCTTACCAAGGGGTATCGTGTTACCCAGTAACTGGGTTGTGGAGGTCCGATAGGCAGTCGCTCCATATAAAACACTGGTATTCAGCTGCATCCGGTTAGACTAGAAGCCGACCCCAATATAGTTGGGAAAAGGCTAGCCAGATGATGATTAGTATAGATATAAATAAATAATATGAAATGATTTATAATATATACATATATATTATGTGTGTGTGTATATTATGTGGGGTACACTACATAAATACGAAAAACTTTATTCCGAAAGTCAGAAATACGAATTTCAAAATACCGATTTTCATAATTCCGAATGGTTCAAAATTCCTAATATGGCAACTCCGATTTATTATTCATCCTATTTTTATAATACTAAAATTTCAAAATTCCGAACGTTTATAATTACTATTCTCAAAATACCGAGTTTCAAAAGATCGAATAACAAAAAGTCCGACATAATGAAAATTCGAAACATCAAAAATACGAATTCCGATTATTAAAATTCCGATTATCTTTATCGTTATCGTGCAATCGTTTATCGTGCAAGCAAGCATGCAGCATGCAAGCAAGCATGCAGCTTGCAAGCAAGCATGCAGTATGCAAGCAAGCGAACAACATGCAAGCAAGCATGCATCATGCAAGCGAGCATGCAACATGCAAGCGAACATGCAACATGCAAGCGAACATGCAACATGCAGCAGGCACGGTTTCTGTCACGGCTACGGCGTTGCGGGGCTCCGGCGGTACCAGGCGAGCTTATCGTCGCAGATGGTATTCACGCTCACCACCGCTGCTTACGCTCACAGCCGAAGCAGCGGTGGTGAGCGTGAATACCACCTGCTCCTCAGCTCGCTGGCCGCCTCGCCCCTCCGCGCCTACGCGAATTTAAATTACACTCTAGGGTAGGGCAGACAAGACTGCGTGGAGTCGGTTTCGCAGCAATTCGTTTCTGTCATTAGCTTTTGTGCTTTTTAAGATTATTTTTGTTATTGTCTTTCTTTTTATACCTATATATTTTTGTTGAAATAAATTCCAAGGAAAAATACACTGAATAAACAATATTCGATAAAAAGTAATTCTGCTGTTTGATAAGTTTGAAACACAATTCAAAGAATTTTTTATCACATCTTTTAAACAAAAAAATATGATAAAAAATTCTTTGAATTGTGTTTCTGTGAAATATGTTTCATTCAAGTAAATAGTCTTTGAAACAATAATAGTCGAAATAAAAATACAAGAACCAAATATTATATGAAACATTTTCTGGGAAACGAAATTCTATGAAATTTCTGTCTGCGAAACAAGGGACACCATTTTGAATATATATGCGTAGCTGAATTGAATCAAAATCCTAATTTTAACAGTTTATTCGAAGTATTGAAATTCGGAATTTCGTTTTTCGGACCGAGAACCCATCGAGCATTTGATTCTACGAACATATGAAAATCGGAAAACAAACAAAGCGGATTTACGACATTCGGTAAAATAACTTTCGTGATTTTAAATAATAGAGATTATAATTTTTAAGTATTATGAAATTCGGACTTTTGAAAATCGGAATATCGAAATTCGGAATAAAACATTTCGGAATATTTGGGTGTTCCCATTATGTGTTGTGTGTGTGTGTAATATGTGTGTTATTTGTTTTTGTGTTTTGCGTGTTATTTGTTTTTATTATTATTGTATTATTAATATAGTATAGATTTACTAGCTTCTAACAGCAACTGCGTAGACTTCAAAACTAAGGCAAAGTTCTAAAGTTGGATACTTATTGTACTGATAATGGTTTTATCCAAGTAAGTAACTTCTACCTACCAATTCGTCTGCGTATTTAATTAAATTCGTCAGAATTAAGGCTAACTCCTAAATTATCCTTCGAGGACCCATAAACGGGATAAAAATATCCTATTGGTGAAAAATATCTTAAATATCTATATATGTGTGTCAGTTCAAATCTAATTCCGTTTAGCCGTTGAAGCGTGAAATAGAAACAAACATACATACATTCGTCCTGGCAAGTGTTTTTATTAGATACTAGCTGATGCCCGCGACTTCGTCCGCGTAATTGTCGGTTGTCAGCAGGGGTTTAAATATTTTTGCATAGATTTGCGGGGTTTAAATTTTTTTGTACGGAACCCTATTTTTTTCTAAAATAAAAGTAGCCTATGTTACTCCTTATAACATTAGCTATCTGCCAGTGAAAGTCCCATCAAAATCGACTCAGCCGTTTCAGAGATTAGCCGGAACAAACAGACAGAAAGACAGACAAACAAAAAATTTAAAAATAGTTTTTTTGGGATAGTTACCATACTTACTTTCATATGCATTTAGTATAAAGCTGTTATTTGGACATTACAAACAGACACTTCAATTTTATTTATTTGTATAGAAGAAAGATTCTTATTTTTTAAATAGGATAAAAATAAGTGAATTCTCTAAAGTAGGTAATATAACGCAATATATTAATGTTATAGTCAAAATCAAATCATTAATTTCAATTAGACCATTAAGCCCGTCACAGACATAGCTTTAATTTATATTAATATAATTTATAGCAATATAGACATATTTTCTATAGTAATCTTCGAGTGACCACAGACGCAGCTATAATATATATCTTTATTACGTCACCAAAATATGTGGACAGATATAGCAAGGCATATCAATTATATATTTCAAAAGTGTGCAGCAAGCAACGACCGCAGACTTAATAAGGCCGAAAATATATTAAATATTATAACGACCGTGTGTGGTGGTTTGCTAAAATATAATATATAGCATAGGTAGTATATTAATATATATTACAGCTACGTACGTGACGGGCTTTAAAAAGCACTTTTGAAAGACAATTTTAAGAAAGAAAAAAGCAATCGAGTTGCTCCTTGCAGTGTGGTTTCGTAACAATAGCTGTTTAACTACAATATTTTCATATTTACAACAGTATTACTAATCAGCGTTTAATTTATTATATTAGTACTTAAAAGTATCTTCTGACTTCTCTTCTTACTTTAATAATCAAGTCAAACTTGTTTGAAAGTGCCAAATTCTTATGGCACTTCAAAACTTTTTCGTTTAAACATTTTTTAGTTCTTATCTTATCTCGCTGTTAATTCGAGCAAAAAGATAAAACTAATACTTAAGTTTATAAAAAGCTTTATTTTTTAATTACGCCTAAATCTACGATGAGTAAGAAAAAGAAAAGTTCACAACATAAAACAAAAAATCTTAATTTAAAACATTTAATTTGGTTTTTGTAATACTTACTTACTTATTATTAACATTATAAATGAGAAAGTAACTCTGTATGGTACGTTTTCACAACGAAATGGCTGAACCAATTTTGATCAAATTTGGTATGAAGATAGCTTGAACCCTGGGGAAGGACATAGGCTACTTTTAAATCCGTGACTTTGTCTGTATTCACGATAACCGACATTCACGTCGACGAAGTCGCGGGCAATAGCTAGTTAATATTATAAACGCGAAATTAACGTTGTTTGTAACACTTTCACAGCTAAACTAGTGAACCGATTTTTATGAAATTTGGTTCAGACTAAGTTTGGACCCCAAGAAAGGATATAGGCTACTTATTAATCTGCGGAGACTTTAGAATCGCTATATCTGGACCAAGTTAAAAGAGCACTACTGAATATTTTAATAATTATGAACTATTTCGATGACAATGGGGTATTTTACCAAAAAAATATAATTATTCCGTCAGATAGAATTCCTAAAAATATTAGACACGTGTTTTTTCTTTTTTCACGTAAACAAAAAAATAAAGACGATACAGTGCGTCGAAAACTCGTGTGACATCACTATGTCAGTACAGTTTTTCTGGCGAAGTGACGTCACAAACCCCCACTCATGATCTTTGATGCGTTTTATCTTCGTCAGTTTTTTATTGATTTGATAAAACAAAAAATACGTATCCAATATTTTTCGATACTTTATTTTTATTTATTTTATTTATTTATTTATTTGTTAACATAGGTAAAGATATACAGGTCTTATGTTAGATGAATAGAGCGCTATGTTATGCCACGAGGAATACAAATATGCTAGCTGACAAATTTAAATTAACTTAAAATATTTTAAGATCATGCATAATTATGGCAATTACACTCTGCTCTGTCCTCGAGATCAAGAGAACTATGTAGTAACGCGCAGGTACTACTATCCAACCACTAAATTTGAAATCCATAGATTAGCAAAAAAGAAACAACTAGTAGCGCCCTCTCTGTAACTCATTCGCGTTTTAGTGCTAACGCTATCCGCCATACTTTTTTCGTTCCTCTCAATTAATTATTTTTGAAGTAGTTTCAAGTGTTTTAAATCTATAGTGTGCGTAATAATCATTAACGTAATTGCTTTTCCGTTACGTGTAATAATCATTATGCCGAAAAAACGTTATAGTGACGAAGATATTGAGGCATATGTAAGTCGAAAAATGAGGAAGATTGAAAAAAAGTTAAGCAAAAGACGATTATACCGACAACGTTCATCTTCGCAAGATTCGTTAAAAACTTTCAGTAAGTACAACTTGCAGTGTAATTTTTGACTATTTTATAACATTTTAGGTTTTTTGATAAATTGGTCGTGAACATTTTTGTTAGAATGTGTCCGCCATTTTTAACAACAAAGCTTGTGTACAGTTCGTAAGGATTGATACCAGATAGCTAGAAAAATGATTGTGAACATTACAATGGAATGTTTCCGTCATGAATTCTTACACTTATACCTACTTTTGGCAGAATTACATAATTATGTGCAAAGCTATTGAGCTATTGATGTGATTGTGAACATTACAATGGAATGTTTCCGTCATGAATTCTCAAGTTTTGGTAGTACTTAAATACGTACTTTTACGCGATATGACCTAAGACCTAACCAGTAAATTTGGCAAATTATTGTTTAGGGACGCATATTAAAAATAATAAAAAATATAAGTACGTCCATATCCATTTCAGACGAGCCATTTAGAAGCAATCTCGGTGAAGATCACTCACCGTCTTTCGAGTTATCCCATCATACAATTGAAGGGACGCAGAATACAGACCCTCCCAATGAGGTAGTGGTCCCGCTTAACGACATGGCTAGTATACCGGTGGAGCCTTCTGATGAAACCACCCCCGTAAAAGTCTCAACCGAAGCTATTGTTACTGACAGTGCCATCGAGGACGTACGAATCGAAAACAGTGCGACTGAAGACATTCTTCCAGACGATATTTTGGAAATATTAGGAGAAGCTCCTATAAATGATAAAAGGTTTGGTCCAGCTCTAAATTCAAGTTTAGCCATCAGGTGGGAGCATACGGCCACAAATGGCCTTTCTAAGGAAGTTAAAAACGAAATCATTGCAAAACATGACATTCCAGTAAACTGCAAAAAATATTGACGCTCCTATACTTAACCAAGAGGTAAAAGCGGCTTTGTCTGAGATACTTAACAAAAAAGACAAAGCTATTGAAAATAAGCAAAAACAAATTGCCTTAATTATCTCATGTTTAGGAGATGCTCTTTCACATGTCCTATCTTCTGACAATACCAATATAAAGCTTGTTAGGTCATTAACAGACGCTGGAAAACTGGCCTGCGACTTGCAACATACGGAATCGATGATTCGCAGAAGTTTTGTTTGCTCCTCAATTAAAAAAGAAATAAAAGATCACCTGTACGCAACTCAAATAGACAGCCACCTCTTTGGCAGCCAGTTGGGTGACCTTTTAAAGGCTGCCAAAGCAATTAACAAAACGGGTGCGGAAATGAAAACCGGAACCTCTGCACCTGGACCTTCAAGGCGATTACCAAACCAGATGCAACATTTAAACGCGAGACGCCCACCTCCACCCACTGGCAGGCAAACAGGAGCTGCGGCGAGACGTCCTATGATGCCTGCCCAGACCAACCGACCAGAGTACTACCGCCAGCAGCGTCGCGGTCCACCACCGCAGCCGCCGCCGCGCGCACCCTACAAGCGCTCACAGACCCACGCACCGCACCGCCGATAGAACCGGTGAGTCACGCAGGACGTTTGTCACACTTCCTTAATAGATGGCGTCTTATTACAAACGATGCAGTCCTCTTATCTTGGGTTGAAGGTTATAAATTACCTTTCAATAAAAGTGTGTTACAAAATCACACCCCATCGCCTCCAATCTTAAATAAGTCTGATTTAAAAGTTTATGGAGAGATCATCAACAATTTAATAGAAATGGGCGCAATATCGCCCTGTCAGCCCTGTTATGGTCAATATGTTTCGAGCACCTTTCTTGTACCCAAACCAGATGGAAGACAACGATTTATCTTAAATCTCAAGTCCTTAAATAGATGTATCAATACAAACCATTTTAAATTAGAAGATCTTCGCACTACGATAAAATTAATTTCTAAAAATTATTATCTAGCTACAGTTGATTTAAGAGACGCATACTTTTTAATTCCAGTTAATGAAAACTTTCGAAAATTTTTACGTTTCGAAATACCGGGTTTGGAAAAAGATCTTTATGAGTTTAACGTGCTTCCATTTGGCTTGTGTACAGCCCCATACGTTTTTACGAAACTTCTTAAGCCTGTGATGGCATTATTAAGAAGTTTAGGTTTTTTGTCAACAATTTATTTAGATGACGTGTGTTGTATTGGGAAATCTTATAAGGAATGTCTAGAGAATGTTCAAATGACCAAACTAATTTTAGAGTCTTTAGGATTTGTTATTAACAATGAAAAAAGTTCATTAACCCCGAAAACCAGCTGTAAATACCTAGGTTTTATTATTAACACGGAGTTATTCCATATTAGTTTAACTGATGAAAAAAAAGACACACATCATAAATGAGATTAACCATTTTTTGACACTTAGATGTTGCAAAATTAGACGTCTTGCTCGCCTTGTGGGTCTACTTGTATCGGCTTGCCCAGCTATTCAATACGGCTGGTTATATACAAAAGAGTTAGAGAGGTGTAAATACCTAGCATTATTAAAGTCTGGTAATAATTATGATAGTAATATGAATATATCTTTACATATACACCAAGATTTATCTTGGTGGTTGAATGCTGTTAAAACCAACGTTAATCCTATTCGTGACGAGAATTATTTGCTTGAAATATTTTCTGATGCAAGCAAAACAGGGTGGGGGGTGGCATGTGGCAAAGAGACTGCAAAAGGGCAGTGGGATTCTTCAGAAAAGGATTTGCATATTAACTTATTGGAACTAATGGCAGCCTTTTTTGGTCTTAAAATATTTACCAAACAGCTTAAAAATTGCCAGATTCTTTTGCGTATTGATAATACCACAGCCATATCCTATATTAATCGTATGGGTGGCATTAGGTTTCCGCATCTAAATAAAATTACCAAAGAACTCTGGCAGTGGTGCGAGGAGAGAAATATTTACGTGTTCGCCTCTTATATCAGTTCAGAAAATAATGGAATAGCAGATGCAGAATCTAGGGCCACACATCCAGACATAGAATGGGAACTAAGTAACCATGCTTTCAGCAAGATCGTTCACACATTCAGTCTACCTACTATTGATCTTTTTGCATCCAGAATCAATAAAAAATGTGAATTATATGTGTCTTGGAAAAAAGACCCTGATGCCTACGCGATAAATGCTTTCACACTGAATTGGAACAATCTAAGTTTTTATGCTTTTCCACCATTTTCTATAATATTAAAGACTTTCAGAAAAATTATTACGGATGAGGCTGAAGGCATTGTAGTTGTTCCATACTGGCCCACTCAGCCATGGTTCCCATTGTTCGAAAGTTTGCTAGTATCTAAAATGATCCTGTTTAAACCAAGTGACCAAGCTCTTTTGTCATGTTCCCACAGACCACCACCCCGGCTTACCCTGGCTGCAGGCAGGTTGTCAGGACGGCACTACTAAGAAGAGGCGTCCCTCCTTCTTCAATTGATATTATGTATGCTTCACTTTCTCATAATACTATGAAACAGTATGATACAGGTTTAAAAAAGTGGTTCCTTTTTTGTCAGTCTCATGGCGTTGATTTATATGAAGCTTCTGTTCCTAATATTATATATTTTCTTACAGGGCTTTTTAATGAAGGAGCCCAATATGGAACCTTGAACAGTCATCGATCAGCGCTGTCACTAATAATCGGATCAAAAATTGGATCTGATGATAGAATGATTCGTTTATTTAAAGGTTTCTATAAATTAAGACCACCTTCTCCTAAATATAACGAAACCTGGGATCCATCAATTGTACTAAATTACTTGTCTAATTGGTATCCTAACGATGACTTAGACTTAGATTGTCTAACCAAAAAAACTGTAACACTAATTGCATTAGTCACAGCCCACAGGGTTCAAACAATTTCAAAAATGAATATTAAGAATATCTGTGTCAATTCAGACTATATTACTGTTAAAATTCCAGACTTGATTAAGACTTCGTGTATGGGTTCAACACAACCCTGTCTTCATCTACCATTTTTTAATAAGCAGCCAGAAATTTGCCCAGCAAATGCACTTAAATCGTACATTTCAAGAACTCAGTCGATTAGAGGTGAAGAAGAGTATCTTTTCATTAGCTTTAAAAGACCCTATAAAGCCGTAAGTTCCCAGTCTTTAAGCCGCTGGATAAAAAGTGTTTTATGTGACAGTGGTGTTGATACCAGTAAATTTAAGGCTCACTCCACCAGACATGCGTCTACTTCTGCAGCCCTTAAATCAGGCGTCTCCATAGATCTAATTAGAAAGACTGCTGGCTGGAGTGGGACTTCATCAGTTTTTGCCAGGTTTTATCACAGACCTGTGTTAAATGATAATGCTAGTGATTTCGCCTTATCTATTTTAAATGCCTAATTGTAATTTGATATTTACAATAAATTGTAAGAATGCAATATATTTTGGTCACATAAACAGTTCAAATAATAATCTTGTAAGTACTGTGAAACAGATAAAAATACAGTTATTAAAGTGAAACTCTGTATAGTATAATAATTATTTTAAATTAGAACATAAGATACCTACCTACTTATAAAATGAAATTACATACATACAACGCATTTGAATGCTTTCAAATTCTACATAGTTCTCTTGATCTCGAGGACAGAGCAGAGTGTAATTGATGATTAAACGAACTTACCTGAAGTGAAGTTCTATCCCAATTACACGAAGGCTCTGTCCGAAGAGATCAAGACCCACCCAGTCCCGTACACTCATAATCGCACAAGATCTATGAGTCCCTAATGCGTTTTATGTATGGTAACTGCGGATCCCGTTCCCTTTACTTTAAACTAAATGAGTTACAGAGAGGGCGCTACTAGTTGTTTCTTTTTTGCTAATCTATGGATTTCAAATTTAGTGGTTGGATAGTAGTACCTGCGCGTTACTACATAGTTCTCTTGATCTCTTCGGACAGAGCCTTCGTGTAATTGGGATAGAACTTCACTTCAGGTAAGTTCGTTTAATCATCAATACATTAGAAAATAAGTTAAACAATTACATATTATTTTGGAATTCTTATTATGTCAGACCTAAATGAGAAATTATTAAAATGTCAGAAAAAAAAGAAACTAAGTAGGTATGTCCACATAATTCAAATGTCAATATTATTCATCATCATCATCATCATTTCAGCCGAAAGACGTCCACTGCTGGACATAGGCCTCCCCCAAGTGGCGCCACATTGACCGGTCCCGTGCGACTCGCATCCAGCGGATCCCCGCAAGCTTTACCAGGTCATCGGTCCACCTAGTGGGAGGCCTTCCAACGCAACGTCTTCCGGTTCGCGGTCGCCACTCTAGAACTTTTCGACCCCATCGGCCATCTGTTCTGCGAGCAATGTGCCCTGCCCACTGCCACTTAAGTTTGGCAATTCTTCGGGCTACGTCGGTAACCTTGGTTCTCTTGCGGATATCCTCATTTCTGATTTTATCACGCAAGGAAACTCCGAGCATAGCCCTCTCCATTGCCCTTTGGGTGACTTTAAGCCTTCTGATGAGGCCCATTGTGAGCGACCACGTTTCGGTCCCGTATGTAATCACTGGCAACACACACTGGTCATAGACTTTCGTCTTGAGACACTGCGGTAAGTTGGACGAGAAGATACCACGCAACTTCCCGAACGCTGCCCAGCCGAGTCGGATTCGACGATTGACCTCTTTCTCGAAGTTAGACCTACCTAACTGGACCGTTTGTCCCAGGTAGACATAATCGTCTACAACTTCGAGTGTAGAGTCTCCGATCTTGATAGGAGTGGGTGTTACATGGGCATTCAACATGACCTTGGTTTTGTCCATGTTCATTTTAAGACCCACTCTTTCGGAAGCTCTACTGAGGTCACCGAGCATTGTACTGAGGTCCTCCATGGTCTCAGCCATGACCACTATATCGTCGGCAAACCGAAGGTGAGAGATGTACTCGCCATTGACGTTGATGCCTAGCCCGCTCCAGTCCAGAAACTTGAAGACATCCTCCAATGCAGCGGTGAACAGTTTCGGAGATATGACGTCTCCCTGTCTCACACCTCGCTGCAGAAGGATAGGTTCCGAGGTCTTGTCCTGAAGCCGGACTGACATGGTGGCGTTTCTGTATAGACACTTCAACACCTCGATATACCGATAGTCGATTTGGCACCGTTGGAGAGACTGCAGTACAGCCCAAGTCTCGATCGAATCAAATGCTTTCTCGTAGTCCACAAACGCTAAACAGAGGGGCAGGTTATACTCTTCGGTCTTCTGTATAACCTGCCGCAGCGTATGTATGTGGTCTACGGTGCTAAAGCCTTTTCGGAAACCGGCTTGTTCGGGAGGCTGGAAGTCGTCAAACCTGCGCGCGAGACGATTCGTGATGACTCTTGAAAACAACTTGTAGACATGGCTCAGAAGTG
Source organism: Charanyca ferruginea (assembly GCA_947361185.1). Taxonomy (NCBI): domain Eukaryota; kingdom Metazoa; phylum Arthropoda; class Insecta; order Lepidoptera; family Noctuidae; genus Charanyca; species Charanyca ferruginea. Next base: position 3,348,283 of record OX376070.1, on the reverse strand, counting down.
AGATGGGCCTATAGTTCTTCAACCGAGCATTGTCGCCCTTTTTGAAGAAGAGTACCACCACACCTCCGCACCATGCCTGTGGCGTTTTTCCCTCGAGTATGACGGAATCAAACAGCTTCTGAAGGGCCTTAAGTACCGGTTTTCCACCCGCCTTCAGGAGTTCGGCCGTAATTCCACCATCACCCGGTGCCTTGTTGTTTTTAAGCTGTTTCAGAGCCATCCTAATCTCGTACAGGCTGACGTCCGGGATGTCTTCGGTATAGTGTCGGGTTAGTCTAGCTCTTGGGTCGTTCGCTAGATCTACAACGGGTTTACTGGTTGACGTGTACAACTGCCCATAGAATCTCTCGATCTCCCTCAGAAGCTCCGGTTTGGCGGACACAATCCTGCCATCGTCGGTCTTCAGTTTCGTGAGCTGGCTCTGCCCAATAGCCAGATCCCTTGCAAATACCTTGGAGCCTTTATTCTTCTCAATTGCGTCTTTAATACGTTCGGTATTAAAGCGGCGGAGGTCGCTCTTCAAGGATTTAGAGATCCGTCTATTTAACTGCCGGTATTTCCACGCCTCATCTGAAGACTGCAAGATCATCTCACGCCGCTCCTTCATGAGCTTGAGAGTACGATCAGAGAGTTTTTTGTTCTTATCTGCACGACGTGTCTTGAAGAACTTAGACCCAGTCGTATGGACAGTTTCCACGAACTCGTCGTTGTATTCGTCCACTGAGCTACCTAGGCACTCGAAACGATTCTGGAGTTCGAGCTGAAAGCTCTCGGGGTTTTGAATCTGGACCTGTGCTGGACGGAGCGTAGACTTCATCAGTCGAGACCTTTCAAGCTTTATATTGATGTTCAATGTGCCTCTTACCATGCGATGATCGCTCCCGGTTTTCACCGAATTGATCACATAGACATCATTGAACATTTGCTTCTTGGTTGACATGATGAAGTCAATCTCATTTTTAGTTGCACCATCAGGGCTGTGCCAGGTCCACTTTCTGTGCTCACGCTTTCTGAAGAAGGAGTTCATCATATAGAGGCCCTCCTTCTCCATAAAACTAGCCAGTTGGTGACCCCGGCGATTCCGACGTCCAAACCCAAATTGCCCCACATGCAGCTCATCACCGTCTCGTTTGCCCAGTTTCGCGTTAAAGTCCCCCATGACAATGGTGAAGCGAGTTTTGAAACCATGCATGGCTTTAGAGATATCCTCATACATGGTCTCCACTTCGTCGTCGGGGTGTGCCGAGGTCGGGGCGTAGACCTGTATGACCTTCAGCGAATATCTTGAGGATATTCTGAGTATAAGGTACGCCACCCTGGTCGACACACTCTCGATCTTCACCACGTTGTTCACGAAGGACCTGTGGACGATAAACCCAACACCACCCTGGGACTGCCGGTCACCCTCTCGGAAATAGAGCAGGTTGCCGGATTTCAGGGTTATCGTGTCCTCCCCCTCTCTTCGGACTTCAGATAATCCCACAATACTCCATCGCAGCCTGCTCAATTCCTCTTCGAGTTCCGTTATCTTCTCGTCGGTCCGGAGTGTACGCGTGTTGTATGTTGCCAGGTCAAGTCGTCGATGTAGGCAGCCTGATCCCATCCGGAGATTCTTCGCACCCCTTGCCACGCCGTAACCTCGACCGCTACCATAGTCGAAGCTAGACGAGCTGCCGGGTACTAGGGGCCGTTTTTGTGTTGCGCTATTCATTTGGGGGGTTTTGCCATAATCGCCACGCTTGGCAGGCGGGTTGGCGATCGCAGTATGGTTGTTACAAAGGCACAGAGAACGCTGCTGCCCATTCTCTGGTAAGTCCCTTAGTCGCCTTTTACGACACCCACGGGAAGATATGGGATGGTGCTATTCTTTACGTCCGACACCATACGGACAATATTATTACTTAATTATAATTCTAAATTAATTCGTCATTTAAGTATTCGTCAATTGTTTAATAGCATTTATCAATTAAGAACAATTTCACTCAAATACCTCACTATACTCTAACGGAGTAATTAGTTTTTTTTTTGGTAAAATACCCTATTCTATAATAATTATATATATCTATTCCTCCTTTAGATAATAAACATTAGGTCACATAAAATATATACTTAAATATATACTATAATACTTACTTGATGTGACATTCTAGCATTTATCTGAAATTTAATGAATAGGGTATTACACCTATTTTTGAAAAGTGTCTCAATGAAATTCTGTAGTGCTAATATGCCACCAAAAAAAAACACAAAATTTAATTTAATCGATAAGTGCCATAAAAATGCATGTCAATTTTAAATTTTCAAATTTCGCGCGTAGTTTGACGAAAATGCCTCTTACTGGACGCCATATTGCTCAGCGTAAATGACGTCAGTTTGTTTTGTATCAAATGCGCTCATATTAAATATGATAATTGTATATAATTCAAAAATAATTAAAAGAATATTTTGTAATAGGTGTAATAATGAAAAAATTACGTTAGTTACGAAAATAATTAAAGTACAAAGCCTATATTACGCCAATCGGTTGACTGACAATTGACAATTTTTTGTTTACACAGCCGTACGGCGTAATAACATGGCCGCTACTATTTCATGGTGTTTTTTAACAGATTAAAAATACTGAACTCTTTGAATTGAATTTAAAATTTGGTTTTATTATTTTATGAACTAAAACTTACATTTTCCAACTGTTTATGCCTAAACTGTCTCAATAACATATTTATAGATTTTTTCTCGTATAGAGTAAAATACCCTATTGACATTGTTTTATTTTTTCACATTTAACATTCAATCATTTATTATTTACTTTTACGCCTCAAAAAGCCACAGGACAAACATTAGCTATCTTAAGATTTTATGTCTTATGCTTTGGCAGTCTTGTTTTTACCTATACATTAATTCAGTAGGTAATTGACATCATAATACTATTTTTTTTTGAAAAATATATTTGTACGTCTAATGGCAAAGCATGGAGAAACTGTTTAAATATTGTAACATCTCATCATCATCATCATAAGCCTGAAGACGTCCACTGTTGAACAAAGGCCGCCCCCATAAGGGGGGGGGATTGCCATAATCGCCAGGCTTGGCAGGCGTCTTAGGGATTGCAGTGAAGTTGTTAAGCACACGGAAGCCGCTGCTGCCTGACTTCGGGATTTTAACTTAGTCGCCTTCGACGACACCTTCGGGATGAAATGGGGGACTGCTATTCTAGCCCGGACACCCTACGGGATCCCCACATCTCACACACTGTGTAACTGTGTCACCTATGTTTACAAATAAAAATTCTGATTCTGATTCTGCGACTTTGTCTTCACGCGAACAATGTCGCGGGAAAAAGCTAGTAGTAAAAACAAAAGAAAGCTGCCACATTCAAAGACATTGAACACACCGTCAGCATTTGTGTTCTATTTATTCCTTTTATCACTTTTCGATATAAATTCCATTCTGAACTGAAACAGACGGCAGTCACTCGATATGTTTTCAAAATGGATACAAGAATTCGAATTCTGAACAAAAAAATTGGGTTTCTAGTAAAAAAGAAAAAAATAGTAGGTACTATTCATTGTCGTTCCATTCAAGAGCAAAGGCCTATTTTCATACAGAGATGGTATTTTAATTTTTTATTACTGATATTGAAACTCCTGATGCCGTGATCAACGTGGCGCCATCCCATCTTCCTAGATCAGCGTGCTGTGCTGGTGCTGCGGCAGCGGCTGCAGAAGACCTCAAACGGCGAAAGTATAGTAACCTTGGTGTGAACGTTATTTTCCGAGTGCTCATCTTCTTTTTAAGGAAATGTCCAAAAGGTTGGTTGACACTTCCCGTGATGCAAGAGCTGGTTTTTACCTTGGTCAGAGATTAAGCATTGCCATCCAACGTGGCAATGCCGCCAGTCTCTTGGGAACATTTCCAGATGACGGCGATGTGGACGAATTCTACGATGCCTTATTGTGTTAGTTTTTTTAGTTTAATATTTTAGGTTTTCTTTTTTATTATTCTTGTAACTATTGTACATACTTAAAAACAGTAAATTAAATGATTATTTCGTTACGTTACCTACTGGGCCCAAGTTCTCTAACAAAATAATAAATAAGGATTCACTAATACCATCGACTCGAATCGAAGGAGAAAGAAATTTATAATGAGTCTCAAGTCAGACTTCCTAAAAATTATTAAAACAATTAGACATATTTTTTTATTCCCAGGGTAAAGGCCATTTTCATACCAAATTTCATCAAAATTGGTTCAGCCGTTTCATCGTGAAATCGTAACAGACAGAGTTACTTTCGCATTTATAATATTAGTATGGAAGTATGGATTAGTTTGGATAAGTTTGGATAAATAATATGAGAAGTGATTATTAATGCAATTCTCTTCATTTCTATTGGTAAAATGCCCAAAACAGATTTTTTATGAAATAGTTTTTATGATAACTTTCTAAGCTTATATAAAGCTTAACCAAGCATGTGTTAACCAATGGCAAATTAAAACCCTGAACAGCTCCGAAAAGTCAAGGTGATAAGCCTCATTACTCGTAACACAGAAATGTTTAAGATCCAAATCTTCACGCGAATGACAAAGTGTAACACTAAGACAAGGAATAAATTTGTTATAACTGCTATCACGTACATAATCTAGCTTAGTAGTAAAACTGTGTAAAGGGTCTAGTCACACATATTTATAGGGTATTTTTTTACTTGACATTGATCATTTTTAGTAGTTTACCTATTTTGGTATATTTTTATATGCACCTGCCGTGTTATCTCTTCACCACCCTGGGTTGACTGGTAGAGAATGTCTAAGGCATTAAGTCCGCCTTTGTACAATTTGTGCATGAAGTGTAAATAAATAAATAGTAAATCATGTTAATTTTGTATTAAGTTTAGATTAGTGTGATTCAAAGCCGACTTGACAGGCTTAGACGAGTGAGTTTGAGCTAAGCCAATCACGGCACGACTGTTCTGCCAGGCCTACTGCTGCGTTGCGGGGGACAGTAGGTAAAATGGTGGCGGCGGTTTGGATTTCGCATCTTTACATAGTAATGATAAAAATATAAACGCCAATGTTTTGATAATTTTAGGGAATAAAACTTAATGTAATTTTATTCTAATGAGATGGTGGGCTGGAATTTTCTGGCGAATAATAAGCTTGTCGTAGATATTCTGGCTTCAACCGAACTTTCTAGGTTTCAGTAGAATTTCTATTCCAGATACATTATGATCATAACCACATAAAATGACAGTTCAATAAGAAATGTCTTGACAGCGCTTGACTTCCTTGCAAAATCGATCGACTCAAACAACCTTCATCACGATGAACATTATTTTCTTAAACACACAGCCTACAACAGAACAGTATGTAAAGACACTAACACAAGACAAAAACCACCATTTAATCCAATAGCCGTACTAAGTTCAGTCTCGCCTGTGCTCGGGACATTAACACGCTCATACATCTGGCCAAGCGATGCTAATCTGATGACCTACATGCTGAGCCTTCTAATTGGGCGGCTTTGTACTACCCGATTATGTGTCAGTTGCGAATTATTTCTATTGCCTTTTGGGTGTACTGCCAAGAAAAAATTGGATGCTTGGCTGTGACACTATCTGTGAGCTTTAAGATTGTTTCCACACTGATTCAAAATGGTTATTTAAATTGTTTACGGTAAATTCCTACATTTACACGTTTTTTGTTTCTATTACGAAACATTTTATATTATCGTATCGAGTCAGGTAGTAAGCGCGGCTTAGCGGAAGCGCGGAAAGGCTTTTTAAAAAGCAAAGAGTACACAAGTGTTCCGTACGAAGAGCAGTTTTAGACTGACTTTATTAATTCAAAGATATAAAAGCTAAGGTTACAATACAATGGGGTTATTATAATCTTAATGCTTCCTGATGTCGCAATACCAGGACGCTATTCTAAATATATTCTTATCATCTAATTAAACTGAAGGTTATTGTCTAATATCCTTGTTACGCCTATATAACTATCGTAGGCAATCTTTTTTTTGAGATCCCATCCAGCCTGTCCTTTGCTGCCCTCTCCCAACGACGCCTTAACCGAGGCCCGTACCCCACAGGGGGTGCCCTTAACGTGTAGTCGCTCAGTTTTTTGCTCTGGCACACACACACATACTCTGTTAAGGCACCACAGGAAACTCCTGTTAAGCAGCCGACAACCTCTTAGGATGACCTGCAAGATGCCTTTCCGAAAACAAGGCAATATTTTAGTCGAATTTATAACACAAAGCTTAGGTTCTGTAAATTGTTAAGTCCATTTGCGCCAAAAACTTAACTCACAGTTAATTGCTAGTTTAAATTACCTACATAATTTGTATGATATTTTATAATTTAACCTTCAGTTACCCACGAACTCAGTGCAAGTGGGCCTTATAAACTTAAAGCAAAGCAAGTAACAAGTTGCCGCGATACGTTGCCAGCTTTCTAAATACTTTTACAACAAAAACCATTTTGCTTTGTTGAGTTATGAATCGTACCAAAATGTGTGTAGGTACTCACGGTTCTACGTGTCAAAAGTTTTTCATTTTCAAAAAGATATAAAAGTTTTTGAAAACGTCAAACTTTTAAGTGATTACATTTCATTTCCATTATATAACATTCCAACACATAATGTAAAACCTGGGTTACATACATGTGTTGGAATGTTTCGGACAAAAAAAGAAACAAGATTTTTCAAGGGGGCGTAAACTGCTGTAATTATTTGCTGATAATTCAGTCAACCGGAGCTTAAACATCCAAGCTTTCTCATTTACACAATAATAGGTAGATATTACTTAGGTACTAGATACCTACAGGCCTACATGACTCTTAAAGCAAGACACTTTAAAATCAAAAACTAACGCTCGTGAAAACCTCCGACATCCAACAACATCCAAAAAAGGCAAGTGCATGGCAATTCCATTTTCTATAATACGCAATTAACACCTATTATTATGTTAGTTTTGCTAAGTCCGGTGCGAACTTTTAATGCAAACTTTGCACTTGCACCGTTTTCTTTTTGCTTTATGCAGTTTTCCTTTATTGCTTTTATCTTGTATCTTATCTCTTGTAATGTGAAAAGTTTAGTTTTTTTTGTGAATATTTAGATTATCTTTAGAATATTACTGAGCTGAGGTGTTGTTGTTTTACGTAGATGTTTTAGACTGTGAAGTTGGTCGGAAATATGGTCGTAACTTAGTGTTTTTTCGTTTTTGCGACCAAGAAAATTGTTGTGCAGTCGGTAATACTTTTAGGTTGTAAAGAGAAAATTTCGAAGTGTACAGTAGGTAATACAGACAGTATTGCACTGAAAAATTCGGGACAAAATATGAAAGGTAGCTCATTTATAACCGACTTAAAAAAAAGGAGGTTCTCAGTTCGACCCGTATGTTTGAGTGTATGTATGTATGTTTGTCCGCCATTATCTCCCGTTTGGCTAAAGCGATTTTGATGCGGTTTTAAAAAAAAATGTTTGTTACATTCTGGACAACAAATATAAATTTATTCAGCGCTTTTTGAAAAAATCAACAAAAACCAAAAACTTATACGCAGAAGACGTTTTCGTTTCTTCCATTCTTGGAGGACTTTGAATCTCTGTTTTAATTGTGTTGCCATTTCTAAATGGATTTGGGTGATAAGGAGGCACTAAAAAGTGCAAAATAAAAACTTTTTACAAAAAAGTTAGTTTTTGAAGGCGGTTCTCTTTTTTGTTTGTAAAATGTTTTTATTTACAAAGTAGTACCTAGATTGATGTTAAGTAGTCCTACACTACTTCCTAACGTTTGTTGCGTAATGTGCTGTTGCAGAATTAAAAGTTTAGAGCAGTTTTGCTTGCACTATGCAAGGCCCCATTTGAAGGACGACGGTAAAAGAAGATTTGGGAGAAGATGGCTGGCAGCGGATGAATGTGGGCTGCCCAAGACCGGGTTGGTTGATAATCTCTGGGAGAGGCCTAACTTCAGCAGTGGACGGCAATAAGCTGATATACTATATGAATCAAGAAACTCACTATATTACCGATTACACATATTGCTGACATTGAGACATTGAAAAGGTAACACATGCCTGCGATCTAGGAAAAAAAGGTATTTCAAAAGCGCTTGACCTTTTCGTTCCGCGAGCGTAGATAATATAATACAAATGTCAACGTATGTTCCAGGTATACTTAGGTAAAAGGTTCCATTATTTGACTTGTGGTTATGTAAACGCCATACCGGATCGATCTGTCTTGGTAATGCTTCGCTTGCCGCGGTCGGGCCGAAGATGAGTGACCCAAATCAAGACCATCACATTCGTGTCTCAGGAAGTCGGAAGATCGGTGACAGTTATTATGGATAGTCAGAAGCAAGAATGTCTAACAACCAGTCTCAATAAGCAGAATCATGTTTTTCAGTAACTGAGTTGGACAGTCGCTCCATGTAAAACACTGGTATTGAGCTGCATCTGGTTAGACTGGAAGCTAACCCCAATATAGTTAATCACACATACAAAAATCTAAATTGTCCGTGGTGGTAAATGGTCCATGTAGTGTCGGACGTAAAGAATAGCACCATCCCATAGCTTCCTGTGGGTGTCGTAAGAGGCGACTAAAGGACTCACCAGAGAATGGGCAGCGGCATTCTCTGTGCCTTTGTAACAACCATACTGCGATCGCCAACACGCCTGCCAAGCGTGGCGATTATGGCAAAACCCACTATTTTGGGGGAGGCCTATGTCCAGCAGTGGATATCTTTCGGCTGAAATGATGAATGATGATGACAAAAATCTAAGGGGGAAGATCGTTTTAACAGCACATACAAAGTATGTAAAAAGAAATGATTGATGGTGTCTAAAAATCGCACATACATTTTTACCAATGTAATTTGTAACTCCGGATTAAACCCCACCAATTCCGGTCCAGGCCCAACACCCCACGTGTGGGCAAAAGCCTACATTTTTAAACGCGACACGACAAACAAAATACTATTACACTTTACCGTCGAAAATTCTCGCCCCAATTCGCGAACACAGGGTAACTGGGCTAATAACAAAGGGAATACAACCTTATTGCCTTGAAATTAAGGTGGGACTTCCTTTGTGTGCGGCTGTCCTTTGACAAAAAAGGTTCTGAAGCCATCGTGCCTAATGAGGCATGTAGAAAAAAGCAGTAGTGTTTTTTTCATTTTCCCTCTTGGCCCTCCGGCTGTTACTCTGAGAGGAAAGGTTGATTCAATATTAGCAAGGTTAAGTGCCACCTTATTGGTAGGAGATCGGGTTTTTAGGATTATTGTGGAACAAAGGGCGATCGAAGATGTTTTACTTGTAAACATGTATTATTAGACGTGAATCTTCTTATAAATTGGAGGTTGATAGTAATTAGGGGTCATCATCACCCACAGCCTGATTTCAGCCATTACTGGATGACCATCTATCATTACGTGTGCCAATCTCCAAAATCTTCTACGATGGCAAGACTACGATGGTACCTAGAACCAAGAGCGAACATTGGTGCGAACTCAGTGCGAACATTGGTGCTATCGGAGCAAGACGCGTATCGTGTTGTGACACAAATATCAGTGTAAATTACATTTCTAAAATTCTCATTGGCCCATTTACCTAATTGCCAAATCTCGTTTCTTCCTGAGGGCTCTGAATGACTTAACTCCGCCCTAGAAAAGGATAGACTATAAACTGTGTGTTCACCTGTGTTCACAAAGTGATCTCTGGGACTTCTGTGCACCGTGATTGGAGACATTTTTTTTTTTTTTTTTTTTGGTGGGATTCGAACCGACGGCCCCGCCTACGCGCTGCATCTAACCGCGCGCCATACGTACTGAGCCAGCCGTGCGTGTGCGCTCGCATCGAAATAGCGACCGCGTACCTCAGTTGTGGCTCGCGCCAAACATTGTGAGTGACGTCAACGTATGCCTACCTCGAGTGTTCGGGCGCGCATGTCGCCTGCTACGTAAACAAGAAACCGGTTCTTGTGTTGTTTTTATTACATTTTATGTTTTTATAAAATGCCTCGCATACAGCGCTCACCTCCGGCTACTCCTGTGGCTGAAATACAACAAGTTAAATCCTCTCCTGACATAACAGCCACCCAAGCTGAACCAAACCTGGAGTTTATAAATGTTACAACTAGGAACAGATGCCCACGGTCTAGCTTCTCTCCTGATGGCGACTCAGAAACTTTTGAAACTAGAATAATGAATATGCTGACATCCTGGAAAAAAGACCAGGACAGCATGCTAAAGCGCCTCACGTCTGATATTATGGAATTAAAAAACGAATTTAAGGAGATGCAAAAAAACTATAATGAAACTGCGAAGTGGAGAGATTTTATGGACGGAGAATATGATAGTATAAAAGTAAAAGTGGATAACCTGGAAAAGGAGCGCTCGGATCAGGATAATTATATTTTGGAATTAGAAAGACGAGTTGAAGACTTGCAAAAGGGTTCCCGCTCATCAGCCATTGAGTTGAGAAATGTCCCATCCAGTGAAAATGAGACCAGTGCTGACCTCACCGCCATAGTGCTGAAAACCTGTAGTGCAATCCAGGCTCAGGTGGATTCACCACAAATCCGCGACATATACCGGCTGCCAGGTAAAAAAGAATTTAATAGACCGATTATAGCTGAATTCATAACAGTACCGATAAAAACAAAGGTTATTGATGCCGCTCGCACGTTCAATAAAAACCGAACAACGTCGGAAAAACTAAATACTGGACACATCGGTTTTGGCGGCCAATCTAAACCAATCTACGTTGCTGAGCATCTTCCAGACAGTATGAGGAAGCTATTTTTCGAAGCACGTAGCTTTGCCAAACTTAACACCTATCAATTTTGCTGGTTTCAAAACGGAAAGATTTTTCTTCGCGAAAAGGAAGGCTATAAGTGTGTTATTATTAATTCTCCATCTTGTCTCAAGAAACTGCAGAAAACAACTGAGTAATTGTGTTCTTTTATCTTTTGTTCTTTTATTTTTTGTATATTGCAGTAGTAAATATAAAACGTGTTATTTTTCATTACAATTAAAGGCAATCCGTAAACCCATACAGCCCGTAAACAATAGTTTGTTTTGGTATTTTTGTTACTATTGTAATTTGATTGATGCTTGGTTTTGGTATTTTTGTTATTTTTGTTACTTGTGTCAATACGTAAAAAATATGTTTGTTCGATCAGTCAGTATACGTAAATTAAAATATGTAAGTTGTACGATTAAGCCTTGTCACATTACACTATACTCACACACACTCAACACTAGTCATTCAGTAAAAGAAGAGTTAAGTTTCACTTTTTTATACACTAAACTAGGAATGTTTGTTAGTAACTTGCCTAAATACACACGCGCGTCTTCCTGGTTATTATGCAATAGTCTTGACTCAGCTGCGAATTTTATAAACACCGATATGATTCATTACCGTGTGCACTATTCAACATCGTTTAAAAATGACTGACATTAGTTCTATTTCAGATGAGATTGACACTTATGGTGTGACTCAGGCTTATGTTTGCAAGCCCGAATTGTGCACAGACTTTCTAGGTAATACAATAAACTCCGTTAAGATATTGCAATTAAACATTCGCAGCATTCATTGTAATTATGACAGTTTGAGACTGTTTTTAGCGAGCATTAAAATAACATGCGATTTAATTATATTATCGGAATGTTGGTTACTAACTTCCATGTCGGTTCCGCCACTTGATGGTTATACTGTTTACTATACGAGCGTGCCTAAGAATCAAAATGATGGTGTTATAGTCTACGTAAGGTCCGATCTGCCGCACCTTGTGACAGAACCCCAACTTTCGGATGTCAGCTGTTTGCAATGCTATCTTAAAAATATTGACTTATATATAATTGCCCTTTATCGCTCACCATCTGTCCGGAATATTGACCACTTCCTGATTGGATTAAACAACTTGCTTATAGGTATGTCAGCTCACAAAAATATTGCATTACTGGGTGATATTAACATTAATATAATACCGAGTAACCTAGGACAACAGGCCAACGAATATTTAAACTTAACTGCCAGTCATGGTCTTCTTCCTTCACATCTGTTTCCTACCCGTGACACAAACTGTTTAGACCATGTAATGGTCAAGACCGACCTAAAAACTGTTACTCTAGTCATTGATACATATATTACTGATCACAAGCCGACACTTCTTAATATAAAATCCTCAGTATTATACCCTACTCTCAAATCAAATCGCCTTGTAGTTGATTACCCGTCTGTTATATCAGAAATTTCAGATATGGATTTCAATCCAATCTTTGATGTTCATGATGCAAACATAGCTGCAGACATGCTGATATCCGCCATTGGCTCGGTCATAGAGAAAAATTCTGAATGTGTTCGCATACCCTCTAGGCTCAGGATCATCAAGCCCTGGATAACCAGTGGGTTGCTTCGCTGCATCCGCAACCGAGATGAAATGGGTAGAAACCTGTTACAAAGTCCAAATAACCTTACCCTCAAACTTACTTACACCAGATATCGGAATTTCTGCAACAAGCTGCTAAAAAACTTAAAAATTGCCTATGAAAAAACAGAATTACTAAAAGCGGGAACAAACCCCAAAGCTACTTGGAAAGCCATAAAAAACATTGCAAATATGCACCAAACAGTAACTTCTCCTACTGAACTTCTGACCCTGACACCTGACAACTTATCGTCGATCAATAAAGTAAACAATTTCTTCGCAACTATAGGCGAAAATCTAGCAAAAAAAATGACTCCTAACTTGTCAATTAGAGAACCCTCATGCGACGCACCAGCCAAATCTTTCGTTCTTTTGCCCACCGACGAAGCGGAGGTTGAAAGAGTCATAATGGGACTAAAATCGGATGCGGCAATGGGATGGGATGGAATAACACCCCGACTTTTAAAATCTTGCTCCCATGCACTTGTACCGATTATCACACATATTTGCAACTGCTCCATAAATTCTGGTTGTTTCCCCAAAGCTTTTAAAAAAGCCCTTGTGCGACCAATTTTCAAGAGTGGCGACAGACACAGTGTCAATAATTATAGACCTATATCTGTATTACCTGCTCTATCAAAGATATTAGAGAAAATCCTAAACAACAGACTGATCAGTTTTCTGGAATCGAACCATCTATTAGCTGATAACCAGTATGGCTTCAGAAAGTTCAGATCGACCGAAGACGCTGTTGGCTCTTTTATCGATTATACAATTGCTAAGCTGGACTGTAGAAAGAGGTGTATAGGTATTTTCCTAGACCTCTCCAAGGCCTTTGATACTGTGTCTGTCCCTCACCTTCTTTCGAAGCTAGAGGCTATTGGTATTAGAGGTCATACCCTCCATATCTTTGAAGATTATCTCGCAGATCGGACACAGTGCGTCAAGATTGATTGGTGTGTCAGTGATAGTGAGACGGTAAGTTTCGGTGTGCCTCAGGGTTCAATTCTGGGACCGACGCTCTTCCTCATTTATATGAATAACCTGTGCAAGCTGTCACTGACAAATTGCTCTATTTTCGCATATGCTGATGACACAGCGTTACTTGTACATGGAGATAATTGGGCTGAGACATCAGTACATGCTGAAAACGCCCTGGCATCGGTTATGAGCTGGCTGTATAATAATCTTTTAACTCTAAATCTGAGTAAGACCGTTTTTCTCCCCTTTGCCTTACAGACCGTTTCAATGCCATCCCCAGACTCAATTAGTTTAAAGGCCCACTCTTGTTTGCAAGACACTCCAATCTCGCATTGCTCTTGCCCACAATTAACAAGATCAACTACCATTAAATATCTTGGGGTTTATATTGATGGCCTCTTAAAATGGAAGTCTCATATTGATAACCTTACCGCACGGGTTAGGAAACTTATATTTATATTTAAAAAATTGAGGCACTCGGCTGATACGGCTACCTTAAAGACTGTCTACTACGCTCTAAGTCAATCAATACTTTCTTATTGTATTTCTATATGGGGAGGGGCTTCAAAGACTTATATGTTGCAAGTTGAGCGAGCGCAAAGAGCTGTCCTGAAGGTAATGACCTTCAAACCGTTTAGACATCCTACATACTGTCTGTATAAAGAAACTCAGGTACTCTCTGTTAGGCAGTTGTTTGTGCTTCACACAGTTATGCGTAAGCATCTGACGGTGAGGTATGATCCCAATGCTAGAGATAAACGTCGACATTACTCGGTATGCCCTACTCAACGATGCAATACGGCACTTGCTCGACGGCATTTCTATGGTATCGGGAGTCGGCTGTATAATAGAATTGACAAACATTGCTCTATATACCCCACTACTTTTCACGAATTGAAAGTTAGGGTAAAAAGGTGGTTACAAGCGCAGAGCTACGAAGAAACGGAAAATCTTATAAAGTTATCAAGTTAAGCATTACTTCCTTAGACATAAGTTAACCTAGTACGATGAATGATAGACACAAACACACAATCCTTCCTCACTCATGCATTACCATTTAACATTATCACTACACTTACACACATTCTACTAAAGGCTTCCTTCCTCTCTTGTATACTGCGCCACTCTTGATATCGTCTTCTGATGCAACCAATGTTACCCAGATATGCCGATTTATTGTGAGAATGCTGGTATCCATAACACAAGTTAAATCTTTCTTTGGATACCAGAGTTCATACAAAGACTACATTTAAAACACTAATGGTTACAAAACTGTAATACGCTATTATTGTATACGCATGGTGTTGTTTGTAAGTGTTTGACTGTACAACTATTTTTCTGTTCAATAAATAAATCTTAAATCTTAATCTTAAGCGTCACCAGAACTCGCCAGCTGGTGGCCTAGGGGGGGCAAGTTGATATAATATGATGGATAGGAAAAGTATGAATTTTAAATACAGTCAAAGGCACCTGAACCTTTTGGTATCTCTAGGGGGGGGGGGGGGGGCAGCTGCCCCTACCTACCCGCCCTTGGCGTCGGCCTTGCCTAGAACATTGAATATCGGTAGAATGTCATCTACACATCAATAATTACGATATTATTACCTCAGATTATGAAACAAAAGGCAGTTAGACCGCGCAGAACACTGAGAGTGAAGCCACCAAAGCAAATACAAATTCAAAAACGAATACCTATAATTGCGCTTCGTGCTGTACTGACACGAGTCAGTAGCGAAGAACGAAGCGCCGCCGCCGCGTCGTTAAAAAAATACAAATACGAATCAAAAGCGAGTACCTACAATTTCGTATTGTATTCGCTTTTAAATTTGTATTTGCTTTGGTGGCTTTACTTTCAGTGTTCCGTGTGGTCTACGTGCCTTTTGTTTCATAATCTAAGTTTATTACTAGTTTTTGCCTGAGACTTCGTCCGCGTGGAATCGGTTATGATGGATTAAAAATAGCCTTTAAGTATCCTTTCTTGGAGTTCAAGTTTAATCTATACAAAATTTCATACAAAATCAGATAACCATCAGTTCATGCCAAAAATATAAAATGCCAATATACAGGCCACAAGTCGACCTATTTTAACAACACCAAAACTATCACCACACTACATTCCATCCATTCCAACTCCAAAAAAAAAGTAATAAAATAAATCTCTTTTTTGGCAAATACTCAAGATAATGCAACGGAAAACATCTTTCGGTACTGATTACAAAATAAAAGAACCATTTCCTCAGCTGGTTATTGCCCGGGCAATGTTGTGGTTGGTGAGAGCTATTTTAATGCTCGTAAGGACGGTATTACTTTTGTCGCTAGGAATTTGGCTTAGGTCTTATCTTGTTGCCTTATTTAATTAATGGTTGTAAGTAGGATGCGTGTCGCACGGGACCGGTCAATGTGGCGGCACTTGGGGGAGGCCTATGTCCAGCAGTGGACGTCTTTCGGCTGAAATGATGATGATGATGATGATGGTAAGCGACTCATCTTCTGCCATGCCTTTTCCTAATTATGTTGAGGTCGCTTTCTAGTATAAACAGACGCAGCTGAATACCAATGTTTTACATGGAGAGACTGCCAATCCGAACTCCACAACCCAGTTACTGCGTAACACGATATCCCTTGGTAATAATAAAAATAGCTTTTTATCTTTATTTAAGGAGCTTGTCAAAGACTAAGTTGCTCCATAGATCCACTTACATGTAACAGTCTCATATTCCACAACATATAAATAATTACACAGGATCTAGACATTAATGTTCGTGTCCGTGTTGTCCGTATGGTGTCGGACGTAAAGAATAGCACCATCCCATATCTTCCCGTGGGTGTAGTAAGAGGCGACTAAGGGACGTACCAGAGAATGGGCAGCAGCGTACGTACGCTGCTGCCTTTGTAACAACCATACTGCGATCCGCCAATCTAATCCGCCTGCCAAGCGTGGCGATTATGGCAAAACCCCCCCTTGGGGAGGCCTATGTCTAACAGTGGACGAATGATGATGATGAGACATTAATGTTACAAATTGACGACACGGTTGGCGCAGTGGCTGAGCGATCGACTGATTCCCGCCCAGGGTAAACATTTGTGTGATGAGCACTTGTGTTTGCCTTGTGTCTGGGTGTTGTTTATCTATATATGTATGTATTTAAAAAAATAATTTATTTGTGTATGTATATCAGCTGTCTGACACCCATAGTACAGGGTCTCCCTAGTTTGGGGTCAGGTGGCCGTGTGTGAAAATGTCTCCCCATATTATTATTATAAATTAGAAGCTAGATACCGTCTACGCATACATACCCAAACAAGTCTACACACTGCCCTCGCATTCCGTGAAAAAGGATAAGAGAGATTACTGTTGCAGCTCCCAACTTGTTTAAGATCTAGCTTTATTTCTTACCACGGTTAGACTGATTGTCTGTCTTTCTGGCATCTGACTACCCATAACGTCTGTCAAATATCTACGAATGGCTGCCAGGACCGACCACCGCTTTACGTGCTTTCCAAGGCACGGAGAGG
This sequence comes from Charanyca ferruginea, assembly GCA_947361185.1. Lineage (NCBI taxonomy): Eukaryota > Metazoa > Arthropoda > Insecta > Lepidoptera > Noctuidae > Charanyca > Charanyca ferruginea. Next base: position 3,331,369 of record OX376070.1, on the reverse strand, counting down.
TCTAGAATATGATATGGATGGTCAGGTATCCAAGGACGGACGAAACCTTTGCCAGGAGCTCCTCAAGGTAGGTGTCTACCTACTTGGGGATAGAAGACAAAGTTTTTTAGTATTAAATTGTTGACAATGGTGCCAATTCTGTTGAACACGAGCTTAACTTATTTGAAGCTATTTATATCTCTTTCTTTCCAATAAAACAAGAAAGAGACAGATATTAATAAGAGCTCTCAATTTAAGTAGAACTAAAATGGTAATAAAATTATAGTGGTCTTTTCAGAACGTATTGACTAAAAACACGGCGAAGTTCAAGGAAAATACCAATTTGACATCTCTAACTTAGTTCTTGTCTGTCGCCCTTTTTTCATCACGTGCCTGGTAGTAAGAGATGCCAATTGTCTAATTTTATTTTAGTTTATGAACAAGGGAGTCAGCACCAATACCTACCATAGTTTTCTAAAAGCTTATCAAAAACCCGGTAAAGTAAAAGAAATAGTCAAAAGACCAAAGAATCACGTCGGAAACCTACGAAACCCGCACGAATAACCTCTAATGCACCAAGCTTTCAATTTAATTTACCAGAAACAATTCTGCATTTGCAAAACGGGACCCTAAGCCGTCCAAATGTAGGACAATAGACCATTGATCTATAAAGGTAGCGGAACAATACAGGCAAACGAACCGACAAGGCATTTTGTTCGCAAAAACGATGACACAGTCGAAACAGATCCAGTGAATTAAGTTGGAAATGTCAATGGGAAATGTACCGAGTATTGTAAGTATTGCAAATAAGTTAATATGCTGTCATTACATTTACCAGGATATACGTTTCACTTATATAATGTGGCCATTGTTTGTTCTTCGTCCTTAGTTTTAGCAACAAAGTTAAAGCATTTTTTTGAAAGAAACAGCTTAAAGGTACTTTTAATTACCTAAGAAACCCTTTTCTTCCTTTTACTTAATATTAAATAGTTTAATTAAATCGTGAAGTTGTGTCTGACGCGGACAAAACATTGATAATCACACAAAATCTACCAAGAATATTTAAACGAAACTTTTACTATCTTACAGACAATTTTATTATTTATCATTTAGTATACGCCTTTTTTTCAAGTTAAAGAATACTATCTTTAATTTAATTTTTTTGACTAAACTTTGAGAGTTTTGGACGCAGCGCATACGATTCTCTGGTCGCTCAAGGTCGCCGGCGTATATCGTCGCGACACATACAATAGATTTTGATTTAGCTTTACAAATCTGACATTCTTTTTATTAACGTTTTTGTGTTCCCGAGAAATATTTAAATTGTTTATTCCATGCACAGACGAAATCGAGGGCACCAGCTAGTATAAAGTAATGAGCAAAAATTATACTTCATGCAACACGAACGGTGTGAAACTAAAGTAAAAATAAATAGCTTTTGTTATCTCAGATATTGTAAAAGTTTTTGCAAATAGGATTTCTGACGCCGTAGGTGCCGCTCAACAATTCAGTGTTAAAACTTATAACATTAAAACAATACTTTCGACTTGTGAAGTCGAATGTGTTTGCCTGATACCTTTGTCTTATTAAAAAGATGCTAGACTAAAAATTGTGCCATGGGCAATTAAAAAAGTCATCAACTTTGTTTTTCAAGAACACAAATAAAGGTAATTGTACACAAATATCTTGTATTTTGTAATACATATTAGTAACTAGCTGATACCTGCGACTTCGTCCGCGTGAATGTCGGTTATCGAAGATGCAGACGAAGCCGCGGGTAAAAAAGGAGCCTATATCCTTAGAATTAAAGCTTAGTTTGTACCAAATTTCATCACAAATGGTTCCGTGATTTAGCCGCGAAAGGTCAATAAACAAACAGCCACTTTTGCATTTATTTATAATATCAGTATGGATGCCTGTGAGTAGGCAGTATTCGTACAACCTTTTTCAGGGAGTTACTTTTTGAAAACCTCTACGTGATCTATTACTTGGGGTTTCATAAGCACCAAAACAGACTAGCTTCTTGTTACAGCGGCGATGGGCGATTTAGTCGCGTTTTTGGAAGCTTGATTGACCACACTGTCAATCGACGATCGGCGCAGCTAAAACTGCGTAGTCTGTTTCAGCAGTTCAGGGCCTCAAGTCTGCTATTACAAAAGTGTCAGAATGGTCTATCATTGATTTTCATAATGACGCCATTATATTAGTAGATTACCAAACTTGTCAAAATCAACAATTATGAAATCAATTATAGACCATTCTGACACTATTGTAATAGCAGACTTGAGGCCCAGATATGTACCGCGCGCTTAATACAAAACATTCAACACACTTATATACTTCGGTCAATAAGTTTATAAACTCGATGAAATTTTGTCGATAGGATAAGGACAGTAAAATCTAGGCTTGTGGTTAGTCAGTTTTCTGACAAATAGCTTTATTTCAAAACTATGCACGGTAAGTAAATAAATCGTATTTTTCATTGCAACCAATCACTAACGAAAATATCTTCTTAATGGTCTACAGAAAAGACTACTTCTATTAGCAGCTACTTCTATTGCGTTAGATGTTAACGTACAAAGTCCCATTCTCCCTTTTAGCAAAACCCGCCCCAAAAACATTGAAAATGTGTAAAACATTCTAACAAAAAACTTGGTCAAATATTTTGACTGACAGCGCAAACTCAGCCTATTGTGTCTCGCGAACTATGACCGAAACCAAACAATGACATCGCCCATCAATCTGGTTCTAACCGGTTGGCGTGACAGCGGCCATTAATATAGTGCGGGGATGTCGGAGGGGGCGGGGGGAGAAACAAACATGGAGGATTTGTTTTGGCGCGCACCGAAATACGATTAATTGATACGGAACACGCTAACGTGGTGTTATCCCGTTTTCGATATGCGAATTTGCGAACGATTACGTAAACTGTATGATTGCTATTTCGGGGTAACGGAGGGCCAGCGCGGTGTCTATAAATCTGTTAAGTTTATTATATGGCAACGATGGCAACGTTAGATGTCAAAACTGACAATAGAGGAAGTACTGCTTTACGAATAAACCCGAGGGCAAATTTAGTATATTTTAGGAATGTTCGGGTTATAAAATGCGAACATTCTAGCATTCTGTCATTTTTGATACATTGAGACTTACATTTTTACCTGACTGATTTTACCTACATTTAGCAAAATAATAACAATGATTGATTGAAATGAGGTTGTGACAAAATTTTGAACATCTTCTTTTATTGATTTATTGTCAGTTGTAAAAAACGTATTTTTATAATCGGCAGATTTTTTAACAAAAAACAACTTACAACTTTTTTTATTTAATTTTTCTAAGTAGACGATAGAACCTATTGAAAGCAATTTAAATTAAGTAATATTTATTTTAAGGTTGTCAAACAGCGCAGCATTTAGATATTAAGGTAATCTCCGAAACTGCTCATCTGATTACACAAAAATATTTCACTGATAGAAAGCTACATTATTTCAGAGTATCACCGGACATATTTAATTTACGCGCAGACTAAGTCGCGGACAAAAGCTAGTAAGCTAGTAGAAAATAAAAAGAGATCTTATAAGGGTTCCGTTTTCCCTGTTTAACTATCTAATTCTAAAAATCATTGTAACCCTTACCTAAACCCTAAGAAGAGATTTAGAAAAGACCAGGCCTCCTTTAAACTTCTCTTCCTAACCACAGAACAGTTTAAGCATTATTACTACACAAGTAAGAAACCTCTTTAACAACACGGAACCCCAATAAAAGTGTCATATTAACGTTCAAAACATAATATGTTTGAAAGTCATTTAACAAAAACTTGTTCCAATTCTTTTGCGTGACTTCGCTGAATGGAATGACACCTAAATATTGAAGAGACCGTTAAGAATTTATAAATAAGGAAACCGTCTTCAAGGTTTCGCCGCTAAGTTTGTAAAGGCTTTCATTTAATTCTTTTTTTTGCGATATCGGGGAATGTTACACGACGTAGGTTGGTTTTTTATTTACTTAGGCTCGTAGGACCAAGTAACATGGGACTAGGGCAGGAAGATAATGAGGTTCAAAGGACCAGAAAAAATATGGCCTTTTACAAAAAATATTTCTATATAACTTTCGATTTTCAGCTATCCTATTTGTACAAGCAAGACTAGAGGAAAAACAACAGTGTATTTCCCAGATTTTTCGTCTTCTGATATTTTCCATGGCAAATACTTATTATTTCGCCTAGCAGGCAGAAAGAAAAACATCGTGTTTTTTTTGATTGATTGAAATGAGATTGTGTGTAATTCCATATAATTCCATTGGCTTAGAAATCAGATCTCTGATAAATATCCTGTTGAGATTTAATTAGTGCGTAAGAATTAGGCATTGTTCTCAATATTAATGTTATTTAAGCGAATGTTGGCTATCGCGCAAAAAAAAATATAAACTTATACCTAAATAGGCCAGCTTTAGCCGCAGATTCTCCCGATAAGACTGAACTAAAAAGTCACGTCATTGAAATCCTGAAACCTGACGCGTGAAAGACATTTTTCGGCCTGAAACCAGCTATTCGAGCGAAGTGACGTTATCGGCCATTTGTGGCACAACTTTAAGAAATTCATGAAAAATTCACGTAACATTTATACTACATACATTTTTGTAAAGGTACGTTTAAACTAAGACTTTGTACAGTACACGAAGTGTATACAGGGTGGAGATGGCAATAGAACAAAAAAGGATCATGGTAGGATTTGATAATTTGGCGTAATTGTCTTTATTGAGCATTTAATTACTAATATTAAATTATGACGCCACAAGTTGCCCTTTTCACAAGTTAGAAAACCAATATTTCATGTGGTGTTTTATTTTGGTTACATTTATATGCTCTTTAGTATATCTGTTTTTTTTTTTAAATTTCGTTTTTATGATTAATTTGATGGTTTCAAAATATTCATTGTTATACATAGTTATTTTTTACTTTTAGTTACTGATGGCGGTTGTTTTTTTGTAATAACGTTTTTTTCGCTTTTTAGTGCCAACAAATTAATTACGAAACGACAGCAAAAACATTAAGTATCCCTTAATTTTCCACCCTTACAGGTATAATATTTTCAAGAAAAATATGGAATCAACTTTGAGGCATACACTATCAATTAAAAAAGAATCAAGATCAGACAACACTGAAAAAAGTTATGCGTGGTCAAACCAAAAAAGAAATAGAATCGCGTTTTGACCTCTGAAAACGTTATATTAAAAATACCGATAAAAATATTCTGGCTATTATGAGGACCGACCATAAAAGGCTTATTTTTAATTTACGTTATCGGTTGATAAACCGGTCAAAAGATGTAAAGTAATTAATTACATAAACGCTGAAAAAGGAAACTACATCGAACTACAAAATTAATTTTTTCAACTTACACTGTCGCATATAAGTGTTAGGTATAGGTAAAATGGTACAAATTTTGCTACTAATAAATACGCAAAAGTTTGTGATGATGGTTCTCACTCTTTCCCTTAAATGGCTAAACGGAATACGCTAAAATCTGGCACACCTATAGATATCGATCTAGCTTAGTACACAGGTTCTTTATACCATTTTTTACTTCGTAGAAGAAGTGGAGGAGCTCGTGGCTAAGTTAAAGCCGTACAGATCGATCGGTCAAAGGTTAAGCTACGCTAACCGCGGTCGGTCTGTGGATGGGTGACCATTCCTTTCATACCGAGTTTCCTCCGTGCCTCGGAAAGCACGTAAAGCCGTTGGTCCCGACTGTCATTCGTAGATCTTTGGCAGTCGTTACGGGTAGTCAGAAGCCAGTAAGTCTGACAACCAGTCTTACCAAGGGGTATCGTGTTACCTAGTAACTGGGTTGTGGAGGTCCGATAGGCAGTCGCTCCATATAAAACACTGGTATTCAGCTGCATCCGGTTAGACTGGAAGCCGACCCCAATATAGTTGGGAAAAGGCTAGGCAGATGATGACTTCGTAGAAGAAGTCGCTGAAAAAGTTAGTTTCTTGATAAAAATATTATCAATAATGTAACTAGGACATTCGGTATTGAGGAGATGAAATAGACAGAACAATGTTTACCAAGAAAAAAACTTACTTAATTAAATAAATACGATGCTCTCAGCTTCTTCAGAACTAAGAATTTTCCTTAATAATTAACCTACAAAGAACTCCAGCACATAACTAACTACCTCACAAAGAGCTTCTAAGAAGCGCGAGAAGTATGAGAAGACTACGTAGGTGTGAGTGTTATATACTCAGAAATACTAGGGTGGATTGAATGATTTACTCCCCTCCCCACCTGTACGCAAAATACGCGCTGATACATGGAGTTGCGGACACCAGGGGGCCAAGTCTGCTATTTTTATAATTTTGTCATTCAAAGTCAAAGTCAAATCATTTATTTCAAAAAAATATAAAGTTGATTCTAGTTGCCCATTCCAAAAGGTAGTTTCGTATGGAGAAGAATGGGCAAGAAACTCCATACTTACTCTTTTAAAAAAAATGTGTACAATATTTTGCATTTACAGTTTACAGTTATATATATATATATACGTGAATACGATGGACCTTGCATAAAAACACTATATTGAAGTATGTACAAAGTATTACAAGATAAAGAATGACAGCTAAGTTGTATACATAGATACATAGTGTTCACATATTATTATTTACAATTATTGTAAAAGTAGACAACCACTCCATACATTTTAACATACATTTATACATTTCAACTATGAACCTATGAACCATTGTGTGACCCAAAGCAAGAATTAAATATAATGTATATAAATTCCGATACGATCCCATTGTCATTTTGCTAAAAGTTCATAATCTTCTAAATTCATAATGGTCGATCATTGGTCGCTCGAATTAAAAGCAATGACTGCACAATGACGTTCTAATGGTAGGTCACTGATCAAAGGAACTGTAAAATTTTTAGCAGATTACCGCCTAAGTCATTCAGTTGTCATTTTGTACGAGATTTTCTTTTAATGGCGTGTCAGTGGTTGACCATTGGAAATACATAATGACGCCATTATATTAGTAGATTACCAAACTTGTCAAAATCAACAATTATGAAATCAATGATATACCATTCTGACACTATTGTAATAGCAGACTTGAGGCCCAGCCCGTTCCGTCCCAGAAATATATTCAAAAAGTTATTTTTTATATACATGTATACTTCAATAATTTTTCTAACCATTTCCAGCCTATTATCTATTTGTACTTTCACTATCTCACCTGATGGGAAGCGATGATGCGACCTAAGATGGAGCACGCTTGCCTAGAAGTAACCTATTCACTCTTGACTTAAAGACTCCCAGGTTGTAGCTATCAGGAAACACAGACGCAGGCAGGGAATTCCACTCCTTAGCAGTACGCACAGTGAATGTGTTATAGGAAAGGAAAGTCCTTTTCTAGCACAGAGAAAGCACGAGAATTGACCATCACGCTTACTCTAAGTCAAGTGGTGATTTCATACTTATATTTATTATTTTCCTTCACCGATGTCAGTGTGTGTCTTGGACATCCAGATAAACTTAGAAAGTAACTTATGAAATTGAAAAAATTACATTGGTACCTACTTCCTCGTCGCCAGTTGTGAATCCACAATCTAGTGCATAAGAGTGGCAGTGACATATTTCCGTCTCGGACGTTATTATAGTTTTTTTTTGTTTTCATCAACATGTAGGTACTGGATTTAGTTTTATGTCTTGTTGTACCAAAAAACATTTGTAATGTGCGTCACTCTCTCGTGAATAAATGGCTTTTCTTTCAGAGGCGGTCCCCTTCACTACTGGGCCATCACAAAATGTTTGATTTTCTATATTTTTATAAACTGAAAAAAATGCTCAGAATAGATTTTAAATCAGTCTCCGTTGAATAACTAAAACCTTTACAATTACTTCCAGAGACATTGACGTAGGTTGGATTATTTTGCCGGAAAAGTACCCAATTGATCTAAAAACAAACAGGAACAATACATTTCCCTAGAATAACAAATGATCAAATCTATAAGAGAATCTAATACTACCTTATTGGTTGGTCCCAATAAGCCTACTGTCTGGCCCTCAGATATAATGAACTATGCCCAATAAAGGCCGAATGTTACTATTTAAGGGAACAAAGGCAATTGTATGAGTAATAAGTGGTAGTTGGTTGAATAGAAATATGGACTACTAGCTTTTGCCCGCGACTTCATCTGCTTAAATGGCGGTTATCGCAAGTACAGATGAAGTCGCAGATTAAGAAGTAGCCTATGTATCCTTTCTGAGGGTTCAAGCTTCATCATCATTATCATGTCAACCTTTGGACGCCCACTGCTGGGCGGAGATCTATGCCCCTCACCTTGAACTCTCCCTTGGGGGTTCAGCCGTAATTACCATGCTTGGTCCATGCATGTTGGCGATCGCAGTAGGTGTTATAGTACTCAGAAGGATGCTGCTGCCCATCCTCTGGTCAATTTCTCTTTGTCGCCTTCTACGATGCCCCAGGGGAGAAATGGGGTGGTTCTATTCGTGGCCACACGGCTGAACAGCTGGGTGCAAGCTTTGTCTCTACAAAAATTCATAAAAATCGGAGCCGTTAAAGCGTTACAGACAAACAAACTTACTTTCGCATTTATACTATTATTAATATGGATTTCTAATCCATGACAACTTTTGTTAACGTTTTTTTCATCTAAACTTAATATCCTTTCCAAATAAAAAAAAATATACAGGTAGTTAGTGATCGATACTTAAACCACATAAATACCAATAATTAGGACCTTTTATTACTTCTAGGACACTCATGAAAATTAACTTGTTTTGGGGATATTGTAAGTAGCAATTTTTTTGTCAGTTTTATTTCATAGGCATTCTAAGAACCTTTATTCTAAGTGCTATTTTTCAAACAATATCTCCAGAAGAGATATTGAAGTTGAATGTAGCAATTTTTTTGAGTTTTTTACTAATAAGAGCGAATTATTCCTTGAAAAGTAGCACTTAGATTAATGGTACTTAGAATACGTATTAAAACTTTAAAAAATGCTACTTTCGCCATCAATATCTCCAGTGAATCCTAGGTATGTCTTAGAAGAAAAAAAATATCCTAGCAATTGTACAATATGTAGTTTAAATGACAATGCCAGATCCTGCCCCACCCATGTACAGAAAAGTAAATTAATGAAAAAATTTTTAATGAATATAGAACCTTTCTATAGTAAATTGTTTTTCTTTAGAACTTGCGGATTACGAAATACAAAATACAAACTCATTTTACCTAAAATATAATTTAACCTATAATCAATGTCATTATTGTTTTTAGATTTAAACGGAAACCGCAATTTCTACAGTCACTAAGACTAATGTTTAGTTATCAGCAATAAATAAACAGTAAGATGGTACATATTGCTTCGCGCTGTACTTGTCTTAGCTTTTTTTTTTGTTTTAATAGTTATAGGTTTTCCTTTTTTATTTTTTCGTGTAAATATTATGCTTTTGTAATAAAGTTGAAAATCTATCAAAGAAAAAAAAAATAAAAAATATAAAGCTGATGAGTTTGTTTGTTTGTTTTGTTGAACGCTCTAATCTCAAGATCTACTGGGTCGAATTGAAAAAATCTTTGTGTTGGATAGTCCATTTATCGAGGAAGGTTATAGGTCCATGCGAAGCCGGGCCGGGTCGCTATTAAGAAATAATTATAAATTATTGAAACTGCTTATTAGCTGTTCCGCCAGCACAAACGCCCCTGGTTCGTGCGCTGGCAATGCTAAATGCACTTCTGGCATAAACGCCGGAGTGTGATTTGTTTGCCGCGAAATGGATAGATGTGTGTCGTGAATGTTTGAGATTTTGTGAGATGATGGACAAAAGGTGAGTATTTTTTTGTGTTAATTTTATATTACCCATTGTTATTTACCTTATATTTGTTACTTTCATTACTTTTTTTTGTCTCTCTAATGTTTTCTTATAAGTAAAATGTGTACTTTTTATTTGGACTGTGTCTGTTATGTTTCTTGAAATAAATAAATTTCTTACTGGAAATAAATAAATAATACGGAAGAAACGAGTATTTACTGGCATCACAGTTGCCCACTACATGATAACAACGTCAACCGTTTTCGATTCAATAATCAAAATAACTGATATCGAACACTATCTATAGAAATATCTCTCAAGTACGTTAGATAATAATTAGTTTCAAAAATACTCACAGAAAACGTGTAATTATTTCTCAGAAAACTGTATCGTACTCTACAACAGATCGTACTGATGAGAATAAAGAAAACATGTTCCCTTATTATGTAAGAAAAACAGGAAAATATAAATCTATGGTTTCCTGTTTTTCTTATATACACAGACCGTATGGTTCATTTAGTTTCGCATCTGGCTGTCCTTTTGAGGGGACGAAAGAGGAAGTTATTACTAACTGTCTAATAGAAAACCGTTGAACGTAATTGCAGTTTTTGACTATATCTACGGTTTACATAGTGGCTGAATTATTGGCTGCTGCACTGTCAGAATTAGAATCAGAATGCTTTATTTGTAAACATAGGTCAAATAACAACAGAGTGAGTGAGTGAGAGTGAGTGAGTGTGTGAGTGTGTGTGTGTGTGTGTGAGTGTGTGTGTTGTGTGTGTGATGTTGTGTGTGTTGTGTTCAGAAAATTGTTCCGGGCTGGTTGTTTGTGTATGTTAGTTTATATGTCTGTAAACGCACCCACGATACAAAAGAAATTAATATCAAAATTTTGACAAAAAGGTAGGTAAAAACAAGCAGCTTATAGGTTAAAGTGGAAGCAACACTCTAAATAGCTAAGTGATCCCAACTGTGGGCAGACGCTCTCTTTCTGAATGCATACATAAGAACGAGACAGTGATATGTGTTTTCTTTATCTTATGTATCCATTCAGAAAGAGAGCGTCTGCCCACAGTTGGTTTCACTTAGATGTTCAAAGTGTTGTCTCCACTTTTACCTATAAGCTTCTTGGGTAAAAAGAGCGTTTATGACAGATATAGACTGAGATTTCTAAAAGGAACATTCTTAAAACGTTGTAAAGTTGAGTACTTTGACACTACTTATCAATTGACATATACCATTTATGAGCTGTCAATATCTAAATGAGATGTAACTTATTTGCTAACTCAATTGAATAATTATATATTGAATTCAAAGCAATTAAAAATCGAATTTTACAGTTAATTGAAAATGAATTGGGTTTTCAGGGCTGTTATAAAGTGTTTTTTTTAGAATACGTATCTTACAATAAAACTATTGGGAGTTGGTTTCAACTATCCAATTACGCCCCTGATTGAAAATTGGAACGTGAGAATCATTATTTTCCCTTGTAGTGAGCTGTGGATTTATTTGATTAGATTACTATCTAATGAATCACTTACTATTGATTATCACTGTATTAAGTATGGATTAAGTATGGAGTTTCTTGCCCATTCTTTTCCATACTCAACTACCTCTTGGCAGAGGCAACTAGGTTCAATTTTTCTTATAAGACGTTCAAGTTCAAAAGTGCCTTTTAATAGTGCAGTGATAGAAAAGTAAACCTATTACCTAAAACCTATATATTAACCTAAAAACGAATACAATAGACATAAAAAAGTCCTCAACATTGCCTTCATCATTCTGGGAATATGCCCAAAAGACTGGCGGCATTGCCACGTTGGATCATCATCATCATCATCATGTCAACTTTTAGACGCCCACTGCTGGGCATAGGTCTCCCTAAGGGGGGGTTCAGCCGTAATCGCCATGCTTGGCCGATGCATGTTGGCAATCGCAGTAGATGTTATGGTACTCAGAAAGACGCTGCTGCGTCATCTTCTGGTTAATATCCTTCTGTCACCTTCTACGACACCCACGGGTAGAAAAGTGGTGGTGCTATCCGCGGCCAGCACCACACGTCTTCGCGGCCGGCACCACACGGCTTCGGCCACGTTGGATGGCAATGCTTAACCTCAGACCAAGGTAAAAACCTGCTCATGGATCACGGAAAGTGTCTTTTTGTTTTCCTTTTCTCTATCATATTTCTTTGTTTTAAGTATTGTTACTGGTTTTAACGGTTCTAATAAAAGTAAAAATGAATAAATGAAAACTTATACTAAGAACACTGTTCCGGAATACCAGGGACAAAGTATTCGCGTCTAAAAACGGGACGTGTCATCAAACATGTCGTACCATAACATTTTTTAAAAAAACTTTACATTATTTACCTCTAACAAAAAAATCGTACAGGAAACACCACACTTCTACATGTCAGAGAAAAAAAAAGTTCAAAACAAATTCAAAGACACTAACATATCACCAGGCGTAAACAGTTGTCATAAAAACGTTCCGTTCTACCGACACGTAATGTTAGAACTGTCGGTAAGAAGTGTAGAAGGAAAAGGGGCATTAAGATAAGAAACAGTGACACATTACCTATGCAGTGAGTAGTACCTTTGATGGTCGGACATGCACGCACTTCGATAACCTCTGTCCTATTTAAGTTGTATTGTTCTAGTAGGTACTGTAAGGTTGCATGCATATAGCAAGCTGGTCGAAGGCATTTGACTAAATGTTTCGTCTAAACACTCTTTTATCGAATTTATACCAAAGGCGTTGTTTTACCTGGCCCTGTCAAAGGCTGGCGTACCATATAAAAATTTAGTATTTTTTCGGTCGGAGGTTGTTATAAATTAAATAGGGTCTATTTAATTACATCATAACTCACTAGAACGCATTATGATCCGGTACCAAGGCTCAGAACTGTCTGAAGTCCCACAGTACGACATAAGTAGTTAGATACTGACCAAAGAATTAGCATTGCCATACACTACCTACCTGATAATAATGACAAATGAATTTACCTTTTTTGAAAAGATTATTTGTATGCATAATCTATTTTTATATATAAATTGTATTGTATTATGTATTAATTAATTAATTTAATTTAAATTCATATATTATAATTCAAATTTTGTATATTGTATTGTAATAATTATTATTTATGACATTGCTATTGGTGAAATGTATAAAAATACGTAATATGCCTGAAATGAAATGTTTTTTTTTTATACAACGTGGTAATCCTGCTAGCCTTTTGAGCACTTGTGCCATTGAGACTGATGCGGACGACCTCCAAAATGGAGGGAGTGAGCTCATAGGGCATCAGCCCTATGAGCTCACTCCCTCCATTTTGGCTTAATATTTATGATTATTTATAAATTCTGTATATATTGAATTAGTATACAAATGCTGTAAATTCAATTTTTAAGATAGTCTGGTTTCATGATCAAAATATCAATTAAAGATAAATGGTTACTGGTCTTTTAACATCTGCCTAGCCTTTCCCCAATTATGTTGGGGTCGGGTTCCAGTGTAACCAAATGCAGCTGATGCATCAGTGTTTTACATGAAGCCATTGCCTGTCCGACCCCCACAACCCAGCCACTGGGTAACACGATACCCCTTGTAATACTGATTATCATAATTTCTGGCGTCTGACTGTCAAAAATCTACGAAAGATGGCCGAGACCAACGGCTTTACGTCTACACGGAGGAGTCTCGGTATGAAATGGACGGTCACCCATCCACAGACCGACCGCGGCAAGCGACCCTGTAAACGACAACAGTATATGCCAAATTTCTTTGATTGATTTTCAACTTTATTGCAAAAACATAAGGTTCATATTTAATTGTGAAAATTTGACAGTTTGTATGGCTTGATGTGCTGGCGTCTATACGTAAGTTTATTGGTATAATCATAACCGTTTATGTACTGGTTTAAGAAAATATTATATCTAAGCAAGTGGTTTAAAGTCTGGTTCACACTGATACAGCCAATGGCGCCAGCCACTTGCGTCCATTAGCAGTGCAGTTTGAAATCGCATAAATATGGTTTACACAAGTACGATGCCAAATCGAGGGTAATGTTTTACACCTACTCAGGAATTTATGAGCGTCATTTATCATGGACGACAAGCATAAGTAGACAGGAACTTATTATAATGAAATCTAAATCAATACTGTAAAGTGCTAAAATTGGTTGTTTGTTTGAAAGAGGAACTCTTCGAAAGTGCTGATTCGATTTCCAAAAATACTTTATTGATAGAAACCTACACTGATGCTGAGAGTTACAGGTAAGACATTTTTTATAGTACAGGTACTTAATATTTACGCGGACGAAGTCGCGACATTAGGAAGTTATTTTTAACCGACTTCAAAAAGGAGGAGGTTATCAATTCGAATGTTTATATATATATATTTTTAAGTATGTTCGGGCATAACTCAGTCATATATAGACGGATTTGCAAAATTCTTTCCGAAAAGGTCCCATATAAATTTTATCAAAATTGGTACAGCCCTTTTTGAGAAAATCAACAAATTCCCAAAAAAAATTACTTAGACGACGTTTTAGTTTCTTCAATCACTGGAGGACTTACAATCTCTTTTAAGTGTGTTGCCGTTTCTTAATGGATTTGGATATTAAGGCAACACTAAAAAGAGAGATATAAAAAGTAAAAAAAAAAGAAAACCGCCTTCAAAAACTAAACAGTGATAAATAACTTTAGCACAGAACACACATTACTTTACTTTCGGAAGTAGGTGGCAATACAAAACAACAAACACAAAGCCACCGCCACCGACTTCCGAAAGTAAAGTAATGTGTGTTCTGTGCTAAAGTTATTTATCACTTTTTAGTTTTTGAAGGCGGTTTTCTTTTTTTGAAAAAACTTTTTTATGGTCTCCGTAGGGGTTTAGCCGTAATCGCCATACTTGGCCGATGTTATGGTACTCAAAAGGACGCTACTGCCCTTCTTCTGATTAACATCCCTCTGTCGCCTTCTACGACACCGATGGGTAGAAATAGGGTGGTGCTATTTGCTGCCGGCACCACATGGCTATTTTCATATACAATCATAATAAAAGAAAACAAATAAAGGCTTCTTATATAGAGGCTCGCATAGGTATTGTGATAGATATTTGAGAACTAGAAATAGGTGGCAAATAAAATGTCTACCAGTGTAGTTCTTTTTATTGCTTGGTATTAAACAGCATGAGTAAATTTAACCCTTCCAATAAAGCTAAATAAAATGCAAATCGTAATAATAAAACGGACTCAAACTCTCAACAGACTCTGGCCAACCAAACATCGTAACCTCACCATTTTTCTAGAATCGTAGTCACTCCTCTAACAAATAGTCCATAAAACCAAACACTAACACTTTACTATCCACGTCTGAACACACTCTTACGTGTATCGACAACCTAAAATATTCACCCCCAACATATTCTAATTTCCATTTAAAACAATGAGGAAATAAGGTCCATTTTAGTCGGGTTTTTTCACCTGTAACCCGGGTCACCTGTTCGGTGGATCGTTAAATTTCCATACGTTACCTAAAGAAGTAGATGCCGGTGTTAACGGAAGGTGTAAACAAAGGGGTTGAGGGGGGTTGAGAGGGGTTCAAAGTAGAGTTCGTCCATTTAAGGGTCTGTGCACATATAGCAACAATATATTTGATTAGTTTTGGTCGTTTAATTGATAATGGAATTGAATGGATTTTTGAGAATCGAATTTTAGTTCATATCTGGACTATAACTCGTAAACGTACAGTGACGCAGATCTTAAAGGTTAAGTTCTAACTGTTTTTACGCTATGTCTATTTCAACCGACTTTAATAAATGAAGAAGTTTCAGTGTAGCCCAATTTCAATAATTCTTCTTTTAATTGATAGTGTATAACTCAAAATTGGTCCCATATAAATTTCAAGAAAATATTCCACCCCTAAGGGTAGAAAATTAAGGGATAACTGTTTTTTTTTGTTGTCACCCTTTCGTAATTAATGTGTGTGATAAGAAGTAAGCACTTAAAAGCGTAAGAAAAATATTTTTTCCAAGAAAGATTACCGCTTTCAAAAGTGAAATAAAAATTAAAATAATAATTAATGTAGTTTTGTGAAAAAAAATTACTGGATGTCTTTTTATGAGAACATGTTTTTAACCAACGCTGTAAACAGAGGAGGTTCTCAAATCATAAAGATTCCCCCTATAAGATTTGTCTAACGATTATTTGGCAAATCAGCCCTTAATTAATCATATTAATAATTACTTACTTATATGGATTTATTGATATTACATGTACAAAGGCACAAAGGAGGATTACTAAGGTGCATGGCTATGGTAAATTGCATGCCGTTTAAGAATACAGCTCCTATTTTAGCGGATTGACTTTAGAATGGGGTAGAGTGGGGTACTAGTGGGTGCTAGTGATAGGATTAAATTTTGAGCCCTTAAGTTTAAACTTCTTATCGTAGAAGGTGAAACGGGAAAGTTCTAGGTTATTAGGGTTATTAGATTAGAATTTGTGAGACATTTTGCCTATGTCTAGGGTAGTAATAAGATTACTAGAAGTCTTAAAAATCAATTAGGTTCAAATAGGTTTTATATATTTTAGAAAATCTTAAGTCTTTTTAGGAAACGGTCTCATCTACATAGTTTTGTTTGTTTATTTGCAAGAGGCAATATCTGATCCACGATGTTATCTACATTCACAATACGCGGATGAAGTCGCGGACAATAGCTAGTTAATCATAATAGTAATATATTATAACAGTTCGTACTTCCATTTGTAATAACATATACACATAATTTCTCGAGCTACAATAAAGGTCCGACATAATTGATTGCTAGGCTTACTAATAAGTACCCAGTACCTATAATTAAGTGTTATCAGTACTACATTGTTGTAATACAAAATATACTAAAGAGGCTCGTGGCTTAGTAAAAGCCCTACGGATCGACTCGTCCCGGTTAAGCTACGCTTGCCGCGGTTGGTCAGTGGATGAGTGACCGAAACCCCTCCGTGCCTCGTAAAGCACGTAAAACCGTAGGTCCCGGTAGTCATTCGTAGATCTTCGGCAGTCGTTTAGGGTAGTCAGAAGCCAGTAAGTCTGACAACCAGTCTTACCAAGGAGTATGTTATCCAATAACTGGGTTGTGGAGGTAAGATAGGCATAGGATAGTTGGAAAAAGCAAGGCACATCTGCCTTGCTTTTCAAAAACAAGCAACAAACAAGGATCAGTTGGTTTGATCATCATCAAACCAACTGATCCTTGTTTTGGTACATTTTATCCAATAAGCGCCGCCAGGCTCTCTTTATGCCTTCGGTCCATATCTAAAGGGTTACAAATTAAATATTCTTATATGTATCATCTGTTTCTAATTTTATTCAAATACCTTTAGAAATTTCCAAGTAAAGAGATTAAACTATTTACGCATCATTGGAATTGATTGATTCAAAAGTTATACGATTCGTTCCTTTTGTTATCTATTTTTGGTCGAAGTTTCTTCCCACGCGAATGTCAAGTGACGTCAAGAGATGGGTGGGCAGAAATTAACGCCTCCACTTTGAAGACTTGACTTTGAAAGACTGTCTAACGCCTATTGCTGTTACGCGGTACCCGAGGGGTACAATCATGAGCAAAAACATGTAAACTGTTGGTCTCATTCTAAACTGATTTTCTCCTAAACGGGGTTACGAATAGAGTGTTTTTGATCCCCAACTACTATAAAATAGGTTTTATCTATAAGTTGAAATAGTTATTTCACGAGATAATTACTTTTGAATTTTAAAGAAAATTTATTTCGCTCAAAAAGATAAATAATATTGTTTTTACCCGACTAACGACCAGGGCCTCAAGTCTGCTATTACAATAGTGTCAGAATGGTCTATCATTGATTGCATAATTGTTGATTTTGACAAGTTTGGTAATCTACTAATATAATGGCGTCATTATGACTTTCCAATGGTCAACCACTGACACGCCATTGAAAGAAATGATATAGAATGGTAATCTCGTACATAATGACAACTGAATGACTGACTTAGGCGGTAATCTGCTAAAATTTTGACAGTTTCTTTGATCAGTGACCTACCATTAGAACGTCATTGTGCAGTCAATGATCGACCATTATGAATTTAGCAGATTACGAACTTTTGACAAAATGACAATGGGATCGTGTTGGAATGACGAAATTATAAAAATAGCAGACTTGGCCCCCTGGGACCAAGAGGGGACTTGTTGTTAAGTAAAATAATAGGAATCGATCAGTCATGGCTAAGCTACGCTTAATCGCGGTCGGTCTATGGATGGGTGACCATCTATTGCATACCGAGATCCCTCCGTGCATTGTAAAGCACGTAAATGACAATGCCAGATCCTGCCCCACCCATGTACAGAAATGTAAATTAATGAAAATAATTGTAATGCATATATAACCTTTCTATAGTAAATTGTTTTTCTTTAGAACTTGCGGATTACGAAATATCTACCCACAAAATACAAACTCATTTTACCTAAAATACAATTTAACCTATATTCAATGTCATTGTTGTTTTTAGATTTAAACGGAAACCGCAAGTTTTACAGTCACTAAGACTAATGTTTAGTTATCAGCAATAAATAAACAGTAAGATGCTACATATTGCACATGACTTTTATTGAGTGGGGCAAAGTTCTATAGAGTTTCTGGCATTGTCCTTTGTTGGTCCCAGATGTCATTCGTAGATCTTTGACAGTCTTTATGGGTAGTCAGAAGTCAGCAAGTCTGACTAACAGACTTACCAAGGGGTACTCAGTAACTGGGTTATGGACATCAGGGACGTTTTTTTAATAAGCGACCCTTTACAGGTGAAAAATTTCGACTGTAAAGGGTCTAAATTGTTTTGAATTCATCATAAAAGTTTGAACATGTTACAGTCAAAACTCTTAACCAGTCAAAACTAGTTTTGACTAGGTTCAGTCAAAACCCTTATTAAGATAAAACGCGTTTGCGTTACAAAACCAAAAATACGGAACGCCTTAGTTATAAGAATCACTACAAAACCAAAGTTTTAAAAGGGTCACAAAAAAAATCTATCATATCATATAAATAGCGTGACAGTTGACATAATTATGCGCTTCTAGCTTCATGTTATCTTTATTTATCGAGCACACTAAAACATAATCATTAATACACATCGGACTCAAAATGATAAGACTTTAATAGCAGTTGTTAACGTGAATGAAAAGATAATAAATGTTGAGATTTCTTACCGTTTTATATGCCAAGGTTAGCTGTCTGAAGTGACGAACTAATTATTGTCATTTAAATAACATGAAAATAATAATATAACAATAACTATACCACGTCGCGGGTGGACCACTAATTTCAAACATTTATTTATACTTTTATTGTTGTATTTTTATGTACTTACCTAATGAACGTATTAAAACGAAAAATACTGATAAAAAATGTGCCTATTAAAAAAATACGCCTACTCTTACACAATTTTATCCAGCTCGAATTAAACTATTTTATTGTATATTACCGTCAATGTGTTTTACTTTTAATTTATATTACAGTTCACATTTATTGTGCGTACTTCCAGACTGTGGAATTCACTTCCCACCTCTCTTCTATTCTCCGATACATAATCTGGGTATATTCAAGGCACGAGTGAACCGATTTATCCTAGGCAAGCGTGCTCCACCTTAGGCCGCATCAGCACTTAAGATCAGGGCCTCAAGTCTGCTATTACAATAGTGTCAGAATGATCTATCATTCATTTCATAATTGTTGATTTTGACAAGTTTGGTAATCTACTAATATAATGGTGTCACTGTGACTTTCCAATGGTAACCACTGACACGCCATTGAAAGAAATGATATAGAATGGTAATCTCGTATAAAATGACAACTGAATGACTGACTTAGGCGGTAATCTGCTAAAATGTTGACAGTCACTTTGATCAGTGACCTACCATTACAACGTCATTGTGCGACCAATGATCGACCATTATGAATTTAGCAGATTACGAACTTTTAGCAAAATGAAAACGGGATCGTGTTGGAATGACGAAATTATACAAATAGCAGACCCCAGAGTCCCCAGGTGAGTCGCTGCCAAACTATTTCAAATAAAGTTTTGTATCTATAAGTATGTTTCAGTCATCATCATTCACTAACAAGTATTCTTAAATGTTATTACCAATTCATTTTATTTTTTATGTTCCTTTTGTGTAAACATTTTTTTTGGTTAAATTGGACCAGTTGGAAAACATGGTGCAATCTATGAAACTATAATGACCACAAAATAAAAGTATTAAGCGATGATATACCTTTGTTGCTAATGGAAGATACTGTCCCACAGTATCTTCCGATCCCAAGACTTGTCGTAGGGTTAGCTAGCAAAACCTATCTACTAGTTATCTCAAACCAATAGACAAATAATCTACACCATGTACACTCACTACCCTCACATCCACACTCACCCACGCACACATACACACCTCACCTTCACACCAACACATGCATAACACACATCCCAGCGCGTTTATTTTATTTATTAGTTTTTAATAGGTGTTTTGTTACTTACCATCTATAAAACACAGTTTACTGTTTATAACGCATTCTTTTATTTTCATTCTTCTGTTTTTATTTTTATTTGTAAAATGTTAACATGACTTGATTAAACAGGTTAAGTAATGTAGTTTAAAATTATATAGGTAACCTGGGGAAGGGCGGAGTGTCCTAATACAAGCATACTCCTTGCTTAAAAGGATGCTCCCCATTGTAACTAGAATAAGTTAAATAAGTTGATGCAATAAACAATATATATATATATTTTTTTTAATGATTGAAATTTATGTGTATAATTATGGTAATGATGCGTTTTCTATTGTTTATTATTAAGTAATGTTTGGTGTGTTGCTGTTTTAAATAAATTGTTTACTCTCTGTTGTGCACATGCTGAAGGTAAACCAATATATACTACTCAAAACAAAATAAGGGCCACGAGGTATTTTTTCATTTTGGTGTAATTTATAAAACAATGGTGCTCTTCACAGACGAATGCAAAGTTAAATTTTTCAACGACGATCGGCGTATTAGAGTATGGAGAAGACGCGGCGAGAGATTTTCAGAAGCCTGCATCCATGAAGTCGATCGTTTTGGTGGTCCAAATGTAATGATTTGGGGCGGGATAAGCTTACACGGCAAAACTGAGCTCGCTATTTTAAATGAGGGTACTGTTACTGCTCAGCGGTATATTGAGGAAGTTGTCAGACCACATGTGATCCCATTTGCACAGCGAGCGGGTCCTGGATTCATCTTGATGCAAGACAATGCTCGTGCACACACGGCTCAAGCGACTTGGTTCGTATTGGAAGACTCTCAAATTCAAGTCTTGCCGTGGCCGGCGAACAGTCCGGACTTAAATCCAATAGAGCACATGTGGGATCAGTTGAAACGAAGAGTTAGAGAGACGGTGATCAGGAAATCCACAACCAACAGCAACTCATCAACGCTGTGAAAAGGACCTGGGAAGAGATTCCAGTGGAAAATGTCAGGCATTTGATTGAGAGCATGCACTCCAGGCTTCAGGAGTGCGTAGCTAAACGAAGGGGGCATACCCGTTACTAAAAGATGAGCATGGAGTATTTTCTTTTGTTTTCAGTAACTTTACGTTGTTTTTATTTTTAACCTAAAATGTGTTTTTTCTTTCAAAAACTTTTTATCATTATTATTTGAATAAATTTATTGGTCTACATGGTAAAAACAACATTAGTTTTCGTTATGGAGACAAAAAATATATATTGGTTTTATTATTTTCATGGTACAGACAAAATACCTTGTGGCCCTTATTTTGTTTTGAGTAGTATATTAGTGTAGTGTAGGTGTAGGTAGTGTAGAGAATAACTGTAATAATTTATTGATAAATAAAAAGTTGAATACGTAATTTTCAGAGTCTTAAAATTGATTTTTCCGAGCGATCGAACCTTTATTTTGAGACTTAAACCAAGCTACTAAAACATAGTTATTTCGGATAAATGCTTAACTAATCCACTGACCTCATTGGTGTTCCATCGGTGGCTCTGGGCTGCGAAGTGTTCAGCTCTGGGCAGACTCTCCAAGTTTTCTGGCAATTTGATAGGCTCGCCATCTGTAACAAAGAATAATAGACCATTAAACTTGCTACAATAAAATAGTACCTACCTATTATTACGAAATTCACTAAAATTTTACTGTCAGTCAGTCGTATTTTTTTTACCTACTGTATTTTAGGCCAGCATGAAATAAAGAGGTTTTATTATTTTTTTTGTAAGTCTTGATCCGCGAATATTTTTTAATTTTTGATTTTCCGTACAATAACTGTCAAACGTGTCACTTTTAATCCGCAGATAAAATATTTATATTAGGGTATAAAACTTCGGCGAAATCCGCGCTTAATGTTAACTTCTATGGAAGAAGAATGGACATTATTCACACACGCTCATCTGACCCCAAACTAGGGAGACCCTGTACTATGGGTGTCAGACAGCTGATATACATTCACAAATACATTTTTTTTTCAAAAAAAAAAAATCCAATCCAGTCAATGAGAATAATCTAAAAATAATTCGCAAAGTAATATTTTTATTTTACTCAGAATTACAAAATAAATAGACTTTATTTTTCTATGAATATTAGGTATGAAGAGTGCAAATACTTAGAGCTTCTTTTAAAATATTTTTCTTTTTTTTTAGACAATGCATTTACCATGTTATTTCTTCACCATCCTTGGTTAACTGATAGAGAATTAAGACCACCTTTGTTATATGTACAGTCAGCAAAAGAGATAGGTATGCAGGTCATCGGAAATGGTTGAAGTTTACTTAGAAACCGATGAATATTTTCGAATAAAATCTTATTAAATCATTGAAATGTTTATTCTCTATTAAATTTATGAAATTTTATTCAAAAACATCAATCGGTTTTTAAGTAATCTTTAACTATATCTGACGACCCTGCATACCTATCTCCTTTGCTGACTGTACAAAGAATTTAAGTAAATAAATAGGAAAAACAGATCTTTCCATAACATTTAGACGGCTAGAGTTGATAACAAAAAACAGCGTGTCCACTTTCTAGGAAACCTTGCAAACAATTAAATGCCTTGCACATACTAACTTCCATTACTAAGTCCTAACAGAACTAGGCTAGCGACGCAAGTTCTACCTCAGTTCAAATAACAATACATGCATGGTGTCAGCACAGACAACATAGGAACAGAAGGTGAACTTCCTACACCACCTGCCTAGCCTTTCCCTATTTTGGAGTCGGCTTCCAGTCTCACCGGTTAGATATAAAAACCAGAGTTTTACATGGAGCGACTGCCTGTCTGACCTTCATAACCCAGTTACTGGGTAACACGATACCCCTTGGTAAGATTAGTTGTAAGATTTTCGGGCTTCTGACTACCTATAACGACTGTCAAAGATCTACGAATGTCAGACGGGACCAACGGCTTTACGTGCTTTCTCGTGAATAAATGGTTTTTCTTTATTTTCTTTCTTTCATGGAGATGTCAAGGACCGCCCACTCTCTCTCCCTTTCTACGCCTCTATCTTTTACATTTAAAAATCGTGCTACCCATTAACTGGTTTGTGGAGGTCATAAAGACAGTCGCTACATATAATCAGTCATGGTTAAGCTATGGTTGCCGCGGTTGGTCAGTGGATGGGTGACCATACATTTCATACCAGACCCCATCCGTGCCTCGGAAAGCATGTAAGGCCGTTGGTCCCGGCTTTCAATCGTAGATCTTTATTTATTTATTTTGATGACACGGTTGGCGCAGTGGCTGAGCGACCGACTGCTGCCCAGCGTGTTCCGGGTTCGATTCCCGCCCAGGGTAAACATTTGTGTGATGAGCACTTGTGTTTGCCTTGTGTCTGGGTGTTGTTTATCCATATAATGTATGTATTTACAAAAAAAACATGTATTTGTGTATGTATATCAGCTGTCTGACACCCATAGTACAGGGTCTCCCTAGTTTGGGGTCAGATGGCCGTGTGTGAAAATGTCCCCACATATTATTATTATTATTTATACTTCTTCCACAAAGGTACAAAGGCGGACTAAATGCCTTAGGCATTCTCTACCAGTCAACCAAGAGTGGTGAAGAGATAACATGGCAGGTGCAAAGTTAAAAAACAACATAGGTACATAAACTGAATAAACAAAAATATATAACTAATATAATATAAAAGAAAAGACACTTATGAGATGGCTCTGCTACTACTTTGACAGTCGTAATGGGTAGTTAGAAGCCAGAAAGTCAGTCATCCAGTCTCAGTGGTATCGTGTTACCCATTAGGTAACTGGTTGGTGGAGGTCGTATAGACAGTTGCTATATTATGTAGAACATAGTTATTCAGCTGCATGCGGTTAGACTGGAAACCGATCCCAACATACTTGGTAAAAGAGGCATCATCATCATGTCAACCTATAGTCGCCCACTGCTGGGCATAGGTCTTCCCGAAGGGGGGTTCAGCCATAATCGCCATGCTTGGCCGATGTATGTTGGCGATCGCAGTAGGTGTTATGGTACAGTCTGTTGTCAACATTATCTAACCCACCCTAAAATATATGTTTTTTTTTTTTTTTTTTTTTTTTTTTTTTTTTTTTTTTTTTTTTTTTTTTTGCGACGACTTTGGACCCCCTTCCTGTAACATTAAGGTATATTTAATTTATATGAGCCTATCAGACAGTTGCTCGAGGACTCCATGAACAAAAATACAATAATAACACAGACACGCAAATTTGATCTTTAACACGTAACGTTAAGGTAAACCCACCCTACATAGTCGGAGCCACCGGCATTATATATGTTTTTGTTAAGCTATTTTAATCATTATCTCGTTAACATTAAAGTTGAAAAGCTTTTAAGTCACACTACATAATTACAACCCAATCTTTAATTTCGCGTATTCCCAACAAGTTCTTGTGGCTTTGCGGTTTGATTGTGGATTGACGACGAACAGCATGTGGGTTTGAAAACACAGTCAGAAGGACGCTGCTGCCCATCCTCTGGTCAATATATCCCTCTGTCGCCTTCTACGACACCCACGGGTAGAAATGGGGTGGTGCTTCGCGACCGGCACCACACGGCTTCAAAAAAGGGGGGAAAAGGGTAGGCATGTGAAAAGTGTGTGTATTCGCGTGTTGTGTGGACCCGACTTTCTGTCTTATTCTATGGTACAAGAATGCCAACTATGCTCAGTAGAGGTGAGGAATTCTCAACAGACGGACATAAATTGTATCCGCGGCCGGCTGGCTCAATTTATTGATGTCTAAATCTTGTTGTGGGACCAACAGTTCACTGTGTGGGACATTACTCTAGTGATACATGCAGTGAGGTGGGGTGTCTTTATTAGGTTCTTGACTGAATAAACGTTTCTTTAATGTGTTTTAGATGAAACTGAGCACATTATTTAAAATATAATTCAAGTAAAGCAAAGTCACCTTTTAATCAAGTATAAGTTGAAGCCCCAGCACACACACATACGATCGGTACAGTAATCACGGTCTAGTGATTCATTTGAAAACACATTTTAGTTAAAATCGAAGTTTTGAAGTAGATTTTAACTATAAAAGCTAGGAAATTTATATGGAAATCAGTGCTACATTATACTCTTCAGACCACTTCTTTATATAGCTTTTTTCCAGATATGAGAAAACGAGAAATAAAGCCAAAAAGTTCCAGAATAAAAATTGTTGACAACTCAAAGTAAATACCGACTAATCCAAAAACACGTCCTGTTCATTTTTCACAATGACCCAAAACTAAACCGTCCAAAAATCCAGTAGAGAACTAAAGCGCAAATAAAACAATAAACTGTACCCGAACGAGGTGAAAACTGCCCGGTTTTTGGCAGCATTCGTCAAGAATGTCTGCACTGCCATCGGGGCCACTGCCTTCCAAACAACCGCTTTAAACAACCCCCCGAACGATCCAAATCCAACCTTATCTCTCCAGCCATAAAGACCCGAACGAGCGCATTCATAATCATGTATTTCGAAGCAATCGTCCAACTTGTTGAAATTCCGCCGCCGTCCGCTTTAGCGGCTACAAAATTAACTTTAACACTCCTGGGTTCTATTTGATCTTTATGTTCGAGAGATAAGATTCGTTTTGGCTTGGTTTTTGTTTGTAGTAGTCAGGTTTTTAAGTTGGTAGGGCGTGTAGGATTTAGGAAATTCGCTAGCCAAGCTTTTGGTCTAGTGCTTGCTAATTTCGCACCCAATCGTGGCTAACGGATAACGTGGGCGACATTTTCTACTTTTCTTTAGTCAGAATTTTTTTGGAGGTCAGAGGTAGGCATTTGAGATGCGGTTAACGTCTCCAAATAATTTCGGTTGGACCCCAGTTGCGACTGTAGGCGGTAAGAGGTTCTAAGAATTTGAAATTGCTGATAAGCAACACCTTATTTTGCAAGTTGGTTTTATACCCCTTTTATTTATAATTAAACCGTAACTTGCGCCTTAATATATAGTTCTAAAAATCCGAAACCATAATCTGTAAAACTCTTATTTTTAGATTGACACGGTTGGCATTTTGTGCGACATTTTTTGTTCTGAAATAAACAAAATGGCGCCGGGTAACTATGCTAATAACATTTTAAGCAGATAAGACAGAGAGCCGATGAGCAATCGCCATATTTTTTGCGCCCACTTGACAAGTGAGGCAGTCAAATTCATCTCTCTGCCTGGATTATCTCTAGTATCGTGGTTGCGTGGTTTACAAACGTATAAATTCACATACACTAACAACTAGATCCGGAATAACTCCCTGTAGGCCATACATATTATTTAACATAGTAGATATAGGCATTCAAAATATCGTAAAACATTTATTTCTGGTAAAAGAGGTAAAGTTTAAAGAGTTTCTGGCCCAAAGTAGAATGGGCCAGAGAGATTTCATCAGCAAATAGATTTCATTATCACCACAAATAGGTTTTTCACCGACTTCAAAAAGGAAGAGGTTATCAATTCGGATGTTTTTTTTTCTATGTATGTTCGGGCATAACTCTGTCATATATAAATGGATTTTAATTTTTACCAAAATTGATCCAGCCCTTTTTGACAAAATCTACAAAATCCCAGAAAAAAAAATACTTAGATGACGTTTTAGTTTCTTCAATCTTTGGAGGACTTACAATCTTTTTTAAGTATGTCGCCGTTTCTTAATGGATTTGGATGTTAAGGCAATAAATACTAAAAAGCGAAAACTAGATAGTTTTTTTCAATAAAAGAAAACTGCCTTCAAAAGCTAAAAAGTGTTATATAACTTTTATTCTAAATGATGTTCAAAACCGTTTAATAAAGATTTCTTTTTTGTTAGCCTATTCTATCCCACTTCTGGGCAAAGACCTAAAGGTGAAATTAAAACAAGAAATTACATTGTGATGTCGACTCAAACAAATATTTGTTTCATACGAGAATCGAACACGTAACACGCAGTACAGCAGCCAATTGCTCAACCTTCGCCCACCTGTGTCGTCAAATTCCTATTTTTGTTTTCCAAAGTCACGCCAGCGTCACACTTTCTCATTATACGCATGGCATCGTGATTAATTACAGTATGGAGTTTATCTGAATTACTCTGAAAGTCAACTGTCACTGTTGTTTGTTAAGAGTAATCCCTTCTGATTGGATTCTGATTGAGGTTTGATTAGGAATTACCAACGCAGACACGTCGTGGCGTCATCGGCTTTTTTTTTGTCGACTATTTTGGGGTGTTTATGTAGGTACTGACCAAAAGTAAAAGCAATGAAGATCAATTTTCGTAAATTAAAAAATATTTTTTTTATAGATTGAGAACGACGGATTAACTCACTGTGTTGCCGGGTTCGTCCGACCCAAATTTTTGTCGCAATGTCATCGCAATGTTTAAAATTATGTCGCAATGTCATCTCAACGACCATTAAGGCGACGATATAAGCCGGCAACCTTGAGCGACCAGAGAATCGTATGCGCTGCGTCCAAAACTCTCAAAGTTTAGTCGAAAAAATTAAATAACAGTTACAGTAGTATCTTTTAACTAAAAAAAAAGCATATAATAAAAGATAGATAATAAAATTGTCTGTAAGATATTGTAAGTTTCGTTTAATTATATCTGGTAGATTTAGTGTGATTGTCAATGTTTTGTCCGCGTCAGACACAACTTCACGAGTTAATTCATCTATTTAATATGAATATACCTAATAAAAAATATTCACATACTAAATGATTAAGAGAATGTTCTAGGTAAACATATATTTTTTTCAAATCATTTACACTACACATTTTGACGTGATTATCAGTTTAAAATCTGTAAAAGTCGTTAAATAGCCCCTTAATGTCAAAATCTTGTAAAAAATGTAGATAAATAGAGGCAATTTTATAGCCACTATATAGGCTGTATATAGGAGGCTATAAAATCTATGTTCTAGTTAAACATATATTTTTTTCAAATCATTTACACTACACATTTTGACGTGATTATCAGTTTAAAATTTGTAAAAGTCGTTAAATAGCCCTTTAATGTCAAAATCTTGTCAAAAATGTAGATAAATTGAGGCAATTTTATAGCCACACGGCTATAAAATCGCCTCTATTTATGTACATTTTGTGCCGGCCGCGAATAACTCCCCATTTCTACACATTTCAGAAAAAGAGTTGCGTCAATGTTAGGCCGGTTGCGTGGGAGCACCAATGGCATCCTGAAAACATTAATTAATAAATTTGAAAATCACATGTCGACCTTGTTGCCTAAAACCAGAAAAGTACCTAAGCCAAATAGAATGTATACATAAACTAACATAATTTTTAAGTTTTGTTTGTTACTAGTTTTTTCGCTGAAATAAACACTAAATAAATAAAATAAAAAAGAAAACGTCACATCGTGTGACGTCACTGGTTTTCCTACTCAATTGACTAACTATTTATTGATTTCAAAGCAAGAAAAAATCTGATTTTACAGTTAATTATTAATTGGGTTTCCAGGGGTGTGATTCTATAAGACCTCATTCTAGAATTCGACTCTGAATTCGCTGTGAGTTTTTTGATTAGCATTCTAAAAACTCGGTTGATCATTCGAATTGACACTAGCGCCACCCTTGCGAGGGTGTTAGCGAGTTGAACTAAATTGACAAAGTGATTTTGACAGACAAAGTATGAGATGACGTAAGAAGTGGCATTCTGTAAGGTAATTTCCCCGTCACTTTGACGCTCACTTCGCACTCGAACCCGATTCAAAGTGTCAAATATATCAAGGTCATTTTGAACCTTATAATAACAATCATTTAATTCAGGTAACAAAGACCCATACAATATATACCTTATAGACTAACATACATAACTTGTTAGTAGGTATAGTAACTTATGCCTATGTTAGTTGTATTGTAAGAGTGAATAGCGATGTAAGATGCGAGTTGTTGTTTGAATTTTACAGAATCGACCTACAGGACTAAAATAAAGTGGAGAAAGTGTATCTTGGAATCATAGGTTAAAAGTGTCTTTTAACGTGTCTATTAAATTGTTTGATATCTGTGTTTTGTCAGACAAGGAACCAAGTATTGGTAGATAAGTGTCAGCTATTATCTTAATTAGTAGCTGAATAGATAACAGGTTTATCTTATTTGATAACCTTTTATCACAAGACAAGCCTAAACTTGAATTACTTTTGTAATCATAAAGCATTGTGTTATCATTTGAGGATTACCTACAATTATTTCATTAATGTATTTAAGATAAAGATATAGACAACAGTTGAAACGCGGTCGAAACATTTTGATGCTCACAGCCTCTTTTTTTAAATTAGTTTTGGAAAAAGGGAAAGATCAGGCATTTGGTTTTTTTTATATTCTTATTTATGTAGTATCAAAACTAAAAGGAAAAATAAATCTTGTTTTTTTTTAAGAAAGATAAAATTGTTCATTGTCGGAGACCATTTCTGCACACAAGTATAATAATAAAAAATGTTATTCAATAAAGAAACAGAAATAAATAAAAAGTCACCATTGTGTGCCCCACAGCAAAACAGGCCCAGTTCAGTATAAATGCCAGGACCTCAAGTCTTCTATTACAATAGTGTCAGAATGGTCGATCATTGATTTCATAATTGTTGATTTTGACAAGTTTGGTAATTTACTAATTTAATGGCGTCATTATGACTTTCCAATGATCAACCACTGACACGCCATTGAAATAAATGATATAGAATGGTAATCTCGTACAAAATGACAACTGAATGACTGACTTAGGCGGTAATCTGCTAAAATTTTCACAGTTCCTTTGATCAGTGACCTACCATTAGAACGTCATTGTGCAGTCAATGATCGACCATTATAAATTTGAAAATGACAATGGGATCGCGTTGGAATGACGAAATTATAAAAATAGCAGACTTGGCCCCCAGACCATTTGTGCCTGATGACGCTGATTTTCAACTGCAGCTTAGTATGTGACATATTATGGATGTAAACCAGCTTAAATATGAATCATAGGTAGATAGATAAATGTAAGATTATATTGTATTATTTATATATTCGTTTTAGAGAAACAAGCAGTACCACAGATATAGATAGACCCTAGATAACGCAAGTATCACGATCTGTATGAAATCCAAGCGTGCCATTTTTTGACTACCTATTATGACGTCACAAAGTTTTGTTTTTCTTAAATTTGGTATTACCAGGTATTACTGAGGGTATTAGATTAGAAATAATTCTTTTTTAAATTAATTACGCATAATATTAATCATGAAATAACTTACCGATGGAAGGAAACGTTTACTTTATTTTTTTACTTACGATTTTTGTACGTAAGCTAGGCACGAAACTAGGCACGCGAAGTAGTTGCTCTTGCGTTATCTAGGTCTATCTATATCTGTGAGCAGTACGGTTTTATTCAATTTAGCCCATGCCTGAGAAAAGCAACAGAAAAAACTAATATCAATATAAAATAAATCAATATAAAATACCGCCATATTAAACATCTTCCACTATAAAACAAGGTCATTCAGAGGACGTAACGTAATCTGCTATCATAACGATTACTCAGCAATTTCGGCCCAGATATGAACATTAGATAAAACTAAATATATAGAATGAGCCCAAAGTAATAAATATTGTGCAAAGTTAAGCGATATGCACATGGTTTTATGTTATAACGTTATAATTATGACGATGCTAAGTGCTTGCGGTTTTTGGTACCTGATAAAATGGTTAAAATTATGTATTTAGACCAGGTCAAATAGGCAGAAAATAATTAAGTTAGTTTAACTCCTAAATCAGCAACAAACGAAATTCCAAAACAATTATTTGGAACATTTGGTATGGTAGTGGAACGTCAGTATTTAAAAAGGCTACAATGTTATTCTGTTTAAAAATTCGATGGTAAATTAAGGTTTACTTCGTCATTGGCGTAACGTTTAAATGTATAATTATGTTACACTTACATGTCAGCTGTGAAGTCACCTTGTATAAATAAATAAATAAATAAGTTAGCTTGAGTTACTTTCCAGACATCACTCACATCGATGAAGGAAAACATCGTGAGGAAATCTGGACTTAAAATTAAAAGTATAAAATCGCCACTCCGCTTAGAGCAAGCCTGGTGATCAATGATTGTACCTACCTGGTTCTAGGGATTGATAGTCCACCAAAAGGTCACTTCATCCAAATTCACCGTAGATAGCATAGCCAACAATTCACTATTAAAAAAAAAAAAATCTCGCATTCGATATTTGTAAGTACGCCTTCTGGCATAGCATGGACCCCTAATAATTGTTTAGCTCAAGAACTGTATTTTTTTTTGTACTTACCCATGTCAAAAAAGACTAAAAAGTGATTTATTTATCACTTTTTACTCTTTTTTTGAAGGCGGTTCTCTTTTTTCAAAAGTTTTTGTATTAAGAGTTTCAAATGAAATCAAAATCAAATCATTTATTATTTGTTGACATGGGTAAGTACAAAAAAAATACAGTTCTTGAGCTAAAGTTAGCACAGAACACACATGACTTTAGTTTCGAAAGTCGGTGGCTTTATTCTGTTTGTTGTTTTGTATTGCCACCGACTTCCGAAATGAAAGTCATGTGTGTTCTGTGCTAAAGTTATTTATCACTTTTTAGTCTTTTTTTGAAGGCGGTTCTCTTTTTTCAAAAAAGTTTTTATTTTTCACTTTTTAGTGCCTCCATATCACCCAAATCCATTAAGGAACGACAACACAGTTTAAACAGAGATTGAAAGTCCTCCAAAGATGGAAAGATGAAAGAAACGAAAACGTCCTCTCGGTTTTTGTTGTTTTATGCAAAAAGCGCTGAATAAATATCTGATTGTTGTATACTAAAACCTTCTCCAGAATATTACAAACACTTTTCTGAAAACCGCATCAAAATCGGTTCAGCCAAACAGGAAATAATCGCGGACAAACATACAAACATACGGGTCGAACTGATAACCTCCTATTTTGAAGTCGGTTAAAAAGAATAAGTGTTTAGAAGATAAATCAATCATGTTTAGTGAAAATGTTTAAATGTGCTCAGTGCTCATCTCTTTTTTAAGGACATGTCCGAAAGGTTATTTGACACTTCTCGTGATTCAAGAGCTGGTTTCTACCAGAGACCAGAGGATGAGGCTGTCGCCTCTTTTCTCGGCAGAGAGGGTGAGGGAAGCAACTGCCTCGCTTCCCTCCAGGAGAAGACGCACTGGGCGCCGGAGGGCGCTTAATGACCTCCGGCCTCCATGAGTTGCCGGCCTGCGGGTGGTCGACTTAGGGGCAGTCCACCACCCGACCAGATGCAGGCCCGTGTAGGCGGCGCGCCGTGTTCCGCGCGCGCCACACTAGAGGATTCGGCGGCGCTCAGACCGCCGAGGTCGACGGGATCCGCCATGTAAGCGGATCATAGCCTGGCGGGGGCGCGGTGCATGCGCGAGCGAATCCCGTACCCCCGCCCATAGGTCAGTCGAGGAACACCGTGGTGGTTTTAGCCGGTGACAGTCCGGCACACTCCCCCGTCTTCCCCAGACGGGGGACAGTCCATGAGGATTTCCCCACGTTAAAAAAAAAAAAAAAAAAGAGACCAGAAGATAAGCATTGTCTTCCAAAGTGGCAATGCCACCAGTCTCTTCAGCACATTCCCTGATGGCGGCGATGTGGAGGAATTCTGATGCCTATTATCGTAATTTTTAGTTTAATAGTTATAGGTTGTCCTTATATATTATTAACTAGCTTTTACCCGCGACTTCGTCCGCGTGAATGTCGGTTATCGCAGATGCAGGCGAAGTCGCGGATTATATAGTAACCTATGTCCTTCCCCGGGGTTCAAGTTATATTCATACCAATTTTTATCAAAA
Organism: Charanyca ferruginea; assembly: GCA_947361185.1. Classification (NCBI taxonomy): domain Eukaryota; kingdom Metazoa; phylum Arthropoda; class Insecta; order Lepidoptera; family Noctuidae; genus Charanyca; species Charanyca ferruginea. The sequence goes on along the minus strand of OX376070.1, from coordinate 3,298,207 downwards.
TCGATTTAGCCGTACCATCGTGAAATCGTAACAGACAGAGATACTTTCACATTTATAATATTAGTATGGAAATATGGATTACCAATCATTCTGAAATTTTATTTATGTGTACGTTGTCAGGTGTACAGAAACTGACATAGGGCATCTTTCATTGCAAAAAAAAGGTACCTACTGTTCCCGAAGAAAACAACAATAACGTTATTATGATAATACATACATACATATCTACAACAAAACAAACAAGCACTGTGAAATCAAAGCTCTCACCAACTATTCATGTAAAAGAGTCACAAAAAGTTGGCTCCTCTCTCTGTCATACAATGAAACCGAGGAAATATTAACCTGATAATAATATTATTTTTGTGCAAGTCCTCCTCACATAATTATTCACAAGCTCCCAACCACAATACTCTCACTCACACACCACCTCACCATCACATTCTCACATCTTCTCACCTTTACACCATGACACACTTTGACAATTTGTAATATCTACTTTTAATTTAATTTCTTGTTGTTCAATTATATTATTAATTATCGTCCGTTTTAGAATATTTGATATAAAGTATAATAGACTAGCGCAACTCGGGCCCCCAAGATACAGGCGCTGCCTAGTTTGGGGACCACTACAAAAATTGTAATTAATAAAATAAAAATAGTTACAGTAAACCTACCACTATAATATGTTCATATTATTAAGGTTAATGTTTTATTATAAGTATTTCTGTAACATTGGACAATAAAAAATTTATTATTTATTATTATTATTATTATTATTATAATAGATGGCGCCACATGTCTTTCGAATCATGATTTAATTATATTGTTATAAGAAACTTCAGTACAACAAGAAGATTACAGCTCGAATTGAATACCAAATTCTAAATTATCGCGAGCGAAGGTGTGGGCAAATGCTAGTTTCATATAATAAGTAGTAAGTATAATAGGCCAAGACAGAAATATGAGACTTAATTATAGGACAATATTGAAATAGCTGTAAATTATGACTGGTTCATTACCATAGTCAACGTACTACGGCTTTGTATTCAGAAAACTTTGTTTTGATGTTCTAAATTAATTTCATCGGTTTTTTATAACAGGTCTTGACTTCGATTCTTAGATCGGAGAATAAATGGGTAAATCTTTCAAAGTAAAACATAATTGATGACACGATTGACGAGACGACACGGTTGGCACAGTGGATGAGCGATCGACTGCTGCGCTGCGTGTCGCAGGTTCGATTCCCTCACGGAACAAACATTTGTATGGCCTACAGACAGTTGTTTCGGGTCTGGCTGTTTGTGTATGTGAGTTTATATGTTTGTAAACGCACCCACGACACAGAGTAATTTCTAGTGTGGGGCAACGTTTTTTTTTTGAAAAAGTAAATAAAATCAAAAAGCTTTTTTACAAAAAAGACAACCGCCTTCAAAAAACCAAAAAGTTAAAAATAACTTTCAAACTGAACACACATGACTTTAGTTTCGGAAGTCGGTGGCTTGGCAGTTCTATTTATTGTTTTGTATTGCCACCGACTTCCGAAACTAAAGTCATGTGTGTGTGTGTGGTGTGTGTCAATGGATTATTATAATAATATATTAGTTATACTTTATACTTCACTTCCCGATTAAATTTAAGTACAGTCGCCGTCAGATATATTGTAGCAACAATTAAAAATGTCAATATCTGAACATTCATTAGTTCATTAATATCTGAGCAGATGCCTGGCAATAATTTCTATACAAACAAGTAACCAAAAATATCTGAACACTTACAACGTCAAGTGTATCTACGCAGACAAACTCCCAGCTTACCTAATTCGTTACTGCGTGATATAAAGGACGATAAAACGACTATCGACTTGACTATCTGCGGTAAGTCCAGTTTTTTGGTAGTTTTACCTGGAAAGTTTTTAAACTGGTGATTTTATTGAGGTCGACGTGCTCTCTTCGAATTTTCACATTGTCCCCAGAGTTCAACCGCAAAGGCATAAATGACCATCCCATGAGATGGCAGAAATGAATATACAATGAGGGTAAAATACTTTGATAAAATATATATAATATTTCATATTTACACCCCTAATTCTATCTATTGAGTTTTGCCGGCAGACGTTTCGTAGAAGGGAGAGAGGGGGGCCTGTGACAAACGACGCGACGCATTCCCATAAACCTACAACGCATAGTAAAATATACGAAAAATACATTGTTGGTGTAGATGAATAATAGTTAGCGGGCTCGTTCACGAAATTGTGAAGACATAAATTGGAGGAAATGTTTGGTTACTTGTGTGTATAGAAATTATTGACAAGCATCTGCTCAGATATTAATGAACTAATGAATGTTCAGATATTAATGGTAACTTGTAGTGTATGGAACTTATTGACATTTTAAATTGTTCAGAAGTATTTGGTCACCTTGTCTGCTACATTATATCTGACGGTGACTGTACAAAGTGATGGCCTGAAACACAGGTTTGAATTAACCTAGATCGGGCGGGTCGCTACCTAACATTGTTGATTCCGATCCATCATAACTTGCATCAGGAATATAAATATTTTAGTTTTACTTTATTTTTAGGTATTATATTTGTATGGGAATTATTCCATCTGCTGACTAAATGTACACATTTGTTAACGTTATTTTAAAAAATAAATTATTATTATAAATATTTTTATTAATTATTTTCACAGTATTAAAAAAGATTTAACGTATTGCTTAAAGTGAAGTGATCGACATAATGCCATATCATAACTAATTTTCTAGATCGGCGACGAGTTCAAAGAAAGTACCCATATCACATTTATAATATTTGGGAAAAATCCACCACACTAATTCCCAAATCACTACAATTCCTGAAAGCCAGAATCAACAGTGGCGACCACCAGAAAAGCGCCGGAGAATCATTAGATCTGGGGGCCAAGTCTGGGGGTCAAGTCTCAATTTCGTAATTCCAACACGATCCCATTGTCATTTTACTAAAAGTTCGTAATCTGCTAAATTCATAATGGTCGGTCATTGGTCGGTCGAATTAAAAGCAATAACTGCACAATGACGTTCTAACGGTAGGTCACTGATCAAAGGAACTGTCAAAATTTTAACAGATTACCGCCTAAGTCAGTCATTCAGTTGTCATTTTGTACGAGATTACCATTCTATATCATTTCTTTCAATGGCGTGTCAGTGCTTGACCAATGGAAAGTCAAAATGACGCCATTAAATTAGTAGATTACCAAACTTGTCAAAATCAACAATTATGAAATCAATGATATACCATTCTGACACTATTCTAATAGCAGACTTGAGGCCCTACCTTGATCCCGCAATGAAATTAATCAGAAAAGAATAGCGGAGGAGTAAGGAAAAAATATGTCTTCCACTTCCTTCCATAAAGAATGTAGTTAATAAGGAATGCGTATTAGCTAATTTCAATGTTTAAAAAAAGAACTGCAAAAACAAACTTTTGACCAAATTATTAGAAATACTAGAAAAAATAAAAGTATAGGTCAATAGAACAATGACCTTTATCATTAAAAGTGAATTGCGATAACAATATGCAACATCTGTGCATATCATTACTATTGTTTTACTATTAAATTATTACCATTACAGTAAAACAAAACATAAATAAATAATACCTGCAATTGTTTAGTTTAGAACAATATTATACAGCGCAGAATAAATAAATAATATCAACTTAATATACCATTTCTTTCTAAACAACATCCTTTGAAATTTAACCTATATGTTTACATAGTACAAAACAAAGTCGCTCCCGCTGTTTGTACGTTTTGATCGTTTAGACAACGCAATGGATTTTAATGCGGTTCATCAATAGATAGAATGATTCAAGAGGAAGATTTATACGTATAGTTTGGATCTACATTGCACCCGTGCGAAGTTGGGGCGGGTCGCTATAGTTTGTAATAAATTGTTGATTTAAAAAAGGCGTTAATAGAGATTAATAATAATAACAATATGTGGGGACATTTCACACACGGCCATCTGACCCCAAACTAGGGAGACCCTGTACTATGGGTGTCTGACAGCTGATATACATACACAAATACATTTTAGAGATTCTCAAGGGCGCGTATTCGATATAGCGCAACTCAAAATCTAAACGATTGCTAGAACGGCGTAGCAGCATTGACACACACTAGTACAATACAATGGTCTGTTTGTGTGCATCAGAAAAAAAAATATGCACGAAATAAGCACGAATCATTGAAATTGATCGGCAAACGACAGCGCGCGATGTTTTACAGTGCTTTTTAAAATAATTGTCTAACATAAATGAGCTCTGATAACGGACTGAAAAATATTCTGTATATTAAGCATAACATTTACTTTCATAAAATATATATGTCAGTTACGTTTTTATCCAAATATATATATATATATATATTATATATTTCAGCCTGGATTTTCCCACCAAATACAAAACCAAAAACCAAATACCAAATACTGGTGAAAAAAAATTGTCAAAGTGAACCGATTTTCTACTTTTTCAACATTGTTTTTTAATACAAATTAAGAATATTTTCGTAATTTTGGCTCTGCAGCAGACTTTATGACTGTATATACTGTTGGAAAAACGCGTAAAACAATTGGCATATTGTAATGGTTGTATTCGTCCTGAAAGTAAACTCTGACGTCTATTTTCGTAAAATGATATGAAAGAATTGTCTTCGCTTTAAAAAACCATAATTAAAAATTATACTTTTACTCTGTAGCTGTCTAAATCAAGACCTAATCTTTCTAAAACTGTAAACTGTTTTTAAATAATCTGCTCACATAATAACGATATTGCTCTGGGCAAAACGCAAAAAACATGAAGTTTTCGTTACGAATCGAATACGCGCTCTTAATATACTTTTGTTCTTCTCCATAGAAACCTGCTGTTTGGGACGAGCTTCAACTTTCTGAGTGCCTGACTCTTTGACAATTCAGCTTTTTAAGACAAATGGTTTTGAATTTAAGTTTGACGATCAGTAGGGTTACCTATTCGGATGAATGCGGACTGCCCTAGACCAAGTTGATTGGCGATCTCTGGAGGCCTACGCTTAACAGTGAACGGCAATAGGGTGATAGGAATTATATGACGATGATGAGTCTTATTCTAAAAAAATCGCCGATGACAGTTCAAGCTAAGTTCCCCTAGATTCACCAAGGAAGATGATACAGAATACTAGTGAAGAAAATGTTTACTCAAAGTGATGTTGGGCATGATGATAAGTCAAAGGAATAAAACAAATTTTGGTTCTAAAATAATAGTTAATTTATTTAACAACAATTACCTAGCTTACATCTAATAAAAAGCAATTATTTAAAAAGTAAAAAATAATGTCTTTTGTTGAGCCATCAAATGTTTGTTCGTTGAAATGGCGCTATAATGTCGCGGCGGGGTACCGCATAAGTCAAATCTCATTGCAAATCCATGAGTTCGCTATTTTACCTATTTAGCTATTGCTGACTTAGCGGTACCCCGCCGCGACATTATAGCGCCATTTCAACGAACAAACATTTGATGGCTCAACAAAAGACATTATTTTTTACTTTTTAAATAATTGCTTTTATGTTTTGCGTTGGGGGTTTTTTAAATTTTTAATTTAATTTTTATTTGAAAGTTTTTAAATGTAAATTAGTCTGGTTTTGAGAAGTTGTAGATACGTCTAAAGTTGTATTTCGTCATATGGATCTTTTTTGATATTAAAGATATCACCCTGAGAATGCGTTTGGTATATATAATTCAATTTTGGAAAAAGTGTGGATTGGAGTCTTTTTGCGTAACTACGTCCAATTGGCACAACCGTACTCTGGCTCAATCGTACCCAGTCTACCCTTTGTTTAAACAGCCGGCTGTTTAAGCAGCAGGGAACCGGTGCTTTGGCCCTTAGAGTTTATAAAATTAATTTTCAAGTTTTTAGTTTTCATTTCGTTAGTTAATTAATATTCCTCATACCCTTTCAATACAGTATGCATTATTCTACTAGTCAAGCCCTTTCATTTGATATCCATATTGAGGGAGTCGTGAAAAAAAAAATGTAATTCGCCATTTTGTGATGCCGGTCATCCTGGCTTTGAAATTTATCATAGTATAAAGTATTCTACTAGTGAAACCCTTTCATTTGATACCCATATTGATGGAGTTGTGAAAAAATATGTGATTAGCTATTTTGTAGCGGCGGCCATCTTGGACCGATTTTCATTAAACATAGCTAAGAACACTCCCGACTAATTCACCTTTCAAATAAAAAAAACAAAAACAAAACCGGTTCATCCGTTCGGGAGCTACGATGCCACAGACAGACACACACACACACACACACACAGACACGTCAAACTTATAACACCCCGTCGTTTTTACGTCGGGGGTTAAAAAATACAAACAGAATCTTTAAAAAAACGGGCCCGCTTATTACATATTTTCTATTATCAAAATAATTCTCATAATTGTACTTTAATTTTGTATTTCAAAACTAATTAATACATGTTTTGAAAAACAAACTTAATGTAAGGATTTTTAAAACTTAGTTTTAGTACCTTTAAGATACAATAAAATACAAAAATATTTTGGGCTAATAATAGAATAGAAGAATAGAATAGAATAAACGTTTATTGTCTCCAGTATTACAGCTAGTAGTAGTACACACGGCTACACATCAAGCTTTACATTTCCAGTATAAGCTGACCCTGGGATTGTACGGAAATGCTATACAATGCGAGATCAGCATTAACTGGATGGAGCTTGATGTGTAGCCGTGTGTACGGTCACCAAAGGAGATAAGTATCCATGTCGCCGGAAACAGTTGAAGTTTACTTAGAAACCGATAGGTTTTTATGAATAAAATAAAATACAATTTATAGAGAATAAACAGTTCAATGATTTAATAAAATTTCATTTGAAAGCCCCCATTGGTTTCTAAGAAATCTTCAACTATTCCCGACGACATGGATACTTATCTCTTTTGCGTACTGTACATACACAGAACTATAATACCGGAAGCAAAAGGTTCTAGCGTCAGTATTACCTATGCTTAGGTTCCCCCCTAAAGGGTTGCTAAGCGCTGGTTTTCAGCTTCTACCCTTGACTCCTGTTTACACAGAAATAATAACCGTCTACAAAATCGAAAGAGCCAATTTTTGCCAAAATATCTATATAGATTTGTATTAAAATGATCTAAGCTAACATCACACTAGTTATACATGGATAGAAAGAAAAACAAACCATTTATTATCACAAAATAAAACACACCAAACTATAAAAGCGAAAATATACAATACTTGTGCCAAAATGGCCTCATACAGCAGAATATCAAGTATATCACTTAGTGATGATTTTCAGCTGTAATCTACGAATGACATAGTGTTCGGTATTAACCGGCCGGGACGACGGAGGGGTATGAAGGAGACGAAGGAGGAGATGGCGGCCGCTGTGACGAGCGGCGCCGACGCACCAATCAATTCATAGCATTCGCTAGAACGAGACGGTCCGACCGAGACACAACGAGCACTTAGGGTTGCCAACTCTTTGACGGTCAAATATAGTAGTTCTAAAATTTTTACCCATAAAAATATAGTAGATAACGAAAAGATGGGAAAAAAATAGAAGGTTCCAAAAATTAGGTAGGTACTTTATTTTTTTGAAGAATATTCTGTGAATAATAATATTATAATATATGTGGGGACATTTTCACACACGGCCATATGACCCCAAACTAGGGAGACCCTGTACTATGGGTGTCAGACAGCTGATACACATACACAAATACATTTTTTTTTGTAAATACATACATATGTATATTGAACGCATCTGTCAACTTGACATTCCAGAATCGTTAAAAATAGGTATTGACGTTTTGATTTACGCTTACACATTTTGAAACGAATATTATTGCTAAGAGTTTAAAATGTAGTAGTTTCGCCTACTATATCTTTTTTTTTTAATATAGTAGTCGGGCTTCTAATATAGTAGGATACTATATTATATAGTAGGGTTGGCAACCCTACGAGCACTGTACGCGTCGCGACTTACCTATTGTTTTTAATTAATACTGTGATTATTATACTAGCATTTGTCTACAGTCTTAGTCTATTATTATTAGAGTTTCCTTACATACTTAGATAGGGTCCTGGAACCTACACATAGACCCAAATCCATAATTCAATATTATAAATAGAAAAGTTACTTTATTTGTCTTTCTATCACGCTTTCACGGCTAAACCACTAACTGATTTTGATGCAATTCGGTACAATATAAGCTCGAACCCCCAGAAAAGATTGGGCTACTTTTTATTTATTATTTATTTATTTATTTATATATACAATAAGTTCATAATTACTATAAAACTTTGCCCCGCAAAACCGTGTTATCGGTTTAACTGCGGGATCGAGTCTCCATACTATTTTAGAACAACTATGTATATAATAACAACTAAATCTTATACATTATGCCTATGTTATACAATATCATTATGTTTAATCGTACTTTTAATCCGGGACTACATTTACGTCTGGGATATTCACGCCAACGTATGCTAGTATTAGTTATAAATAACTTTTGCCCGTGACTTCATCTGCGTTAATTTTGTTACAGATCCCTGATACCGTGGCTTGAATACCTCCCCACATTGTTCAACTAAATGAGACAAAATTTAAGTCTTATATAAAACGCACACTATGCAGCCGAGCATATTATTCATTGGGTGAGTACATCACTGATAAAAATGCTTGGCTGGATGCTGGTCTAGCTCCACAGCCATAAGGGTTCATAGATTAATTGATTAGCATTTTTAATTATTTTTGGAGCTGCTAAAGATAGATCTACATTATCTTTGCATTGTATAAACTCAATGTGTTAGTATTATATAATTTTTCAAAGCACATACATGTGAGCACTATGTTATTCAAAGCTACCATTTATTGATTTTAAAAGAGTGTTGTTCATGGAGTTTCTTGCTCGTTCTTCTCCATAGAAACCTACTGTTTGAAACGAGCAACTAGCTTCAACTTTCTGACTGACTGACTCTGACAATTCAAAAGTACCTGTAAATGGTTTATTTGAAATAAATGATTTTGAGTTTGAGTTTGAGTTCCTATAGCAAAAAAATTTTTAGAATTGGACAAGTAAAAACGGAGTTTAACGCGTTCAAACAAATAAACAAACAAACTTATTGAACTACAATGAATTTATCTCACACTGTTGTTAAACGATGACGAGCCATGATTATATCACAGCGCGCCAAGGGTATTTTTTTTGTAACGGAGCATAATACACCTTAAATTCATGAAATTGTAGTTGAAATTTCAACGATAATCGATAATCGTTGCAGCTACAAAATCAAATGGACGATATAGGATCAGTACGCGTTTTAAATTTCGACTATATTGGCATGATATAAAGGTATACATATTATGTTTCATCACATAATTCAATTCAATTAAATTCAATATATTTATTTCGGACAAGGTACAGAGCGACAATCTGTCAAATTTTTTTGATAGATTTTCAACTTTATAACAAAAGCATAAGGTACATATTTAATTGGGAAAATTTTACAGTTAGGTATGGCTTGATGTGCTGGCGTCTGTACATCCATATTTTGGTTAGTTACAATACAGGCAGTTATAAAACTATGTTAGTAAAATTTAAAATATAATATTTAAATATAATATTGCGCAAAACTGCGAACACAACTTCACCCCGACCATCCCTACAATAGACACCGCACACACTTATGCGTATGTACCCAACGTCCAAGGAAAGGACTGTCGACTTTATCACTCAGTGTCTTCAAGATAATATTAGGACCCTCTCTCACTCGGCTCATAACTGAGGCGACTCTCTTGCGCAAGATTGCGTAGAAATCATCTGTTCGCATACGCCAAACATATCAGATGCACTACAGTAGCGAATAAAATAATAATCTCTAGCTCTGCCGTGAGTCTGCGCAGCCCGTTATACGTCAGGTGGACGTATAGTCTGTCAGTTAACTGTGTTTATATAACACACAGAAGTAACAAACCAGTAACCATGTAAACACACACTCATTCGTAAAACTGCAAAGCAAACATGACGTAGCAGAAACCAAGATAGACATTTTAATGTTCTTCATTCAGTATTTTTACTTGTATCTGATTACCGTAGACATGCTCAATTTTTAACCGACTTCAAAAAGGAGGAGGTTATCAATTCAGATGTTTCTATTTTTTTTTTATGTGTCATTATAGTATCTAGACGGATTTGCAAAATTCTTTTTTTGTTTGAAAGGGGTGTATGCCGAAATTGTCCCATATATATTTTTTTTAAATTGATTCAGTGCTTTTTGACAAATCATTAATATCCCAAAAAATTACATAGATGACGTTTTAGTTTCTTCAACCTTTGGAGTTCTTTGAATCTTTGATTTAACTGTGTCGCCGTTTCTTAATAGATTTGGATGTTAAGAGCGTGTATTCGATTCGTGACAAAAACTTCTTGTTTTCGCGTTTTGCCCAGAGCAATATCGTAATGATGTGAGCAGATTATTTAAAAACAATTACAGTTTTCGAAAAGATTAAGTCTTGATTTAGGCAGCTACAGAGTAAAAGTAAAATTTTTATTTATGGTTTATTGAAGCGAAGCCAATTCTTTCATATCGTTTTACGAAAATAGACGTCAGAGTTAACTTTCAGGACAAATACAACCATTACAATATGCCAATAGTTATTTGTTATACAAGAGTGCAAAGTTGCTTTTTAACCGCGTGTTCAATTTTGATGACCGAGCAAGCGAAGGATTCTAAAATTGAATCACGAGCGCAGCGAGTGATTCAAAATTAGAATCCTGAGCGTTAGCGAGGGAATCAAAAGAGCACGAGGTGAAAAATCTTTGCACTCGAGTGCAACACGTAACTTTTCATTCCACCTCAGCGAGGAAATGACTAAATGCAAAAAAAAAAACGTTTACAAAGTCTGAGTTTTTAACAAATTAAAAAAAAGTTGTATGATATATTCGACACCATAGAGGTAGCAGTAAATAGGTTTAATGTTTTTTTTTAATTCACAAACTTAGTGCACACGATGTTCTAAATTCAATTTACTTTATCCTCTAGAGAATAAAAACGGCTTTTCCACTCAGATATTGAAGATAAATTTACTTTATCCTCTAGAGAATAAAAACGGCTTTTCCACTCAGATATTGAAGATTAAAAATACTCTTTCCGAGATGGTGGGATGAAAAATATTTTGTTTTATTCATTTTTCCAACAGTATATACAGTCATAAAGACAGCTACAGAGCCAAAATTACGAAAATATTACTATTATGTATTAAAAAACAATGTTGAAAATGTATAAAATCGGTTCACTTTGACAATTTTTTTTCACCGGTATTTGAACAAAAACATAACTGATATATTTATTTTATGAAAGAAATGTTATGCTTAATATACAGAATATTTTTCAGTCCGTTATACGACCTCATTTATTTTAGACAATTATTTTAAAAAGCACTGTAAAACATCGCGCGCTGTCATTTGCCGATCAATTTCAATGATTCGTGCTTATTTCGTGCATAATTTTTTTTCTGATGCACACAAACAGACCATTGTATTGTACTAGTTTGGGTCAATGCTGCTACGCCGTTCTAGCAATCGTTTAGATTTTGAGTTGCGCTAAATCGAATACGCGCCCTTAAGGCGATACTAAAAAGCGGAAAATAAAAACTATTTAAAAAAAAAAGCACAGAACACTTATTACTTTAGTTTCGGAAGTCGGTGGCGGTGACTTTGTTCTGTTTGTTGTTTTGTGTTGCCACCGACTTCCGAAACTAAAGTAATGAGTGTTCTGTGCTAAAGTTATTTATCAGTTTTTAGATTTTGAAGGCGGTTGCTATTTTTTTTTTTTAGTTTTTTTATATCTTTACATAGTATAAAACAAAGTCGCTCCGGTCTGTACACTTAGATCTTTTAATCTACGCAATGGATTTTAATGCGGTAACGCGTCAACAGTGGCAGAATGTAGAGTTCTTGTTCGTGGACGAGATATCTTTTGTTCCCTTTGGTAACCCTTTGGCTGCATAAACGTTATGCTCTTGTGCGACCTCATGTAGCTTCCGCCGGGAAGTTAGCAGTGTTTACAAGAAAGTCTTTCCTCTTCCAGCGCCCCACGCTTTTACAATCAAATATTATAATTAAAAGCACATAGTTTACACTTCAGTCCAGAAATAGAGACAACTTGAACGATCCATAATTTGTTTTCAAGTTTTACGTGCATTTATAAAAGTTTGTTTTTCTAGTGTTTTTTAAACTATTAATTTTTTCTTGTAAAATTACGTTCAAATGTGCCTTTTAATAGTCTTGTTTAAATTAAAAACAAATACCGCTTTCGACTAGTAGTGACATGACGACATTATACATTCGTCATCTGTTTTTTTGCGACTAGTGAATTTAGAACGGTTATTAGTTTGCGGATGCCCGCGTAGATTGTTTTTATGCAGTAATGCGTAAGAGGTGCGCATCTCTGGTACGCAGGGTGCGCGGCAGCACCAACAGCATTTTAAAAATGATCTCCAGCCGACTGGATTGCGCGGTCCTTAACCGGTGCTGCAAAATCTCTGCGGGACTTGCGGCATGAAAAAGTTGTGCATTATTGTTATGTTAATTTATTTATCTGTATATATACATAAATTTTGTTTACTAACATAGATATAAGTCGAATTGTTACTAACACTATGAGCTAAGTTGCTCGAATAAATAATTGAATTATTATTATTATATTATTAGCTTGTGTAAAATTTTGATTATTTTAAGTTTTAACATAAAAATTATGCTAGTTCCCAAATCAATAGACTAAAATGGACGTTTATTTATGACTTAAAGTTCATTTAAAAAATACATTTATAAAAAACTGGTTATGTTAATTGCAATAGGTTTATTTGATAATATCGAGTTTATTGTGAATTTGTTACAGTCTAGTTAAATTTACGACTGTTTCTAAGTAGTGAATGGAAATCTACGATGGCTACTGAAAATGCGATACTGAGTCAATTGATTGCACCTCTGCGTATCAATTGATAACAATTACTCTTTGGACAGAGCTACTCATTTTTGTGTCCGATTAAAACTAAATATTTTTAATATTACAAGAACTTATTATTATTATTTTGTTTTATTTTTAGTTTTTTTTTGTTTTTATTTTGTTGACATTTTTTTATTTTCAGTTTATTTTTTTTGACATTATATTTAATTAAGACTGCGCCGAGCAAAATAATTCAAAACAGTCACCACTGTTAAAGTGATATAATCAATACTTTTACCATAATAAAAGTTAACTACTACAAAGATTGATGAAACTAAAACGTCGTCTATGTAAAAGTTTTGGGTATTTGTTGATTTTTCAAAAAGTGCTGAATCAATTTCGATAAAATTTATATGTGGCCACCCCTGAAGTATACCCTATCCATAAAAAAAAGAATATTCAAAATCGGTTTACGTTTGCCGGAGAAATCGCGTAACAAATCGCGCACATACTTAATGCAAATTTAAAACTTACACGGTTTTCTCATGGATGCCGTTGTCAGAACTGGACCTAATTAAAATGGGACCACACGGACGCACTAGCTTTCAAATAAAAAAAGAATCATCAAAATCGGTTCACCCAGTACTAAGAAATCAGGTAACAAACATATAAAAAAAAAAAATACAGACGAATTGATAACCTTTTTTGAAGTCGGTTGAAAATATGCAGTGAATACCACAATGAATGTGTTAACCGATTATAGTTGGCAAAAAATAAAAATACTGTCTAATTTAATATACAAAATTACGTAAAGCTGTACAAAAATCTTTAAAAAACTATCGTATTTAGTTGAGTTTTGATAGTAAACTGTATTTCTTTTTTTCACAAACTTGAATTCATATTAATCTTGAATATTCATACTACAATTTGTACAAGTCGTAAAAGGCGGCTAAGGGACTTACCAGAGGATGGGCAGCAGCGTTCTCTGTGCGATTGTAACAACCATACTGCGATCACCAATCCGCCTGCCAAGCGTGGCGATTATGGCAAAACCCCCTCTTGGGGAGGCCCATGTCCAGCAGTGGACGTCTTTGGGCTGAAATGATGATGATGACATATTTCTTATGATAATGATGGTAAAAGTATGGACTACATCACTTTAACAATGACGACTGTTTTGAATTATTTTGCTCGGCACAGTCTTAATACGTTTATAGACATTGTTGATTTTAACTAGGTGTTTTATGATATTCGCACGTCACAACTTGCGACAAACATGACTGTTTCTGCCATCTTGCATGCATGTTAATCCCTGCTGCCTCGCGTGTTTTAGCATTGCCAATTAATATATTATCTTATCTTACCTTATCTTATCTTATTTTATCTAACTCTATAAATGCTTTTTAAAAGTGGCGGCAATTCCAGTAACAAATTAAAATATAGTAGAGTACGGGGTTGATTTACCAGCCTGGTATTACCCCCGCTAAGCAAGTCCTATTCTCACACAAAGAGGCACGAACATTGAACTCAAGGTTTTAAGGGCGAACATATTGTTGAATTATAATTTCAAGTTAAATTTTTTAATTTAAATTATTGTTTTTAGTTTAGTTTATTTTGTCTCGAGTTCTCGACCTTTTGAACGTGGGCGTTATAGTGACTGAGACACAGTATTATACTAATGCAGTTGTTATCAAACACAGAGTTTCTGTAAACTGAGTTTTTTCGTTTCAATAAATTATTACATATTATTATTATAAATTATTCTTATTATAAAGTGAATTGCCGATTCGAGGCTTCTATTAAACTTCTGTTAGGCTTCTATTAATTACTAGTTAACCCGGCAATTAGTAGAAGCCAGAAGCCAGCCAGCAAGTTTGGAAAAATTGTTTAGACAAATAAATAAAAAAATAGTCTACGACCTATTCAGACCTACCTACCAAATATATCTACACAAAAAGTTTCATAAAATCGGTCGCCGTTTTGAAGGAGTTCGATAACAAACAGTATGATGCGAGATTTTTATAAATTAGATAAGTCCAAAATTTTGTTAGAAGTAGGTAAATTAGTTCTGCTAGGTCAATCCTCCATCACACAAATGTTTCATACCCCTGCATTTTATTATCCTCCATCACACAAATGTTCCATACCCCTGCATTTTATTAAATGATCTAGGTGATCTCCAGACTCACCTCGGGAACTCTCCAAAGACTTCTCGTGGTCGGTTCTCATCGGTGAAATACTATTCACATCCACGTTTCTCATGTATTCTCGGGACTTCTTGGCGAGAATCAGTACACATATTATGTGACTCGTTCTCGCCAAGAAGCCATTCTCGATCGCATTAAGAGCCATTTTACAAAATTGTAATACTCAAGTTTAGGTAAAAAACGACAGTATTGTGTATGTGTGGATATTTGCTCAATGCGAGCTGTGTAGTGCGAGTGAAGAGGCTGACAAAACAGTATTGAGCCATTATAATCGTAACATAGCTACCTACTTCAGTAAGATCGACAGATGGACTGCAATTGAACTGCACACAAGCTGCATAAATACTATTCATTTATAGCTGACATAACTGCATCAGTGCGAACTAGCTTCGACTTTCTATCAGACCGACTCCGTGGCTTTGTGGATTGTGTATGATGGATAATATATCTACCTTGAATTTGAATTAGCATTCAATGCCGCAATATGTGGTATATTCACAGGGTTCGTAAAGTGCACGCCGACTGCAAGTGGACTACGCTATCGGTTGGCAGTAGTAATTACAGTAAATAAAAACTAAACTTGATAATGGAAATTAATATTACACAAAGAATTAAATTTAATAAAAAAATAGAACAATTAAATTATGTGACTATTTGTCGCAAAGGCATTGATCTTGCTTTTCTAGGGTCTACAACTTCTGGCAATACGCAATCTAAGTAAAACCTAGTCAATTTCGGAAGCATTTTCTCCTGCCAAAACACTTCATCTTTTAGTACCCTTACGACTTTCAATGGAAAATCAGGACTAGTCCACACAGCAAGCAAACATACGTATTTTTTAGCTATGTGCAATTGGCCTTGTATTTGGAAGAACCAGTCATGATTTTTATTTATTTCGACTTGAGATTGACTATTTAATTTGAAAAATGGCAGTTTTTTTTCTTGTATGGCGGTATCAGGATCGATTCCGAAAAGTTTGCTAGGGCATTTTACTTCCACGAGACCTTCACTGTACAATCCATCAGGTGTTGCTCCTAAATAGTAGTGCTCTGCATCTATAAAAAGACCACATTTTTCTATTCTCATGTTTTCTTGCACACTGAGTTGTGCCAAAGCTTTCGGTTCATTATCCCTGCCATGTTGTACTGAAGTAACATGTTCTAAGTCATTTGTATAGAGTATGGTATCTACCAGAGGAGCAGAATTTTGATTCACTTGTCGTTTACATACTCTCCCAAAGAATGACGCGGTAAGTAAGCACTTTCTTATTTCAAGCCACAAAGCGCTTTCAGCTTGTAATACAGTCGCTCTCTCAATTTCATAGCGTTTCGACGCTTGTTCTTTTAAATTATTTAAAATTAGTTTTTTACTTCGTTCATAAACTGCGGTGTCCATATCTGGCCGTTCACATTCATTTCCGTAATGAGCATCTATAGGATGATAATCGTTTCTTTTGCGAAAACTGTCTGTACGTGCCAGGACTTCTCGAGTATTTTTAACATGTCTTCTAGCTTCCAACAGTTGTAATGATTTTCCTGGACTAGCGTGAAATATTACATTGTATAACGTGTGCTGTGGCATTCCAGTGTTAAATGATACCACTGCGGCGTAGCATCGTGTTGTGTAGGAGTCTTTTAAAGAAAAGTTTACCCGTTTCCCACCTACCATCTTAGCTACAATGCTATTGAATTGCTCTGCGCGATTATTAGTATAGCAATATAAAAGACTTCGGGAATTGTATGCGAGCTGTGATGCATTCTTTTTTAGTTTTAAGATCAGAGTCGGTATAAGTGGTACTCGATTGGGCTCTTTCTTTTTTTCATCTGCACAGTAATAACTGTCACAATCTGCATGGTCTCCAAAAATGTGTCGTGGGCTATTAACAATGTCTTTTTGAAGATTTTCCATTTTACACAAATCTGAACGATTGCTTAGTTGTCTATATCTAATAGCAGCACGAACAGCAATACGCAGCCTTCTCAGCCGTTCCATATTTAAAAATTTACGTTCGTTTAAAGGAATGGCTGGATCTTTTTGAAGGAGCAAGTTTTTCCCGTTGTAATTCCTCAACAAATGGTTCGTGCATTCTATTTTTTGTATGAATACGTCTGGGTAAGGTCGACTCTCTAATATACTTTTGTAAGTACTAGAATCGCCATCTGCAATTAGTGTTTCATAAATTAAATTTCTATCCCTAATAGAATTTTGAAATCCTTCAACTAATATAGCTTGTTATGGAACAAGCTATATTAGTTGAAGGATTTCAAAATTCCGCACAAAAAATCACACGGGATCATCTTCCAGCATGGGCTGGAAGATGATCCCGTGTGATTTTTTGTGCACTTGTGGGTTTTTGCTTGCTGACCTTTTTTGTTTTCTCGGGCGCAAATGACGCAATATTTGTTGCGTACCCCAATATGTAGTACTTTACCACTATGCTCTCCAATTATGACCGCAACACCAGAGAGTGCAGAATAATTACTTTTGTAAGAGCGTTTACCCCAACAAGCGTCCGCCTGAACCGGTATCATAGCTATACCTGCATCGTTAACATTACCAAGTGACTTTGCCGCTTCAATTTCCTGTTTGGCAGCATTTAACATTGTATCTTCGGCAGCAGTCTTCCACATGAGAGAAATAGCATCATGTGCTTTACTGTATAATCGAAATGGAATTGTAGGCAAATCCATTGATGCAGTGATCTCATTTAAGTTGGAGAGACCAATTCCTGTAACGATTGCTCCAGAGACCGCTCCTGAATTAATGTCGAATCTTGATTGTTTCATAGTTTCAGTGTCCGCAGTTTTTAGAACAAAGCTAGATCCACACATCCTACACTTTAAGTTAAATTTAGAGATGAGCCCCTCCACTTTCTCTTTTTCTATTCTCAGATAGTTCAATTTACAGCCGAACTTCTCGCTGTGTTCGCTAATACGTGTTAATTGATTCCAAAAATATTGAAAATCAATTATTCGCCTGCCTTCAACGTTGTGATCGTTCTAAAAACAAAAGCAATAACAAAATATTTACTTTAAATTAAAATAAGGAAACATAATAGGGATGAAAAATTATAAATACTTCGAAAATGTCGACTTCGGAATCTCCATTGTCGTCGTCAAGCTCGATGTCTGATGCAACAGGTACTTCCTATATAAAAGTATTGAAATAATGATTACGTATAGTTGACCTTGTTCCAGGATGAATGGATGAAGGTTTTAGTGGTATGTCAGAAGTACCTACTACTGACATAGCACAAGAATTTATAAAAGTGATGAGTACTTAACTTTGTTATGCTTTAAATCTATCTTTATGTTTTCCTTCTCACCCATATACTTATCTGTCTTTAATTATTCTAACTGGTCTCAATGTAATTACAGTAAAATAAATAAATTTGTTAAAACTATCTACTGTTATCAATATAACAGTCAGAAAGCCTAGGTCTGATAGACCTAAACATTTTTTTAAAGGACTAGCATGAGCAGGCTAACGTAAAAGAATTCGATTGGGCACCTAGAATCAATTTTTTTTTTTTCTCATTTGACGTTCAAAAGTGCCTTATAATGGTCTAATTGAAATAAATGATTTGACTTTGACTTTGATTCAAATTCAAGTCATTCTAGTCTGTTTTTTAGAGGTCCGTACAAAAAAAAACGGAACCCTTATAGGATCACTCGTGCGTCTGTCTGTCTGTCCGTCCGTCTGTCACAGCCAATTTGCTCCGAATCAACAGGACCAAATCAGGTAAGACGGTGTAATCCTATGACCCAAACACAGACGTGCAAAGTACTTAAATAAATATTTCTTTTAAATAAGGGTAATTTTCAAAAAAAATGTTTTGCAAACCTTACTGTGCAAAAGAAGAATTCTATCAATTGAAACTTTGGCATTGTACAGAACCCTCTCCATGCGAGTTCAACTCAACTTGGCCGGTATTTTATATAGAATTTTGGTTTAATTTTACACGACATGCACTGTTACTTATAACACATTTTTTCTTTTCTTTTTTTTGAAGTGAAAACTTCTTTAGCGGCGTTGAGCACTTTTTCTGTAATGGGTATAAAATCTTAAACTCGCGTCAGGACACGTGACCTGATCGAAAAAGCGTAAGACGGATGGAGAGTAGAGTAAAATAATTGTGTAGTTTTAAAGTGTTAAATTTTTAATGTAATATAAATTGTCATGTTTGTGTACGATAGCGCAATAAATGAATATTGTATTCTACCACATAAATGATAGTACTTTTATACTGATAAAGCAATTGGTGCAAAATGATTCCCTAACCATTCCAAAATATCAAACATGCTCAACGTTAATAATCAAGTTTTCACTTCTGCCGGCACTCCCGGAGTGCAACCCGTCTTTTTTTTAGTTACGTTACTTCTACCACAGTATAAGTATTAGTACTGCCTTTTACTTTGCGTGCTTATGCTAGTCCACCTGTTTTATTTATATCTAGAACTGTTACTAAAACATACAATTTCTGTCACCAAATTTGTTTCTTTTTCACTTGTACTCGGCATGGCGTCTCTTTCATGGTTACTATCTTCCCCTACGATTATTTTTCTATTTTTTAATCTAAAATAAAAGAAAAACAGTTAATTATAGATACCTAAAAATTAGTAACGCATATAAGAAGGATTTTTTTATTATCAGATTATTTGAAGGTTTGACAGTTTTTGTATATTTCAAACTGTCATACCCATTCGTTAGATAAAAAATATCAGTTTCGTTCTGTTGTAGCCTGGATTACGTAGGTTATAATTATGTTGATCAAAATCCATACTTCCATACCAATATTATAAATACGAAAGTAACTCTGTCTGTTACGCTTTCACGATGAAACGGCTGAACCGATTTTGATGAAATTTGCTATGAAAATAGCTAAAACCCTGAGGACGGACATAGACTACTTTTAATCCGTAATTTCAGCTGCATCCGCGATAACGATATTCACGCGGACGAAGTCGCGGGCAAAAGCTAGTAATTAATAAAACTACAAATATTTCAAAACCCCCTTTTAATTGTAATTATAATGCTTATAATCTCAATCGATTCGATCAATTAAAATATTAATAATTGCAAATAATAAATAAATATCTACCTCGCTTCTGTTGCTTTATTTAAGGCTGCATTATTGTTACGTTTAATTGTAATTATGATGCTTATAATCTCAATCGATTCGATCGATTAAAATATTAATAATTGCAAATAATAAATAAATATCTACCTCGCTTCTGTTGCTTTATTTAAGGCTGCATTATTGTTACGTTTCCGTTTTTTGACACAATGATACACACAACTCTTACGCCCCATTGCTAAAACTAATTAAAAAACAAATACATACACTTATTCTACACACTAGGTATCTTCTACAAACTCTATTTTGAAGAGCACAAAAAGAAGTTACAATATTAGCTGGCATGAGCCAAGTATTTCAATTATCCTGCGACGTAATTATTTATATTATATTATTGTTTGTTGTATGCATATATGCTCAG
The DNA here is from genome assembly GCA_947361185.1 of Charanyca ferruginea. Taxonomy (NCBI): domain Eukaryota; kingdom Metazoa; phylum Arthropoda; class Insecta; order Lepidoptera; family Noctuidae; genus Charanyca; species Charanyca ferruginea. Next base: position 3,277,501 of record OX376070.1, on the reverse strand, counting down.
CTGCTACGGAAGTGTTGCATCGTGCTGTTTCTAGGGATATAGACTGAGATGGTATTGCATAAAATTAAATAATAGTGTCATAAAAATGAAATAAATAATGAAAGGTTTTAGTGAGTACATTCCAAAAATATGCCACTTCTTGACCTCTAAAAGAAATCGTTTTTTTTTTAATTCCGGCCACTGCTTTTACCACAGCTAAAATAGATCTGCAAAAATATGCGTAGCGTAGCTAGTTATAACATGTCACACAACATCACAGCATTCCCCCACATGTACCAGTTTTGTATTTAAATCCCATGCAATGGAAGCCAAGTCTGTCGCCTTCAATCGGGCACAAATCCTGACTCCGGGCTCTTAAAGAGAAATTCCTGATGGAATAGTTCATGCATCACGGGGTCAAAGTATTGTCTTACTTTACGGACGCCATATTGAAACTCGAGCGTAACGAAGGATTCTAAAGTCCGAGCCAAGCCAGATAATTAAAAGCAATACTACTAAAAACAAAGTTTATTTTAAATTTAATCAAAAGCTTTAAATTATGTTAAGTCAAAAAGTGAGTAATAATTAATGTTTGATACTGGGCAGTGATTTCAATAATTTACAAATGTTTCTGTGGTCTTGTTTTCTTTTGTATTTTAAGACTAAAAGCACGATCAACACACCTAACCTACCCAAAGTAGTATTATAAACAGAAAAGATTGATCTGTTTGTTATGATTCAATTCAAAAACTACTCGACCGATTTTAAAAATTCTTTCACCATTAAAATGCTACATTATCATCGAGTAACATGGGCTATACTTATCAATTGAAAAAAATTGGGTCTTTGAGAAAATTCACGCGGGCAAAGTCACGGGCTAAGTGCTAATAAGGAAAGTTGAAAACTAGAACCTGTTTACTCGACTGCTTAACTCCATGAGAAGATTGAAATACAATAATTTGTTCATTTACAAAATGATTTAGTCAACAATCTCAGGTTATCAAATAAAAGGCAGTTATGCCGTGCGAAACACTGCGAGTGAAGCGACAAAAGCAAATACAAATTCAATAACGAATACCTACAATCTCGTGATTGTATTCGCTTTTGAATTTATATTTGTATTAGTATTTGTTTTTTATAACAATGCTTCGCTTCGTGCTGTACTGACTCGTGTCAGTACAGCACGAAGCACGAATTGTAGGTATTCGTTTTTTAATTTGTATTTGCCTTTGTGGCTTCACTCTCAGTGTTTCGCACGGTCTATTTGGCTTTTGTTTCATAATCTGAGTCAACAATAGTTAATAATAATAATAAACAAAACTATTACTTAGAAAAACGTAGAAAATCAAAACGTTGTGGTCGTAGTATAATTTTACTTTCACGACACGTTCACTAGAAATTGTAAACGCGGGAAAAAAATTACATAGGTCCTCTCTCATTGGGCACTTGCGCCATACTTATCGTTACACGTTATGCATTGTAATTAAGAGTGATGTTAAATATTAATTTATGTGTAATTAAAAGAAGGGATTGTTAATAAAACTGTAGGATAAGGTTCCTTATAGAACATAGTTTATTTTAACATGATTTTTTTTATTGTTATTATGCTTTATTTAAACAAAAAAATGCGATAAAAAAGCGTTATGACACGTAAAAAATGGCCTGAGTCTATCTTTTTTTAATTATTAATACTATTGATAACTGTTATTCTAGTACATTATGTGTCAACAAAATTATATGACTGATGCTTAATGATTTTTTCTAAGCCAAATCTATGAATATTAATGTTAGAAACAGAAGTCTGAATTCGACTCTGTGACGATTTTTCATTAAACTAATTATAGGATATTTATCACCACACAGCAAACAAGATATTTTTTTCAAATGTGATACATTAAGTATCAACTTGAAAGATTTCTCTATTCCTGACATGTATTCAACAATATCAGAATTCTACCTAAGATGTTAAATTAGTTGACTAAAATCTTAGATATTCACGCGGAAACGTGTAATGGCTCTTAACACTACATCTATATTTTCTTCTTTTTCTCTGTTTTGGCTGGCAAGAACATTGCTACAGTCTTCTGTAAAATTTCTGTGAATATCAAAGTTCCGATGAACACAAGGAGTGTTCCGATCCAGTGGCCAAATGTGAATGGATTTCTGAAGTACACTATGGAGAAGAGTAGTGACACGAACTTTCTCAAGGTAACAGTCAAGGTCACTATTAGCGAAGCACATTCCGTCGTCAGAACATACACAGCACTGATACACAGCCCTTGAGTTAGAACATAAAGAATCAGCCAAAGTACTTGTCTTGGCAGAGGTATACCAAGGAATTCTACAATAGGCGTTTCTGTAGCGAGTTTAACATGTCCAATTAAATTTGTTGCAGTTGGCAACCAAAATATTAAAGGTAGTAAATGTGTGTAGTAGAGTGCTTCCCATGGATGCTTTCCGTGTTCCGAATATAAGGATTCCTGGAAGATTCCCATCCTGGCAGAGATGAATAGGGCGAAGGTGAGAATGGCTATGCCGAGGCACCACCACAGCCAGTCAATGAACTTGAGTCTTTCCTCTTCAGCTGCATCTTCATTTGTTTCCCGAGGCGCTTTCACATCGCTACTGGATACTATAGTACAGAGTGCAATACCAGCTGATATCATGAAGACAGCAACGTATTTTAATGGTGGATATCTCTTCTTCAGTATCCATACACCCATAGCCATATTGGCCATCAGGGAACCAGCTCTGAAGATCATGTGTAGAGGCATTGGTATGTTGAAGTTAAATGCATAGTTATTTGCAACGCTGCTTGTCCAGAAAAATCCAACTAAAAGCAAGTATTGTTTGAAGGGAATGTTCCTTTTAGCTGTACCGAATTTGCCAATGGTAACAAAACCAATTGAGGCGATGAATAAGAACTGTAGAAATGTGGCTAAATTTCCCGCGCCTGGATCTTCCTTTACTACCATTTCTAGGAACACTACATTGGAGCAACAGCCTACAAAGACCATTGTAATGGCCATTGCCGCCTTCACGGACACCATTTTGAATCTGAAAAAAAGAAAAGAAAAATAAAAAAACATATTCCGATTCCGGGATACGAACCCGGGTCTCATGAGTGAAAACCAGGTATCCTAGCCACGAAACCAAATGAACATTGCTTGAAACGTTAAAATATTGATTCTAGTGCGGCTTATTTATTAAGCTTTAAAACCAGAAACAAATCATTAATAAAAAGTAAATAGCAAAAAAATTAAGTACAAAGTTCCTCAAATGTTTAAGTTTAATGTGAAGCGATAGTCATTATGATATCACCATTTGATAATTAGACCTGTCATGCGCACTGCGCCGAAATCAGTAAGGTTATTTATTTCAACACCAGTTTTATGTGATAAATCTACATTTTACAAAGTTGAATTGTTATAAATGGAATATAATATCAAGTAATACTTACATTTGTTTCGTTTCACTATCACAAACACTAAATAATCACGTAAATCACAGCATTATTTACTTTAAAACGTCAAACACGTTTGACAACGGAGCTAGCCCGGGCGCCAATGTGTGCGTACATCGTAATCACCCGTCATTGTTGTAGTTGTGACCATGGCCTCGAATACTACTACGCATGCGCAGAGCGCCGGTGTCGGTAAAACTGCACGCGTTCACAAACCAATTATAAATAATAGATGGCGCTGTTCTCAATGATGAAAACTGGGTATTAATCTACTGAGAGACTATTATTTCAGTTCGATCGAAACCTTCGCTACATTATTTACGTTAGCAAGGGTCACTGTCTGGAGTACGATAATCATGGCGGGTACGGCTGCTGAAACGTTTTCACTATGCTAGGACAAAGTTGAATAGGTTTCAACAGGTTAACATTTAGTTTTGGTGGGTAATCCTCTAAATTTCTGGTTCCTTTGGAGAAAACATGTTTTAAGTAATGTGAAAGTAAAATGCCTCCATGGTAATAACCGATAAAGGTCAACCATTCACAAATAAAATATGGAATGGAATGAAATGGATGCTCTTTGTAAATGTGAATTTATATGTTTTTAAATGAACCCGCGGCCTCGACACAGGAGAAATTACTAGTGTAAAGCGCAACGTTTTGTAAAAAATAATAAAATCAATAAAAAAGTTCTTATGTAATTATCTGGATTGGGACCTATCTACAGACTTAACACATTTATCTCAATCTTCTTTTTTTACTTTCTGATAAAATATTTACATGTTTTATTAATATTTTTCTCGTAGGTAAATTTAATCAGTGTTTTTATCAAGATGAAAACTTGAGTTAAGACTACATTTAAGTTAGTCAATTTATATTAATTTATTTTATATAAAACTCGCGTTTTTGTGATTTTTAATAACATTCAAAGAAAATGTCTTCTTCTAGTGCCTCTCCGAACTACGAAGGTTGGCAGTCAGCTCTGCATTGCATACTTTTTCTTTTCTTTCGCGAGGTGGAATAGTTCCGCGGCGCTCGAGACCACTCTCGTAGGTTCCTTAACCATTTTTCTCCTGCGACCGGCACCTCGCTTTCCAGGTAATTTGCCCATCATGAAAAGTTGTAATAGGGCGTATCTTTCGTGCTTTATCACGTACCCTTATTACCCAACTTGCCTTATTTTGATGGTTGTACGGGAGCAAACAGGACTTACGGTAAAATAAAAGAGGTTATAAATGGAATAGTTGATTACGACGTGTATTAACAGTGTGATGACACAAGTGCTAATGACTAGCCAATTATTATAATACTCAAGTTCAAGTGTATGTTTAAGTTAGGTACACTTACAATAACAACTTAAACTTACACTTGAACTTGAGGAGCTCGTAGCTAAGTTAAAGCCATACAGATCGATCAGTCAAAGGTTAAGCTAACGCTAGCCGCGGTCGATCTGTGGATGAGTGACCATCTCTTTCATACCAAGTTCCCTCCGTGCCTCGGAAAGCACGTAAAGCCGTTGGTCCGGGCTGATATTTGTAGATCTTAAGCAGTCGTTATGGGTAGTCAGAAGTCAAAAAGTCTGACAACCAGTCTTACTAAGGGGTACCTATAGTGTTACCACTGGGTAACACTTTACATGGAGGGACTGCCTATCGGACCTCCATGTAAAACACTGGTATTCAGTTGCATCCAGTTAGACTAAAAGCCGATCCCAATATAGGTAGTTGGGAAAAGGCTAGGCAGATATGATGTGTACCTAACTTAAAAATTACGAAAGGACGCATCGTCGCTCGTTGCCTCGATGAATCCAACAGGCGCTCCAACAATGGTGACCCATTGTAAATGTAAATATAATGTAATCTTTAAATACCTAAGTTTTTACGATTTATTTCATTCTAATACCAACAACTAATACCGCTGGTATTTGTTTCAACTCAATTTTTTTTTCTATTCCGAACGAATACCACTTTTTCTAATAATAAAATTTCATGTGCGAACGAATACCAACAACTTTAATTTGGCACAGTCAGTCAAACCTAATCAAATAATTTTCTTTTAATTTGTTTTCTAATATTTTTATGTGATCGTAATATAATGCTATGCCAAATTCACTTCATTCCAAAATTTTTACAAAGGTAGGTATTTAGAGGTAAGTGAATCATATTGCATTGTTTTTTACCTGCGAAATAGGGACAGTATGCTCTATTGTTCCAAAATTCGAACCAACCAATCAGAGTAAAGTGCGACTGGAATGTCTAAAATATTGTATCGCCTTGGTGGGCAATTTATATCACATAATGTACGTAACTGACCAACTCCTTGGTAACAAAATCTCCGTTGTTCACTGATAAGAAAAATGAAGGGTTAAGCTACTAATTGTTAGAACATAAGAAATTATTTAAACATCATGAGTAGAGTAAAGGTCTTATACACACAAAGCATTTTTACTGATTCATTGTTTACCGTACTGTACCTTATATCGTCGAACTTATTTTCGTATTCGTTTTTAAAACAATGGTATCCGTTCGGAATAGAAAATTAATATGAATTGAAACAAATACCAGTGGTATTAATTGTTAGTATTAGAACGGAATAAACTCGACGAAATAATTCGACTGATCCGTCCCCGGTTTTGCCAGACTGCAATCCCGTCGGCCTATGAGAGTAAGGGAAGGGGGAGTACATTTTTTTCTTTTTTTTAATGGGACAAGCCCGCCACACTATTCCCTAACCACTGTAACTCCTGTAAGCCAGAATCAACAGTGGCGACCACCAGAAAAGCGCCAGAGCAATGAAGCTCGACGAGTCCCAGAGAAACGATTCAACTGTCTTGGATCCCGCAACGAAATTAATCAGAAAAGAACAGCGGAGGAGTAAGAAAAACATATTTTCCACTTCCCTCCAAATCAAGCAGGAGACAGAACAGAACTAGGCCAATAGGCACAAAGGGACGTTTACAACTGGGAGAAACCCAGTTGCTAAGCACCCCGGATTATAATTGACATAATTACTGGGCCCTAAAAAGTGAGCTGTTACATTAATTTTGATTCCAATAATAGGTATGACAAAATCGCTTGAACGCACGGAAATTCACACACATTTTCACGGACATTTTTTTCTTGTTACGGGGTTGAAAATTCTCATGGATGTCCTCCACCCTGGGGCGGGCGGAGGGATCTGTCAGACTCTTACTGACTAAAAACTACCCCGGTGTTCCATCTCACACCTACGTCGGGGGTCGCAGGAACTGGAGATACTTCCGCAACCACCGAAGAGTGAGCACACGTTTATACACACCCTTATTCACTATGGTGGCACTTCACTTGACGTTTTTGTGAAAATATTGGCCTTATAATACAAAATCGACTTAATTTCAATACAAGTAGGGTATATTTTGTATTAACCAAGTAACAAGCAATTATTTGTACAAATACGCCAAGTAAAGTGTCACCATAATATCTACACAACCCAACCCTTTAAAATTAAGTAAACAAAATATACAAACTCATTTAACAGTGCATGTACAAAAACCTAAATAGCAAAGGTACATAACTAGTTCATACATAAATCGCTACGGTCAGTACATAGATTAGGTACCAGGTCGCCATACATACCACCAATTGGCAAATATCCAGTAAGATTAACAAAAGATTTGTAGCCATAGAGGCCATTTTAACCTAGCATTACCTACCCTTATTGTAAATGTGCATTGATCTGTGAAGAATGTATTTAAAAAAAACTTTTATAATAGGGCATCATAATCAACCTAGAGGCAAAATTATGCTCGTTCAGATTCAATTTCATAATAAACCAAAATGAATCAAATTTAGAGTTCAAAATTGTATAATTGCATGCAAGTTATTAAAACACAAAATTATTATTTTGCACACAATTTTCAACTCTACTCCTGTTGTTTTTTAGTTTATTATCAAATGAAATGCTGCTATAGAAATATAATCTATGATTGTTGCTTTATTTGGAGTACCTAACCCTTAGTAAGTAGTAGAGTTGTTTATGAAGGATATAGTCCAAGGTAGTACTGCCCAGTCAGGGGTTGCAGAAGTATCTCCAATTCCCGCGACCCCCGATGTAGGTGTGAGATGGAACCCCGGGGTGGTTTTTAGTCAGTAGGAGTCTGACAGACCCCTCCGTCCGCCCCAGGGCGGAGGACATCCATAAAGATTTTTAAACCCCGGGACAAAAAATAAAGGGTAGTACTGCCACAAAGCAGCGTTGTTGTGTTCCAGGCAGCTAATACATGACCAGTCCACGGCACCGAATTCCAAATATTGTGGTAAAATAGTAATTAAAAAAAAAATGGCACTTAAAAAATGTTCTATTTTTTTTCAACCGACTTCAAAAAAAGAAGGAGTTTCTCAATCCGACACGTATTTTTTTTTATGTTTGGAGGAAATTGAGTTTTTTTGGGCTAGGATGACGTCTACATGTACAAAAAAAAGTAAAACTTTTTTACATAAAAGACAACCGCCTTCAAAAACTGAAAAGTAAAAAATAACTTTGGTAAATAATATATATAATAATATAATAATAATATAATAACTTTAAAGTAAAATATAAAAATGTTATACTTGCATTTTTTCTGTACATTTAAACGTTATCCTAGCCCCAAAAAGCTCAATTTCCTCCATAACCGTTATTTAACTTAACGTACGAAATGTCCTGAAACCAATATGGCGTAACTCAATACTTACCCTTAAAAGGGTAAAATATCGCTTTTATCTTGTCGATAAGGATCATTTACTTTTAACATGTTATCAAACGAATACATACTTAGTATAGTAGTACTATATGGGTGCCTTTTAAAACCTATCCTAGTTTCAATCTTAGATTTTATTTTTTTAATAAATAAACCTTTATTTCAGTCTAATGTCCATAGTTGTGTTAGAATTTTGGTGTTAGTAACAATTTTACTTACGTAAATAGGTTAGCATTGTTAGTTTTCAATTACTTACTTCTTTTTTATACTAGCTTTTGCCCAAGACTTTGTCCGTTTAAAATTACTTCAAATCCCTAGAGAAAGTATGGAGTTTGACTTCGTAATCTGCAAATTAATTTTGAAATTTTGTCAGTTTTTCCATACAAAATTGGTTTTTGAATTTCAAGATTTAACACTGAATATAAAAGTTTGTCAAAATTGGATATAAAAGAATATTTTTCTTTAAGTTAACAAGTAGCGAATTTCACCACTTATGACACATATGATTGAAGGTCGCTCCTCCCTCCTCCCACCGCTCAGACGAGTGACGAGTAAACTCGCTTGACAAACATTTCCAAGTTATCTCGTGAAATGTTTCATACGTCACATATAAGATATTTGGTTTGTAAATAGGACTGCATGTAGTAAGATCTACATTTTTTTCTTTTTTTTTTTGTTATCTGTGATCCACATTCTGATACGGGGGGATTGTTTATTTTGTTTTGTTTAAAAAAAAATCTTTGCACTAGGAATTTCTCCTGCGTCGTGCGTGCTTTTACAAACATAATAAACTTACATAAACAGCAAGATCCGGAAAAACTATATCTATTAATAGATAACAATATTTATTTGTTCATATAAAATTCGCTTTTGAATTTGTATTTGCATTGGTGGCTTCACTTTCAGTGTTCCGCGCTGTCTATCTGTCTTTTGTTTCATAATCTCTATTCTTCTATCCATCTATCTTCTATATATTAAAAATGAATCGTTCTTCGTTAGCCTCATTAAAACTTGAGAACGGCTGGACCGATTTGAATAATTTTGGTCTTGAAATATTTGTGGAAGTCCAGGGAAGGGTTTATACGGTAAGTCGATTGATAGGACAACGTCCATCGGGTCAGCTAGTGTGAGTAGCTGACTCATAGTAATAGTAGTTGGAAATTAGTGTTTCGTTTCAAAATATAAACATTCTGTAACGTACCTAATATTTCTTAGCACATTCTAATACAGTTATATGACTTGTATTGATCAGGTTCAGGCCTTATCTCGTAATCTATTATATTCACAAGGTCACTCATTGACGAAACGTGAAATCTTGAAAACTTTTAGGTCAAGTAGACCTATGAAGCTGGAATTTGGTAGGTAGGTAGTTTATAGGGTAGGTCAGTTGCGTGACAAGGCCGAATTATAGAGTTCTTTGACTCCTACAAGGACAAAGTCGCGAGTTTAAGCCTGTCTACCTGTAAAATTGAGCCTTATGGCACTAAAATTAACCCTGCTATTACTAAAGAAGTATGTAGACTTATGTACTTACCTTTATTAAAATAACTACAGACGATATCAAGCCATTCCAAACTGTCAAATTTTCCCAATTGAATATGAACCTTATAGTTTTGTAATAAAGTTACGCTATCACGGCTAAACCACTAAGGGTGTTACTACACCAATCGATCGATCATCGATCGATGCCATCGGTCGACATCGATCGACGTTGATCGATTGGTGTGGTAGCTCTGGCTGATCGACTAACAAATCGATCGATTGCCGGTCGATGGCATCGGTCGACGTTGATCGATTAACTCCGGCTATAATCCATCACTAAAAATAATCAAGCAGCTCGATCGACGTCGATTAATCCATTCTACCATCGATCGACAATTGATCGATTGGTTTGGTAGAAACTATCGATCAACGTCGACTAATCCATTTTACCATCGATCGACGCCGTCGATCGACGATCGATCGATTGGTCTGGTAACACCCTAAACCGATTTTAATGAAATTTAGTACAAACTAAACTTAAACCTCAAGAAAGTAGGTACATAGGCTTCTTTTTAATTCGTGACTTAATCTGCATCCGCGATGAACGATATTCTGCTGACAAAAGCTGTTGTAATAGGGTATTTTACTCTATACGAGAAAAAATCTATAAATATGTTATTGAGACAGCTTAGGCATTAAGCAGTCGGAAAATGTAAGTTTTAGTTCAGAAAATAACAAAACAAATTTTTAAATTCAATTCAAAGTTTTCAGTATTTTTAATCTGTTATAAAATACCGTGAAATAGTAGCGGCCATGTTATTACGCCGTTCGGCTGTGTAAACAAAAAATTGTCAACTGTCAGTCAACCGATTGGCGTAATATAGGCTTTGTACTTTTATTATTTTCGTAACCAACGTAATTTTTTCATTATTACACCTATTACAAAATATGCTTTTAATTATTTTTAAATGATATACAATTATCATATTTAATATGAGCTCATTTGATACAAAACGAACTGACGTCATTTACGCTGAGCAATATGGCGTCCAGTAAGAGGCGTTTTCGTCAAACTACGCACCAAATTTGAAAATTGAAAATTTTGATGCATTTTTATGGCACTTATCGATTGAATAAAAATTTTGAATTTTTTTTGGTGGCATATTAGCACTACAGAATTTCATTAAGACACTTTTTAAAAATGGGTGTTATACCCTATTATAGAAAACGTGATCGCCCGAAGTTGAATCAAACAGTAATGTCAAACTGAGGAAGACTGCTTACGAGATGGACGGATAATATCAACAAAACGGCTGGTACATACGGCTACACATCACATTTCCAGTATAAGCTGACCTCGCATTGCACGGATATCCTATACAATGAGAGATCAGCATTAACTGGAAATGTATGGCTTGATGTGTAGCCGTGTGTACAAACTGGATACAAACAGCTCAAGATAGAGATAGGCTTCTTTAATATAATAATATTTTGTAAGTACCGTTAAAGTAAAGTTAATAAAGGGCGAGTCCATTGTTATAACCCGGGCACCAATCTGGGCGTTGAGTCGCATCTGAATATGTTCTGTATAGTGTACTAGCTGAACCGGCAAACGTTGTTATGCCATATAAAATAAAATAAAAAATTTAACAAAAAAGACAACCGCCTTCAAAAAGTATAAAATAACTTTCAATTCGCAAGTCAGCGGCTTTGGTTTTGCTTGTTGTTTTGTATTGCCACCGACTTTTTTTCGCTTTTAAGTGCCTACTTCTCATCATAGAAATTAATTACGAAACGGCGACACAAAAAAAATCTGTCATCCCTTAGTTTTCAACCCTTAGGGGTGGAATATTTTCTTGAAATTTTTATTGGACCAAATTTGAGGTACACTCTATCAATAAAAAAAGAATCATCGAAATCGGACTACACTGAAAAAAGTTATGCATGGTCAAACATAAAAATAAATATATAAAAAAAAAACATAAAATGAAAACTACTGGGCTAAATAATGTTAATTTTTTAAGGGACCAAATGGCAACAATTCCGCATCAAACAAAAGAAGAATCACCTAAATCGTATCATAAATCTCGGAGTAATCGATGTACATACATGAAAAAAAAATTGAGAACCTCCTCCTTTTTGAAGTCGGTTAAAAATAAAATAAAATAGCCTACAAGCTATAAATTCTCAGACCTTCCAAATATTATACACCAAAAAAACATAAAAATTGGTCAAACCATTTACGAGGAGTTCGAAACACTATAAATGACACGAGATTTATAAATATTAGAAGTACCTACTATAGTAGGTTTAAGCTCACTAGTACGTAATTTAGCATGAAAATAAAATACTTTTAAATTTAATTTAATTAACGTCAAACTAAACGAAACTTTATCTGCTCCACATAAAGACGATTTAAGTAGTACCAACTCCAAGGTAGCAGCCTAAGTAAAAATAAGACCATGAACGGAAGATTTTCTATCATAAAGGAAGTGGATAAAAATATAACACAGCCGCCCATTGGCGCCAAGAGAAAACACGTATATTGAACTAGACACGCGAAATAACACAATTTGCTAAACACATACAGTCTACATTCGCTTGGCACAAAGTCAGTTGCATAACCGTGACTGTAATTCAATTATTACGGCCCGACGCGTCCAACTAACGACCTTATAGATATAAACGTAGTCTAACCCAATGATATGTGAAATTTTGTTTGATTATCAGGAAATTAAACCCGGAATTCATTTTCTTTGAATATTGGATTCGAGTTTATTTTAGAATTAATCCATACTTTTAATATTATAAATGCGAAAGTAAGTCTGCCTGTTACGCTTTTACGATGAAACGGCTGAAATGATTTTGATGAAACTTGGTATGAAGACAATCGAATCCTGCGAATTGTCACACAACAACGACGCTTCCGTTCAGAAATGTGTACCCCAGAACAAAGCAAGGCCGCTCTCCGGAAGAAATGCATCTCATCTCGTCGCAGGCGCATATATGGGGTCAAAATTGCCCGAATAACGTAAATGGTGGTTCTACCTACCCCAAAAGAGAGTAAGCACGACAAGACAATATTACTGACGATTAAAACAATATTATTTCAAGGTTTTTCAAGGCAACGCACTCACTATCGGCGTAAAATACGCAAATCAACAAAGACTATAACGGAAAAAACCGATTATACATCTTTATCTAAATACTTGATAACACATTTTGTCAAAAAAGTGCTATGAAGTGACTGATTTGAATGAAAAGGGAGTCAGTGAAAGCATGACGTTGGACAGAACGGAATGGAAGAGAAAACATGTTGCGCCGACCCCAAGTAACATGGGATAAGGCCAGGAAGATCATAATGATGATGCTAAAAAAGTGCAATATTTTAAGCCTCTTTTCAAACGATTTCAAAAAAGAAGGCGGTTCTCAATTCGACTGAGTGTTGTTTTCTTTTTTTGTATTTTTGTTACGCGGCATTTCTCTGGCAAATGTGAATCGATTTTGATGCATGGATAAAGTATGCCTCAGGGGTGGTCCTATATAAATTTTATCAAAATTGGTTAAGCACTTTTTTTAAATCAACAAAATTCCTATAACGTCACATAGAGGACGTTTTAGTTTCTTAAATCTTTGGAGTACCTCTGTTTTAACTGTGTTGCCAGTTCATAATGGATTTGGATAATAAGAAGGTACTAAATAGTGATAAATAAAAGTGTTGACACAGGAAAAAAGCTTTTTTACAAAAAAGACAACCGCCTTCAAAATTTAAAAAGTAATAAATAACTTTAGCACAGAGCCACATAACTTTGGATTTGGAAGTCGGTGACTTTGTTCTGTTTGTTCTCTTTTATTGCCACCGACTTTCAAATCCAAAGTCATGTGTGTTCTGTGCTAAAGTTAATTATCACTTTTTAGATTTTGAAGGCGGTTGTCTTTTTTGTAAAACCTTTGTTCCTGTGTCAACACCATCTATTTCATTATCTCCATATATTTCATCTGTCCAGAGTTTTACATCTAAATTGAAGAAGGCTTCCCATAGATATAAGAAAGAAGAGGCTTCCAGTTTAACCCAATGCTGAATACCAATATTATACAAGGAGGGACTGCCTATCTAACCTTCAGAACTTTATTTATTTAATTATTTCTACTCCATGCACAAAGGTACAAAGGCGGGGCTTTGTAACTGAATAAAACGGTACCGCTTGGTAAAACTGGTTGTCATACTTTCGGGCATCGGTCTACAACTGATCTGGAGAACTAGATGTGAAATAAAAACTTAAGAGTACCGTTTTGTCTTTGCAATCATTTTTTTGCCACATAATTAACGATTTTCGGAATTTTTCATGTGTTAAACTAATCACAAGTATGTTGGGGTAGATATCCAGTTAAACTGAATGCTAAATACTAGTAGGTACTATACATGGAGCGACTACCTACCTGACCTCCACAACTCAGTAAATAAAACACGGTACCCCTTGGTAAGACTGGTTGTCAGACTTTCGGGCATTTGTCCACATAGCTGATCTAGAAAGCTAGATGTGAATCCAAAGTTAAAGAGTAATGTTTTGTTTGTACAATAACTTTTGGCACTTAATTTGATGAAACGAATTTCTCCCAATACTTTTGTTTCACAGAACTGCCGAAGCAAAGGTCTCGGGATGAATTAATTTATAAAACATTGCATTCATTGATCACCCTGGTCCTGGGTCCCACAGTGATTTCTTAATACGCAGCCAGGATCAACAGCTTAACCTCCTTCCCGACTAACGCATGGGGACACTGTCAAACACCATGGATTTACTAGATCAGACACGTTCAAACTTTCGAAAGGATTAGGTTTGAACTATTGAATCTTTATATAATCTTACCAATACTAAGAACACATATCTCCTAGTAGCTGGATTTTGAGAGAAACTATTTGGTATAATGGAGCTACTATTCAACCGTTTTCGTGAGAGTCGCCATAAATATTTAGACATGCCGTGAGACTTGACCTTTTTGTGCTTCATCTCCGACTCATCACGTCTAGGCCCCTATTACCCGAAAAGTCAGTGTAATGTAGCACCTAATGTACCATTATTTAACGATTTAAATAAATTGAATCTCATCTCATTCAAATTCTCCATTTCTTTCATCTTACAAATTATTATAAATAAAAATCTTTCATCGCTTATTTCCACTAAATAAAACTGGAACGTCTAATGAAAAACACGTTCCATTTTACCGAACAAAAAGGTCCTAAAGAAAAATATTTGGTCACTCGAACATGAGAGTGAGAAAATACCAGTTTATTGACGTTTGATTTCCGACTTTACTGTGCTTTTGTTAAGGTATATTTTTGAGTGACGACATGATTTGTTTTTTTCAGTGGAGGTTTTAATAATGAGTAGGTTTTGAATTGTTACTTGGGTCGCGTGGTTTACCGTAACTAATGGGCTATTATTGGTACTGCTGATCAAGGTCCACAACTAATCATGGCGTGTTTAATACGAGTAATTTGAGCATTGAAATGGATTTTTTTAAACCAACTAGCCTAGTATTTCGAGTCGGCTGGATAGATTGATTTTTATCGTAATTCATAGTGGCATATTTTTAATAATAATTACAAGTAAATTAATTTCTTCGGTTTGCTTTTGATTCGGACACAGTGTTCGAATTGTTATTTTTTTCACTGATGATTCGGTCGCCAATAAAAAAGCTGGTTTGTACAGTTAGATACAAAACTTCCAACAAACAAAATCCGTCTTCCGCCCAGACTATTAGTAGGTAGTAAAATAATAGTTTTTAATGGGGTGTATACAGGATGAAATTAAAATCATTAGCAAATTTTTAAGTAGTGACTCAGACCACGAGCCTGAACAACTTTCATTATGAAGCCAACTCAAACAGCGCGAATTTAAAAAACAGCTGTTCCATACAGAAGTGCAATAGGTACTCGGCCAAAATGTATAAAACAGCTATTTTTTTCTATCGCGCTGTTTTAGTTGTCTAGGTTCTGAGTCACTCCTTAAAAAATTGATAATTAATTCAATTTCATCCTGCATAAAAGCTGTAGATTTTGTGAAAAATAAATAAATAAAAGTATGTAGTTGTAAGCCTGATAAATAAAGCTTAATAATAAAGCAAAGCCTGTGCAAAGCCAGGGCAGGTAGCTAGTATAATATAGTATATACTAGCCGTCCTGGCAGACGTTGTCCTGCCCTTGAAATAAAAAATTCACTGGAACACACACAAAAAAAATCATCAAAATCGGTCTATTCGTTTAGGAGGTGTTTACTTTCATACACACGGATAGAAGATGTTTATATATAAGATTATACTAGCTGTACTGCTAGCTATTGTACTAGCTGTTATTTTAATATTTACATATTTATTAAAGAAGAGAAAAGAGGTTTATAAGATGATTCTGCTTACCCTCTATTAAATTACTGTTGTGTTTTAAGTGATAATTAATTAACTAATGAAAACGACTCGAGTATTTATAGCTGTTCTGTCTGCACTGGTCATAATATTAATCCAATACTCTTAAAAAAAGGGTTTCGATAAAAATCCAGTTATTTCATTAAAAATCCAAGGGTTTCAATAAATATCCAGGGGTTTCAATAAAAATCCAGGGGTTTAAATAAAATACACCCCAAAACAAAAATCAGCAACAATACACAGTATTAGTTTGATTTACGATCCCCACAGTATCAATGCTTGGCGTTCTATCTCGGAATAACATATTTTTTGTGGCCACAGAGCAGAATGATTGATGGGCCATAAGATTAGCGGGATTATTAGGATTATGGCGGGCGGAAAGTGTATTAGATGATTATCGCCTTGGGTGGAAAGCGGGGGGGTTGATGTTGAAAGTTGGCATTTTTCCTTCGTTCCTTTAGATATGAAGACACTAACTGCCACACTCAGAGACGCCACTTTATAATAATGAATCATTAACTTTAATTGACCAACATAACTTGGCACATGTCAACAACAATATTTTTGACTGACAGCGTTCCAAGTTATGTTGGTCAATTAAAGTTAATTATTGATTATTATTAACTGACGTTTCTGAGTATGGCAGTAAGTCAAATTATTTATTTAAATTGGATAATTAAAAGGCATTTTTAACACCATTTACCAGATGTTTTTTATTACCTTTTCGAAAGGAATCTTCGTAGGGAGAATGGGGCCAAAAACACCATACTTATTCATTTAAAATGAATGTCCACGGTTAAGCAACGCTTGCCGCGGTCGGCCGATGGATGGTTGACAATCCATTACATACCGAGACACTTCTGTGCGTCGAAGAGAACGTAAAAGCAGTTGGCCTCTTTAGTTTCATGCGCACTCGTGAGGAAACCTGGACTTTATAATAAATATAATTATAATTTATTCAATATCATAAAAAGGAAAGATTTGTATTTTTGTAAGTAACGAATAAACTCAAATACTACTGGTCCGATGTCAAAAATTCTTTCACCAATGGAAAGCCCGCCTCTCTATTCCCCGATACATATAATCTGGGTATCTTCAAGGCACGAGTGAACCGGTTTATTCTAGGCAAGCGTGCTCCACCTTAGGCCGCATTATCACTTAAGATCAGGTGAGTTGCGGTCAAACGCAAGCCTATAACAATATAAAAAAAAAATATAAAAAAAAAGCTACTTTATCGCTGAGTAACATAGGCTTTATTGTATTATAACAAAATTAAGGGTCCTTGAGAAAATTCACGCGGACGATTTCGCGGGGAAAGTGCTAGTAATAAAATAAGTCTGAAATCGCATTGAGTGAGCGTGGTGATGTCGGATGCGTATCAGCTCGAATGCGGAGTCAGGCAGGGTGGCTTAACATCTCCTACCCTGTTTAATTTGTATATTAACGGGCTGATCGTGGCGCTCAGCAGTCAGCGTGTCGGCTGTCACATTGATGGTACTTGTATCAATAACCTGAGCTATGCTGACGACATGGTGCTGATGAGCGCTTCGGTCTGCGGCTTAAGGAAGCTGTTACATATATGTGAGGAATACGCTTGTGGTCACGGTCTAATATATAATGTAAAGAAGAGCCAGTATATGATCTTCGAGACCGCCAGTGCAAAATGTCCAGAGAGCGTACCTCTGGTCAGACTCAATGGGGTTCCTTTGGAAAGGGTTAACAAACTTACATACCTGGGGCATGTTTTGACTGTCGATCTCAAAGATCACGCGGACATCGAACGGGAGCGGAGGGCGTTGTCTGTTAGAGCGAACATGATCGCCCGCAGATTTGCACGGTGCTCGAATGAGGTTAAGGCTACGCTCTTTAGGGCTTATTGTACATCGATGTACTCGTGCAGTTTGTGGGCTCACTACTCTAACAGAAGTTACAGCGCCATCCGCGTCCAGTACAATAACGCGTTCAGGTCGGTGATGGGGCTACCTCAGTACTGCAGCGCCTCGGGTATGTTCGCTGAGGCGCGCACTGACTGCTTCCACGCAACCATGCGCAAGCGCGCCGCGTCCTTGGTGCGCAGGGTACGGGCTAGCCCCAACACTGTACTGACGATGATTGCGGGAAGGCTGGACTGCCCCTTCATCCGGCATTGTTCCAGCAGACACGTTGCTGTACCAGTGCCGGGAAGAAGGTATTAACTTATTGGTATTTATTTTTATTATATTTTTATTGATTTGGCTTGATTTATTTGATATTATTTTAATTTTGCTTCGATTCTCTCTAATTTTTTTTTTTTTAAATTTTGTTTGATTTTATTTGATTTTGTTTGATTTTATTGATTTTATTTGATTTTATTCGATTTTATATGATTTTATTTGATTTTATTTGATTTTATTTGATTTTATTTAATTTAATTTGATTTAATTGATTTAAAATTATTTGATATGTTTTGATTTTATTTTATTTAATTCAACTTTATTTTTACCTATTTAATCTGTTTCATCTGATTTTATTTTATTGTATGTGTTTTATTTTTTATTATTTTATTGTTGGCAATTGTGGGTGTAATTTACCTGAAATAAATGAATTTATTTATTTATTTATTTATTAATAATAATAATAATAATCATTTAATTCAGGTAACAAGACCCATACAATATATACCCATACAATATTTTTTTTTTATTATTATTTATGTATGTTAGTCTATATAACATACATAAATAATAATAAAAAAAAAATTAAAAAAATAATAATATTCGTGCCTTCTCTATATGAGAAGAGGCCTTTGCCCAGCAGTGGGGCCATAATAGGCTGGTATTATTATTCCTTTTTGTTATCATTACACTTCAATCAGCTGATAAACACAGTGTTATCATGTACAACCTGTCACGTACCCAAACGAGTAGGTCACTGACCCGACTATCGTACGTCGAGTAGTTATACATTCAAATGGTACCTATTTGCTCTGTGGCTGGTTATGACTGCCGCGGAGAACACTTTGGGGTTACTACGTATGTAAGTGCTAAATTACTATACATGTAAGTTTATCGAAGGGGGTAGCTTTGCGGAGTTTAAGGGCGCGTATTCGATTTAGCGCAACTCAAAATCTAAACGATTGCTAGAACGGCGTAGCAGCATTGACATACACTAGTACTATACAATGGTCTGTTTGTGTGCATCAGAAAAAAAAATATACACTAAATAAGCACGAATCATTGAAATTGATCGGCAAACCAAAGTGCGCGATGTTTTACAGTGCTTTTTAAAATAATTGTCTAAAATAAATGAGCTCGTATAACGGACTGAAAAGTATTGTGTATATTAAGCATAACTTTTACTTTCATAAAATAAATATATCAGTTATGTTTTTATTCAAATATTGATGAAAAATAATTGACAAAGTGAACCGATTTTCTACTTTTTCAACATTGTTCTTTAATACATAATAGTAATATTTTCGTAATTTTCGCTCTGTAGCTGTCTTTATGACTGTATATACTGTTGGAAAAACGCATAAAACAAAATATTTTGGCATATTGTAATGGTTGTATTGGTCCTGAAAGTTAACTCTGACGTCCATTTTCGTAAAACGATATGAAATAACTGTCTTCGCTTTAAAAAACCATAATTAAAAATTATACTTTTACTCTGTAGCTGTCTAAATCAAGACTTAATCTTTCTAAAACTGTAAATTGTCTTTAAATAATCTGCTCACGTAATTATGATATTGCTCTGGGCAAAACGCAAAAACATGAAGTTTTCGTCACGAATCGAATACGCGCTCTTAAGTGCCTGCTAAAGTGAATTTCTTATCACTGTTAGGCAGGTTTAGTTGGGATGAGTTAATTATACAACGCATTGTCAACACATTTTCACTTTTCCTAACTATGTTGGGGTCGGCTTCCTGTCTAACCAGATGCAGTTGAATACCAGTGTTTTGCATGGAGCGACTGCCTATCGGACCTCCACAACCCAGTTACTGGGTAACACGATACCCCTTGATTTACCAACCTGTAACGGGAGTAATTTATATCTATGCACATACAACTTAATTAAGATGTTTATTTTTAACCCCCGACGTAAAAACGACGGGGTGTTATAAGTTTGACGTGTCTGTGTGTGTGTTTGTGTGTGTCTGTCTGTGGTAGGTAAAATAGCGAACTCATGGATTTGCAATGAGATTTGACTTACGCGATACCCCGCCGCGACATTATAGCGCCATTTCAACGAACAAACATTTGATGGCTCAACAAAAGATATTATTTTTACTTTTTAAATAATAGCTTTTATGTTTTGCGTCGGGGGTTTTTAATTTTTTTTGTATCTGTCTTTGTGTTTTCCTTTTCTTTTATTTGAGTAATATTCTCTGTCTTTAATTATTGTAAGTGGTGAAAACCGTTGTAATAAAAGTAAAATAAATAAAATAATAATAAATTCACACAAATAAATAAAATTAAAGTGTCTGTTTGAAATGTCAAAATAACAGCTTTCGATTTTTAAAATGTTTGTCTGTCTGTCTGTTTCTCTGTCTTTCAGTTTGTCTGTTTGTTTCGGCTAATCTCTGAAATGGCTAGACCGATTTTGACGGAACTTTCACTAGCAGATAGTGATAGAGTAACTTAGGCTATTTTCATTTTAGAAAAAAAATACGGTTCCACGAAAAAAAATGAAAACCGCGCTGCTAACCGACAATAACGCAGATGAAGTCGCGGGCATCAGCTAGTTAGTTATAAGATAACCCCTGCCATTACCTAAGGTAGTAATAGCACACAAAAGAAGAAAATTCCCTTTGATTCCCGCCTTACAAGTTTAAAAAGTTTGTCATTAAAAATACTGGTCCCGTAACACTAGATGGATCAAGAGAAAGGGGAAGCCTTGTCCCTTTTAAGACACTTTCAACTGTAATTAAAAATTAAGGCATCGATATCAGAATACCGTAGAAAGTAAATGAAAATAATATTGTGTCTATTTAAAATTTACACCCCTTCTGGTAGGCAGAGGAGTATCGTACGCCTTTATGTTGATAGTTAGTAGTTTATGGGGACATTGAGTAGTCAATTCTTCTACATCACTCTCTTAATGGCCCAAGATCGAATGACATTTTGGTAGGACTAATATTTTGAGGATAAATAGAGAAACATGTCGTTAAGGGCGCGTATTCGATTTAGCGCAACTCAAAATCTAAATGATTGCTAGAATGGCGTAGCAGCATTGACACACACTAGTACAACACAATGGTCGGTTTGTGTGCATCAGAAAAAGAAATACGCACAAAATAAGCACGAATTATTGAAATTGATCGGCGCGCGCGAAGTTTTACAAGGCTTTTTAAAATAATTGTCTAAAATAAATGACCTCGTATAACGGACTGAAAAATATTCTGTATATTAAGCATAACATTTACTTTTATAAAATAAATATATCAGTTATGTTTTTATTCAAATACTGGTGAAAAAAATTGTCAAAGTGATCCGATTTTCTACTTCGTCAACATTGTTTTTTAATACATAATAGGAATATTTTTGTAATTTTGGCTCTGTAGCTGTCTTTATGACTGTATATACTGTTGGAAAAACGCATTAAACAAAATATTTTGGCATATTGTAATGGTTGTATTCGTCCTGAAAGTTAACTCTGACGTCTATTTTCGTAAAACGATATGAAAGAATTGTCTTCGCTTTAAAAAACCATAATTAAAAATTATACTTTTACTCTGTAGCTGTCTAAATCAAGACTTAATCTTTTTAGAACTGTAAATTGTCTTTAAATAATCTGCTCACATAATTACGTTATTGCTCTGGGCAAAACGCAAAAACATGAAGTTTTCGTCACGAATCGAATACGCGATCTTAAGACCCAATATGCTGCGTACAGCAACACTAACGACGCAACTCTATGTGTCCCGGCTTCATCACATCACGAAGGTTGAGGAGATCGTGGAGTATGTTCGAGCGAAGACCAGCTGGACCATAAGGGTCGAGAAGTTGGAGTCGCTTGTGGTGCGAGTTCCAACTCATTATAACTATTGAGACCTTCCTCAAGGTTTGTCCGAGGGGTGTCGTGTATGGGCAGTTCCGCGGATCGCGACATCACGCAGCTCAAACAATAGTTTAGTAGTATTTTTGTGGTATTTTTAAATATGTATGATAGTCTGAAAGTTAAATATGTTATGTGTCTTAGTAGAAAATATGTTTTTTTTACGCCTCCGCTGTTTTTTTTTCTGATTAGTTCGTTGCAGGATCCAAGACATCGTCGAGCTTCATTGCCTTGACGCTTTTCTAGTGGTCGCCACTGTTGGTTCTGGCTCTTAGAAGTGGCAGTGGTTTGGAAATAGTGTAGCGGGCTGATCCCATTACAAAAAAAAAGTTATGGGTATTTGCACGAAATAAATGATATAACTCTTTTTATAATTTTATAATGGGCTCTTTTTCGATACCCGTATGTCTACTAGTATTCTGGTACAATCTCTCTCGGTGAACACCTAGGTGAATTGAGCTGTCATCCTTCCGTCTGCTTTGTCAATCCCTAGCTTCGGGGCGGATGACAGCTCACTTTACCTAAGTGTTTACCGAGGGAGATTGTAACTGAATAGCACTGCAGGTCTTGGTTTTTAGGGTATCGTACCTACCCAAAGGGTGCTTGCTCAACATGATAACTACAGTAAAGGCAGCAGTTAGGCAGCAAATGATTTTTTTATAAGTTTATTATTTTAAGGGACTTTTGAGCACAGTTCATGCCAGTCCCATCATAACCTAATCTTAAGTTAACTTCCAAACAAATAACTAAAAATAAACATAAACAGTGCCTTAAATATTGACAAATGTAAATATTGTATTGACATTCTTGTTGTTGTATTGTTGTTATTGTGTGATTGTATTGTTGTTATTGTGTTGTATTGTGTTGTTGTAGCCTCACGGGCCATAGGCCGAGCTAGAAAATTATGAAAAAAGCCTAAGCCTAACCTATTTATATTTAATTCTCTAATTATTCTATTTCTCTCAGATTCGTTTCTGACGCAGCAAATATTATGGTATGTTAAATTTCACTAATAAACAATAATTTGCGTCATTTAAAGAAGACAGCATTTAAAGCGTTACAATATTGAAGATTAAAAAAAAACGGCGTTTTCCAATCCTAGTCGACTGTACAAAAGACGTCGAGATTAGCCCGGAACTAACCCAGCTGCTACATATTAATTTGGCTGACGTGTACAGTTTAATTACTAAATATTTACTGTACGTATAGCACAGGTTCATGCAAATTTATGCTAAAATTTCGCAGGCTAAACCGTTCTTAAGCGCAGTACAGAGAATAATGGAGATACAGAATTCCTCTTCTTCTTGTTGTGCAATCATTGATGAAGTTATTATGAAATGGATTTACCGGAGATTTATTGTGAAGAAAGGCACGGTTGACATCTCAGGCATGCCATCGGCCGGAGGAATCAATCAGATATCTATGAATGAATCCGACACATTGTCTTTGGATACTCTCGTATTCTCTACTCTCTCTTTAACGGAGACTACTTGCATAGGCACAACCTTATGCTAGGCTAGGATTATCCATTAGCAACTTACTCACAAATATGCATTAGGTTGTATTACTTGTATTTGTGACCATTAGCGCGCGAAGGCGAGCGAGCGTAGCGAGCGTGCCGCGGAAGCGACCGTCGAGCGCCAGATCCCCTCTAGTGTTGGTGAATCATTTGGGTTAGATGAGGTCATAATAGTATGATGTTTCCTGATATTTACGTACTCATTACAGAATTGTAGCTGAAAATTTGTAAATATGAAAATTATGTCAACTGATTCCATTTCATACCGAGTTCCCTCTGTGCTTCGGAAAGCACGTAAAGCCGTTGGTCCCGGCTGTCATTCGTAGATCTGTGGCAGTCGTTTTAGGTAGTCAGAAAACAGAAAGTCTGGCAACCAGTCTTTTCAAGGGGTATCGTGTTACCCAGTAACCGGGTTGTGGTGGTCCGATAGGCAGTCGCTCGATATAACACTGGTATTCAGCTGCATGAGGTTAGACTTGAAACCGACCTTAACATAATAAGGGTAAAAGGCTAGGCAGATGATGATGGTTTAGAAAAATATTATAATACTTTGTGGATTAAAAAAAAACACGAAGGTAAGGTACTGTACCATATTTACGGCACTTGCACTACAGAGATTTCCAAGTATTATGTTGAAAGTGGTTTATTATTAACCACCTAACTGTGACCCCCACAATAACACAAACTAATCTTAACAACACAAACAAACAAACATTCATAATAACAGAACGAATAGCTCCCACACAACGAGCCCATACATCAAGCCGATAATTTGAAATGCCGCAAAAGCCGCACACAATACCATACATTCCAGGCACAATACGACAATGAGCGACCTTCTCGCGCACTAAATACGCAATGCATTGTGAAATGTGCGATACGATGCGTTCTACATAGCAATTGATACATGGTAATTAGGTTGGAGGTTTTGTGTTACGACTTCGTAATAAGAATTTTGATGATAGTTAATTTTTCTGGGAATTTCTCTTCTCTATACTAATACTATAAATTTTAAGAGTTTATTTGTTCGTTTGTTTTTGTTTTGATGTTTGAATGCGCTAATCTCCAAAACCTGTGGTCCACTTGTGATTTTTTTTTAGCTAAAAATGTTTTCGAGATTACTCGAAGGTGATGTATGGCCTAGAAACACCACTAGTATTTTCCATTCTTCAAAATTCGGGAAACTGACTAACCAAAAACCTAGATATAGTGCCCTCAACCTATCTACAAAATTAAATACTCTTCACGTGACCAGAGGGCTGGCGTTTTCTTGGGCCAAAGAATTAGCATTGCCATTCAACGTGGTAATGCTGCTAGCCTTCTGGGCACTTGTCCCATTGCGAGCGATGCGGACGAGTTTTTTGATGCCCTGTGAGCCCTCCATTATACATAATATATATATTTTTTAATCTATAACAACATTTAAAAGAATTAAATATGTACAAAGCTTAACTTTATACATATTTAATTCTTTTAAATATTATTAACAAAATTAAATTGAGTTTAATTACTTTTACAAACCAAACTTCTGCAACTCTTGTAACTCAGAATCAACAGTGGTGACCACCAAAAAATAGCCGAGGCAATTACGCTCGACGAGTCCCGGAGAATCGATTCAACTATCTTGAATCCAGCAACGAAATTAATCAGAAAAGAACAACGGAGAATGAAGAAAAGTGAAAGTAAAATGAGTTTATTTAATTATTGACCACAATGAGACTATACAGGACCACATACCATACAAATAACCCGGTCAAACGACCATATTAAGTCACTATTAGTTGACACACAACTCACAAAATAATCACCCTAATTACCAACACCCAATCATTTCAGCCGTAATTATTAGCCTTTGAAAGTTTGTCATGCTCCAACCAGGTCACCGGTCACGATCCGTATTGTACCTGTCGTGGCGTGACAGCATACGCCACAATTGTCGTGATGTATGCTAACTATTAGGGTCGGGTTGAGGGATAGCGGAGCGGGCCGATGGGAAATTATGTTGTGTTTGTATTTTCGACGAGTGACTGAACGTGTGGAAATTGTTTGGTCCTGCCACCACAGCCACGCTACAACCACGCCACAACCACGCCACAACCACACCAGCACACTAACCTATGCTTAATTTTATGTAAGAATACTCACGTGAATGAAGTCACGGGGCAAGGGCTAATTAGTTTGTAAATGCACCCACAATTCAATAGAAAATCCTAGTGTGTAGCAATATTTAAAACAAAAAAAAAACATTGAAGTCAGTTTATCCTTTCGTATGTGAAAACCAACAGTATACTCCATGTAAATTAAACAATGTGTCACTCATATACCTAATCATTATAAACAAATGGCTTGCAGTGATAGCATAGCAGTAGTTCAACTTTTAATATCACAGTTATTATGGCTAACAAAACTTCTCTGTTTTTAGGGTTCCGTGGCCAAATGGCAAAAAACGAAACCCTTATAGATTGGTCATGTCTGTCTGTCTGTCCGTTCGTATGACACAGCCACTTTTTTCCGAAACTATAAGAACTATACTGTTGAAACTTGGTAAGTAGATGTATTCTGTGAACCGCATTAAGATTTTTATATAAAAATAGAAAAAAAAACAATAAATTTTGGGGGTTCCCCATACTTAAAACTGAATCTCAAATTTTTTTTTTTTCATCAAACCCATACGTGTGGTGTATCTATGGGTAGGTCTTCAAAAATGATATTAAGGTTTCTAATAACCTTTTTTTTTTAACTGAACAGTTTGCGCGAGAGACACTTCCAAAGTGGTAAAAAAGTGTCCCCCCCCCCTGTAACTTCTAAAATAAGAGAAAGATAAAATTAAAAAAAAAATATGATGTAAGTACATTACCATGTAAACTTCCACCGAAAATTGATTTGAACGAGATCTAGTAAGTAGTTTTTTTTTAATACGTCATAAATCGTAAACCGCAATTTACCTTTCATTCAATCAACTCAAATATAAAAATAAAAAATCTTTTATATTATGTTACTTGCTGCTACGGAACCCTTCATGGGCGAGTCCGACTCGCACTTGGCCGCTTTTTCCTGTTCTGTGGCCGAAACAAATACGACGATACGCTTAAGTGTATAGTAGCCCTAACATACCCGCTTGGAACCATCAACTAATGTATGACAATCAATAAACGCTTAATAATTTCATCAACAATTTTCTCGCCCTTGTTCTTTGGTGCAATCACCGCTACTCTATGTAAACACAGCTTTACTTCACTTTTTTGATTCACATTCTATTTGCTGCAAGTTCTGACTTTTGAATTCGTGAAATGAAATTACCATATTGATATGAATGGAAGTAAAATATAGTGTGCCAGTTATAGGCTTCGTGTTTTCTGATGGTAGTCGATGGAATGAGTTGGTTGTGAGTAGGTACAATCAGCTGGCTTTTACATTATTTGTAGTGATAGATATTTATTTTGGAATCGTCATTGTTTTTATAGAAGTGCGTACCCACAGGGTGGTCAACGGTCCTATTACATAGCCTCCACTGTCCGTCTGTCTGTCTATAAGGGAGTTGTATCTTTTGAAACGTAATAGGTCGACACTTGAAATTTTCACAGTGTTTATTTCTAAAGGCGTGATAAAAACAATTGAAAAAACAACAACACACAATAACCCACCCATAAACTCAGATTCATAATCTGACAGACAAAAGGCAGATGTGTCAGTGTTGCGCGCGGTCTGCGCAGAACACTGAGAGTGAAGCCAAAAAATAAATACAAATTCAAAAGCGATTACCTACAACGTGCTTCGTGCTATAATGGCTCGAGTCACGAACGCCGCATCGTAAAAAAAAAACAAATAAAAATACAAAAACAAATTCAAAAGCGAATTCAATACGAGATTGTAGGTATTCGCTTTTGAATTTGTATTTGCTTTTTTGGTTTCACTCTCAGTGTTCCGCACGGCCTATCTGCCTTTTGTTTCAAAATCTGAGCCCATAAAATGAATGATCATATTATGCCAGAAATATTTAGCCTTTATATTATTACTAAGTAAAACAAGTATTAGTCTAAATGCTTATCTGAATTAAGATATTTTTTTATTGTCCTAAACTGGAATAAAAAAGTGCATAAACAAGTGCAGGTTTACATAGCTTTAACTCTTGTATGTATTCATATACATAATAATAGCAGCAAATATGCTGAAATTATCTCAATATTGCTCATGTTTTATAATATTATAATAAAATAAAATAAAGTTTAAAATTAAAGGAGGTCCCCATACAAGAAACCAGTGTTTTTAAGCGTTTTTTGCTTGATCTTTAGGTGCCTATATTGTACGGCGATACGGAACCCTTCATTTGTCATTTGTTTTCCACATTTTGTACATTGCCTTTCTTGTCTTTTGCAAAGCAAAATATAAATTACCAAAAATATTTGACAAGTACCGTAATAAAACTTTTAGCTAAATAAAACTTAGATCACAAATTGAAACGGTTTATTTCTGTCTGACTCAATCGTTTGACATCTGAAAGCCAATTATACTAATGAATTAAAAACTCAAGGACCAATCTCATCTCATCGACAATCAATGCCTGTAGTGTATGTTCTTATAGATATCAATATATCACGCTACTAACAGATAACAGTATTATGACGTTATCTCGGGCGTGCACGTCGCTCGGTTATAAATACAGGTTCAATAGGTGGGGCGGTCAGTTATCTGACAGAGCCTGACGATGCTATAACTCTCCTCCAGGAGAACAATAAGGCCACCAGTAAACAAACACAGACACAGACCGCCGTCATTCCGTCCTCGCCACCGAGGTCCGCCGCGTCGACCCCGTACGACCCCTCCCCGACCCTTGCTCGTTGCTGCCCGCGCCGCTGAGCCTGTAGCTTTAAATTCGTCCCTAAATAATGGAAATACGATCCAGCCTGTCCCTTTGCGGTCCTCCCCCAGCGACGCCCTAAGCCGAGACTCGTACCTCACAGGGGGTGCCCTTAGCGTGTAGTCGCTTAGTTTGTAAGTTATTTTGCCCTGGCTGGAGGCCCTAAAAATAATATTATTTAAGGCACCACAGGAAACTCCGGTTAAGCAGCCGCCTACCTCCTAGGTTGAACTGCGAGATGCCAATCCGAAAAAAAAAAACAATTGGGGCGGTCAGTCGTTGTCGGACTGCCGGCCTGAGCGGTGGCGTTCGCTCGCCACTGCTATTATGTTGGTAAGTGTGCATATTTTACAATGCCAAAATACAATGTCAAAACTTAGGTAAATAGAGCCATTTTAGACAGGCTAAGACTGAGATTTGAATGTGAATATTCTATTACTCGTAATACGTCGTAATTTCGTCGTAATATTCGTAATACGTCATACCTAAATGTCCAGTTGAAACCAGCGTCAGGCACAAATGGTCTGGCATTTTATGCTGAACTGGGCCTCTTTGGCGCAGCCATGGGGCACAATAATGTTTAATATTTATTTCTGTTTTTTTTTACCGTTTTATTATTATTAGAACATGAACGGAGGAAAAAAAACATATTTCCACGTCTCTCCATATAAAGTAGCAGACATAACAAAGAGACGTTTATAACGTTTGCCATAAGAAACTTATACTACTTATATTTAATAATGATAAAGTGTAATACTCACTGGCATTGAGCGGCACGGCAGACGTACGCGTATGGTACGCCCCCGCGCCGCCCGAGTACCGCGCGTACGTCGCCACGATGGCAGATTACCCGCTGCGCGCGCACATGTCGCCGAATCACGCGCACAAAAACACTGGGTGCACTAAGGTGATCGCTGGAAAGAGAGAAAAGATTACGTTATTATTGGCAGGTATACAAATACATATATAACAAACCACCTCTCACTCTCAAACGTCAAAGATAAACTTTTATTTTAAAGAGACCTTGCCCCACACTAGGAATTACTACCGAATCGTGGGTGCGTTTACAAACATAGTTAAACTCACAAAAACAAACAGGCAGAACCTGAATAGCTACCTGCACATCACACAAATATTTGTTCCGTTCAGAAGTCAAACCAGCGCAGCAACCGACCACTCAGGCGCTGCGCCAACCCATTGAGAATTCCAAAAGTAATACTGGAAAACCAAATAACTCTTTTTCCGATCGCAAATCGTACCTATGCTCAACAGTCGTACTTTTACAACTAGAGCGCCAAGCCAATAAGAATGTAGTTCGCAAAAATAATATTAAAAAATACATTGTTTATAAATCACAGTCGTCAAAACTTTTTTTACTACACCCACTACTTGCAACACACAAAAATAATTTACTACAATGTAAGGTTAGTTTAGTTATATTTATGGGCCAACTAATAAAATAAACTATACGACCTTCCACGTAGTTACCTAAGTTCTAGCACTTTGAGGCAACCTTATTTATAGGGCTGTAACTTTAAACGTTTCCCTAATTTTGTATCTCCGAAACTATTTGACTGGTTAAGATGAAACGTATCCTAAGTCAGAAGTCATAGGATATTAAATAGATTAGGTAGTTGGAACGTGACAGTGGAACTAACACTTTCGTTTTTAAATACATTCTACAATATTTAGCAGTCTTTGGATACTCAAGGCTGGGAATAATATTGAGCCTGAAAATCTGTACCTATTGGTTACTCTGCCGAAGGAGTCTGCACGCGCGCCGCGAATTTGAGACGATCGTGTACTATATCTCGATCTTGTAGGCAACGGAAAATTTTAATGAAGATGGAACAAGTATTGATTTATTGTAAATACGGACTAGACGTAAGTGTTCGAAATCCGTGAGATTGGACAAATGACAGTCTAAAGAGAAGACCCTGATCATCCAAAACGCAGCGGCTGGTGATAACCAGGCTAGAGCTAGAGAAGAAGTTCGTTTCCATCCGTCGACGGCCAATCGTGGCAAGTTGGCCATGTAGAGGCGGATCCACACATGATCATTGCCCGATCCAATCACTGTATCCGTATCGCCATCGTGTAACTTAATTCAAAGCTCCAAAGTCTTGAGCATCGATGCCGAGTTGCTGGCCTGTCGGTTTTCTATCAATTGCATTTTGGGGAGTGTGCGACGGAATTACATAATTTAATTCCGCCGAGCCCGTTCCATCATCGGACCACAAGGCGTACGGCGATGCGCCACCGGTACATGGTGGACATCCCATCCTACCCACACGCACAAAACGTTTTGGGAACACATTCATTGTGCGTACTGCTAAGGAGTGGAATTCCCTGCCTGAGTCTGTGTTTCCTGATAGCTACAACCTGGGAGTCTTTAAGTCAATAGTGAATAGGTTACTTCTAGGCAAGCGTGCTCCATCTTAGACCGCATCATCGCTTCCCATAAGGTGAGATAGTGGTCAATAGTATGCCTATTAAATGACAGAAAAAAAAATGCCTTTCTAGACGTGTGATGATACGCGATCATGATACACAGTCTTGATACACCGCTCTAGCCATTCGCGTCCAGATAATCGATCATGTTACCCGTCGGTACTACGGATAAAGTGGTCGGATCGGGCCAATGATCATATGTGGATCTGACCCACCTTAAATTGCGGTGTTCGACAGATAAAAGAAACTAGTATATGCCCGAATAATACTGAGTATATTTCATAGGTTTGTGTCTATATATGATTATTTGATCATATTGTGCATAGATTAGAGTAGATCATCACCATTATCACATCAACCTATTACCGTCCACTGCTAAACATAGGCCTCCCCCAGAGATCGCCAACCAACCCGGTCTTTGTCTTAGAGTAGATACAGAGCTTATCAACAACAATCAACCAATCAATCAATCAAGCAATCTTTGAGCAACTGTTATATCCTCACACGGTGGTCGATAGAGTATACTGCGTACTGTAAAATAATAAACCTTTGTAGTACTTAATATAGGACGAGGTATGTATATTATTAGACAAGCAGTGCATTTAGGCACACCCGCGACACTCAATAGAAACGAAACGATATAATTGCCTACACTAATACTAAAATACTAGATTACGCGCTGCGCGAACAAAAACGCAATTTTCAGAGCTAGTCGTTCGACGCGGGGAGAGGTGAGGAACGGTTTCAGAGGGAGGCGGAGCGTGTCGCTACTGTACAGTAGTACTAATACTTATACTGTGATTTAGGTGAAGTGAGCTATCAATCCCTAACATCGGTAAAATGGGAACTCACCTCAATGAGATTTTACAGAGTACAACGACAGGAGATAGGACCTTCTAACATTTCATATTGAGAAAACGTTGATAGTTGATTATTTCTTTAGTGACGTTTGATTTTCTTTTAGAGTACTAATAATACTTATACCTACGTAGTTTTCTCCTACTTCTCGTGTTTCTTAGAAGCCCTTTGTGAGTTAGTAAGTTTTGCTTTGGAGTTGTTTGAACATTAATTATTAAGGGAAATACTTAGTTCTGAAGAAGCTGAGAACATCGTATTTATTTAATTAAATATGTATGATTTCTTGGTAAACATTGTTCTGTCTTTTTCATCTTCTAAAAACCGAGTGTCGTAGTTACATATTGATAATGATTTTATCAAGTTTTTTTTTATATTTTTAATACTTGCGTTTGGCCGCTACTCATCTGATCTTAAGTGATGATGCGGCCTAAGGTGGAGCACGCTTGCCTAGTTTAAACTGGTTGACTCGTGCCTTGAAGATGTGATAAACTGGGAACAGAGAGGCGGGCAGTGAATTCCACAGTCTGGCAGGTACAATAAATGTAGAAGCAAAGCACTTGGTTCGAGACCATGGAACATGGCTTCGTCGCTCGTTCGATGATGGAATGGGAATGGGGGAATTAAGCCGTGCAATTCCAAAGCACACTCTTCGAAATGTAGCCGATAAAAGCCCGATATGCTGGCAATGGTGCGGCGATGATCAATCATCAATCACAATTTACTGGTCTCGGCGAGTTCACCTGCATCTTATATTATCCGAAGCGAACACAAAAAAGGGATGAAAATTTACTAATGTGTAATGCTAGTTAATAATTTCAACTAATCACACTATGTTATACCTAAACCCGTTTAAAAGTTTATGGGTAGATAGTTTTAGATCGTAATTACTGATTGTTACACTGTCACGCTGAAACAGCTGAACAGAATGAAGGAAAGTTTGTGCATGAAGTTTAAATAAAATCAAAATGACCACGGCCTAATTTGAGTCAAAACTTCCCTCCACAAAATTGACCTACCTAGACACAAAGCTCAGCAAATAGAGACCTTAATAACGTACTCTCGCCTCCTATACCACGTTTGACCGTCTTTGTCACAATATTCTTGACATAAGAGTGAAACTGTTCTAAGTACAAAGAACAAATAAGCCCCAACTAGGTGGCATGTGGCCTCTACGACTCTCATCAAAGTTGCACGCTCGTAGCCTCGTAGGCCTCTACGCGGCTACGCGACTTGTGGTCCCCGCCCGCTGCTACGCCACTTGTTGTGTACCGTTTGCATACAAAGCTGGTATTTTGGGATGGTGTTATTTACGTTTGTAACATTTTTTTTTGTTTGCAATTTTTTTTATGTTGAAGTTTATGGATTTTAACCGGCAAGCAAAATCCATGTCACTACATGTTATAAATTAAAGTTGAGCTTGTGTTCGGTCAGTAATCTCTGAAACTACTGGTCCGATTCTGTAAATTGTTTCGCTAATTAGAAGCTACGTTATCCCTGAGTGATATAGGCTATAATTCAAAACCAAAAAATTTGGGATTCATAAAAAATCACGCAAACAAATACGCGGGCAAAAGCTATTTCAAAAATAAATACAAAAGTTAGTTTACGTAAAGTTTTACTGATCCGATTTTAATGAAAACTTTTACAAACTTGAACCCCAAAATTAGGTTACTTATTAACATGCGACTTCTTGTGCATCCATGATATTCGACATTCACATGAATGAAGTCATGTGCAAAAGCTAGTGATTCAATAAAAAAAAAATTAAATAGCATATCGTGACCAATTTTAACGGAGAAAAACGCAAACTGTTGACAAACCTACTTAGTCGTAATAGAAGTATGATGGGCTGGTGTCCGCAACTCCACGTGTCAGCGCGAGTTTTAAACCTACTTATAAAGATACTAGCGACCCGGCCCAGCTTCGCATGGGCCTATAGCCTTCCTCGATAAATGGACTATCCAACACAAAAATATTTTTTCAATTCGAACCAGTAGATCCTGAGATTAGCGCATTCAACCAAACAAACAAACTCTTCAGCTTTATAATATTAGTATAGATTAAGGAGCAATATAATGCAATCAAAACTCTAAAGATGAGATGAGCCATGGAAATCCTAAAAATAAAATAATAATAATATGTCATTTATTTCGGGTGACAAAGAGCCATACCATAATATTATGTATATCTTACAGACTATCATACATAAAAAGCACAAAAATATTTTTAATCTCGTTCATTCCAAACTACTTATTCTGCTAACACTACTAAAGAAAATTTCATAGCGGTTCAGTTTTCGTCGCGCGCCTTGTACAGTCGACAATAAAATGCATATTAGATAACTGTGTTTTGTCGGCGGCACGTGATTGGCTGGCCGTACGTGAGCGGGTCGGCGCACGAGTATTACTTTGGGGTACTTTATGTCGCCTATCATGGACGGAATTATCGTTATGATCATTTATGTTACACCTTTTTGAACCCGTTCTTGTTTGTTCTGCGTGATATTCTTTTCTTGAGAGGATTTAAATACTTTTTT
The DNA here is from genome assembly GCA_947361185.1 of Charanyca ferruginea. NCBI lineage: Eukaryota > Metazoa > Arthropoda > Insecta > Lepidoptera > Noctuidae > Charanyca > Charanyca ferruginea. The sequence goes on along the minus strand of OX376070.1, from coordinate 3,243,182 downwards.
TCAAAAAGGTCTGGAAAAGAAATGGACGAAAAAGGAGGTATACTCTGTCCATTGGGTTATTAGTTTTTTGACAGCTGCCTTATAATGTAATTATTCCCGATTACCTAAAGTTAACTTTAAAATGTGTTATAAAGGACAATGCCAGAAACTCTATAGAACTTTGCCCCACTCAATAAAAGTCATGTGCAATATGTAGCATCTTACTGTTTATTTATTGCTGATAACTAAACATTAGTTCTAGTGACTGTAGAACTTGCGGTTTCCGTTTAAATCTAAAAACAATAATGACATTGATTATAGGTTAAATTGTATTTTAGGTAAAATGAGTTTTATAGCCGGGGAACGGGTGTAGAAAAACGCTGGTGCTATCAGGTTACTGTATATTTGCCAGATCACAAGTCACTACTAAACTAAATCTTAACTAAAGCTTAAACTTCGCGCGCACACATTCGCGGGTAGCGTCTTACACTCTACTTAACACACTGCCTACCTCATAAGAACTATATCGAACATGCGCGGGCGCCCTCCTACGGGCGACCGGGTAACCACTCTGGGTTGCCACGTTCACATTACACTCTGCCGCACGCTATACACTCCCCCTCGAGTTCTAGAGAACGTCCCCGCTCATGAACTCGCTCAAGGGACGCTGAACAGACTGAACAAACGTGTTTTCGTGGACGCCCTCTTTTACGTTTTGGAACCACGGGACGAGGAGGTGTACTGTCCCGGTTATGAAACCGAGTGAGGTCTGATACGTGATATTTTCCTAGCAAACTTTCAGGGCTATCTATGTTTGCTAAGAAGTATGCCGTGGGACTCACCCTCTTTACAATAACGTACGGTCCGTCTTTCTTCGGAATGAACTTAGATGTTATGTTCTTTGCTGCACTGCTAAGAACGTGTGACTTTAACAACACTTGATCTCCGACCTCAAAGATTTCGGCTGGTACAAAGGACTTATCAGCACATTCTTTACGTCGGTCTTGTTGTGCTTCAACCCTTTCCCTAACAGCAATGAAAGTGTTAACAAAGTTTTTCAAATAAGGAGTGATTTGTGGAATAAAATTATCTTTGTTAAGTATCGACCGAATATCGTGTTGGACGTCGAGGGGTGAGCGTAACTCTCTAGCAAACGTTAAGTACGCTGGAGAGACACCCGTAGTCTGACAAACTGCGGAATTCATGGCGAACCTTATCGCAGGTAGGTGCTGCGGCCATGAAGAATGGTTCGTTTCGACTAAACGTGACAACTGGAATTTCAAATCCCTATTTTTGCGTTCCGCTGGATTAGCTGAGGGATGATACAAAGGTAACAACTCTTGATTTATACCTAAAACAAACATACACTGCTGCATGACGGCAGAAACAAACTGAACGCCATTGTCTGACACAATGCGTCGAGGAAATCCGTAACGCAGGAAGAACTCTTCAATCAATATCTGAGCACACGCTGCTGAAGTTGCCTCCTTCAAAGCGTACAGCTCAGTCCACCGAGAAGCAGTGTCTTCTACTAACAATATCCAGCGTTCTCCATTATCTCCCACAGGAAGCGGACCGAATAGATCAATGGCTAACACTTCTCCCCTTTGATTTAGAACAGGTGTCTGTAAAAGACCTGACGGCTTTTTATTTGAAGATTTATACCGTTGACAGCTGGCGCAAGTTTTGATATACTCTGTTATGGCCCTACGCATGCCTGGAAAATAAAAACCTTGAGAGATTCTATTGTAAGTTCTGTCTACTCCATGGTGACCTGCTAAATCAGAGTCATGAGACTCTTTCATGATTTCGAGGCGTAAAGAAGTTGGAACTACCAGTTGTGGTTCTTCACTGTCTACGTCGGGACTGTACCTATACAAAACGCCTTGTTGCAGGAAGTAACCTCTTTCAGACCAACGCTTAAGACCTATAGACTCCGGATCAGATGTATCCTCTAGATCGCTAATGATTTTCTTAAGTTCTAGATCATCTAGCTGCGCACGTCGAAGGTCGGTAGCACTCCTAGCAGGTAAGTCAACGACTACAGAACAAACTCCACACTGATCCTTGGTTTCTTCTTTGCAGCTTGGCCGACTAAGCGTATCGGCAATGACATTAGCCTTTCCAGGCGTATACTGAAACTGAATGTTAAAGCATTGAAGCTTTAAAGCCCATCGAGCAAGTCTACCCGACGGCGACTTTAACGTAAGAAGCCACTTTAATGGCTGGTGATCGCTACCTATGATGACCTCGTGTCCTTCGATATAGCCTCTGAATCGATCGACAGCCCAGACAACGGCAAGAGCCTCACGCTCTGTAGTGCTGTAATTCCTTTCTGCTGGAATAAGCAGACGGCTGGCGTACTCTATGGGGCGTTCATCCTTGCCCTCGCCCTGTAGTAATACAGCTCCAATGGCGTAGTTGCTAGCGTCCGTTCTTAACACAAAAGGCTTACTGTAGTCTGGTTGGATGAGAATCGGTGCCGACGATAGGCGCTTTTTAAGCTCGTCGAACGCACTAGCCTGGCTTGAATGCCAAGACCAGGGCTGATTCTTTTTGAGCAGGCGTGTTAAAGGCTCAGCTACAGCAGAAAAGTTTGGGATAAACTTTCTAAACCACGAACACGTCTGTAAAAAGGTCCTTAAATGGCGTAACGACGACGGTGCCTTCATATCTAAAACTGCACGGACCTTGTCATCATCCGGTGACACACCATCTTGGGTAATGACATGGCCTAAGTACTTGACTTTGTCTCGTGCGAACACACATTTGTCTCTGTTCGCACGTAGCTTAAATAGGCGTAATCTTTCGAACACCTTACGCAAATCAGAAATATGCTTCTCAAAGCTGCCTTGGGATATAATTAACAAATCGTCTTGGTACGCAAGAAGGGTCACGTCCTTTAGAGAAGCGCCCGTACGAAGCCTATCTATCAGACGCTGGAAGGTTGAAGGAGCGTTCTTCAAGCCAAACGGCATACGCTTGAAACGATAAGAACCAAAAGGCGTCAGGAAAGCTGTTTTATCTCTGTCCTGCTCGCGTAAACTGACTTGCCAAAATCCACTGCGCATATCAATAGTACTCATAAAAGAATGTTTTTTTGTTGACTGGACAAGCTCGTCTATCAGTGGCATCGGATAGACGTCGGTCTTAGTTACCGCATTGAGTTTTCTATAGTCGACACAAAAACGAACCTTACCATTTTTCTTTGGGATTAGAAGCGCCGGAGAACCCCACGCGGACTCACACTCCTCAACAATGTCGTCTGTCAACATCTTATCTAACTCCGCCCGCATGGCCTCTTTCTTAGCAGGCGTCAACCTATACGGTGGAACAGCAATGGGCAGGTGATCGCCAGTATCAATAATATGTTCTGCGAAAGGCGTCGGGTCTCCCCCTGGCTTAAAGATATCTTGATGCTCTACAATGAGCTGCGCAAGTACCTCGCGTTGACAATCATTAAGTGAATTCGCCTCGTCATCCCGCAACACCTCTACAGCAGCACACGAAGATACAGGGGACCGTGACACTCTCTCAAATTGGGTATCAAACTTTTGTTCACTATTTTCGGCAAAGTGCCAGCTATTCTCGCCGAAGTTGAAAACGAGATTGAATTTCGTAAGAAAATCTATGCCTAACAGGCTTTCATTACTGTTCGCTTCAGGAAAAATTAAAAAGTTAATGAATTTAGTTTTGTGTTTAAGTGTCACCTGTACCTCTGTGGTTAATACATTCATTTCCCTACTAACACCATCCGCCAACTTAACAACTTGCGTTGACGGCACTAACTGATGTCCTAATTTGAGCAGGAGAGCGTAAAGCGTGTGACCGGCAATACAGCTTTTTGCTGCTGAATCTACCAAAGCAGTGCCACAATAACCTAAAACGCTTATATCTAACACAGGGCGACGAAAAGGTACAATACCGATACCGTATGCTTCTTCTAAATACTCACAGCTATTACAAGAATTACAATTATAGCAGCTCGACACAGACGTATTACTATTTACATTAACAACATTATCATAACTTAAACATTTATCCTTAGAACCAGGCACGCAAATGTTTTCATTAGGAATATGGTTGTCTAAAAACTCTAAAGCTAAACAATTATTGTTACTTGAGTTATCCGAACAATTATTTACGTTAACTAAATTATTATCAACAAAAGTGTTACAAAGGCCCTCTCTGACGACGTGCGTAGGGTTACCTTGAGTCGACACTTGCTTTGACGGGCTTACCGACGCCGACGGCTGCGGGGCAGCATGGGCGACAGCGGGGTTGCGCGGGAGCGAGCGCGAAAGCATGCGCCAGCGCGATAAGCCTGGCGCTCTCGAATTTCGAAGCGATGAGGCCTTGCTTTTATTATTTATGGATCCGCTATGTTTCGTTAAGTTTATTGAATAAAACGCTGACGTCTGAGCCGGCGAACAGTTTTTACACTTCGATTTGATAACGTTCGCGGTACCACAACCGTAACACTTTATTTCACTTTCCGACTTTACTTTATCGCACTTATCGGACTTATCACTATTGCGCTTAAGCTTCTCGCACATTTCCTTGCGGTGGCCGAGACGCTTGCAGTACACGCAAAAGGGCTTCTTTTCCTTCGCTGCGGCGTCGGCGGCTTGCTCGGCGGGCTCGACGTTTGCGGCGCTGCCGGTACTTGAAGCATCGGTGATTGTAGGTACATCCCGCTGTGACGACGATGATGCGCGTTTGCTCGATTGCGCGTGAGACTTCGATGGGAATGCCTGTCCTTTTCTTGTTTCTTTTAAGGAATCTTCTACAAGGCGACACTTATGAAGTAGCTCGTCGAAGCTATTTACACATTCTCTCGTCACGCGTTTTCTAATGCGCGGGCTAAGTACACTGTATGCCATATCCAATTGAACTTTTTCCGAGAGGTCGTCCTCTGGGAATTTAGCTAACAGAGCACGTACCTTGGCGATAAACAAATCCGTGTGTTCGTCTTCTTGATCTAGGCTAAACAATTTCCTGTAGAGTCGGTGTGGTGGGTCATGCTCGCCAAAAGCCCCTTTTATTCGAGTAAGGGCCTCCGACCATGTGCTCGTCGACCTTTTAACACCTTGCCACCACACTGCAGCAGGCCCCTCCAACAACATTGAAAAACCGCGGAGAGCATTTTCGTCGGAAACGTTTACGCAATCCTTGTAGATAACAATCGCGTCTAAAAAGTTTTCCAATGATTCATCGGCACGTCCACCATAACGCGACGAGCATTTAGCGAAGTTTCCATTCGAGCTAAATGCAAGGCCCGATCCCTGTAGGGCCTCAGACACGTTAACGTGAGGTGTTGATGATCGTACTTCCCGTATTAGTTGTTGACAAAATTCACTTTGGGTTTGCTGGATTGATGTGATAAAACTCGCGAGGGTTTCTTGTGACATTGTAATATTAGCGGCACCGGCGTCTTCTGAGACATCTTCCGATCGAAGCTTCGGCATTTTTCTTTAGATTTACACGTTGGGCAGCCACTTATAGCCGGGGAACGGGTGTAGAAAAACGCTGGTGCTATCAGGTTACTGTATATTTGCCAGATCACAAGTCACTACTAAACTAAATCTTAACTAAAGCTTAAACTTCGCGCGCACACATTCGCGGGTAGCGTCTTACACTCTACTTAACACACTGCCTACCTCATAAGAACTATATCGAACATGCGCGGGCGCCCTCCTACGGGCGACCGGGTAACCACTCTGGGTTGCCACGTTCACATTACACTCTGCCGCACGCTATAGTTTGTATTTTGTGGGTAGCTATTTCGTAATCCGCAAGTTCTAAAGAAAAACAATTTAGTATAGAAAGGTTCTATATTCATTACAATTATTTTCATTCATTTTATTTTTCTGTACTAGGGTGGGGCAGGATCTGGCATTGTCATTTAATATATAAACTGCCTAATCTTGTTGGATTATCTTATTTATGACCTCTTACAGGCGTTATATACAGGTATGCGTATCAGATTTTTCAAAAAAGATAAATATTGTCCTCTAATTGCAGCTGTCAAAAAACGATTAAACCAGTAGACAGAGTGTAAGTAGGTAGATTCATTATCAGAAGGTCAAATCTACTTATTAAAAACGTAAAAAATCTTCTTTTATTTAAAATATATTAATAGTTCTGGCTGGTTAAGCCGTAAAACGTTAAGGGTGGTCTAAAATAAAACACGGTTCGAATTGAGAACCTCCCCTTCTTTTAAATCAGTTCAAAATATAAAGGAATATACACTTTACCACATATTATTTTCACAAGAAGACCTATGCCGTTACATTATAATTGTCCAGTATCTACATACCAGCTTGAATTATGCTCTGACACTTGCCTCATACTCCTCGAGCCCATGTAGGCCGTGCGCGTAATCTTAATAATTCCTGCCCTAGATACATAGACATAGCTTATATACATACATAAAGCTTGGATTACTGGACTACGTTTTATGATAAAACTATCGTAAAACTTAGCCCTATACTATGTCGCTTAGCCCTATACTACACGGTTTGACGACACGGTTGGCGCAGTGGCTGAACGGTCGACTGCTGCGCAGCGTGTTGCGGGTTCGATTCCCGCCCAAGGTAAACATTTGTGTGATGAGCACTTGTGTTTGCCTTGTGTCTGGGTGTTGTTTATCTATATATGTATGTATTTACAAAAAAAATGTATTTGTGTATGTATATCAGCTGTCTGACACCCATAGTACACGGTCTCCCTAGTTTGGGATCAGATGGCCATGTGTGGAAATGTCCCCACATATTAGGTCCTTACATATGAAATTGCCGATACTTAATACTGGCAACTTTGAAATCAAATATTTTGTGTTTGATTAGGAATTCCAAATTCAAAATTATTTCAAAATAAAGACTAAAGAATATTGTTTTAAAATTCGTGTTTCATTTGTTTTATCGTCATTTGTTTGGGCTTGAAAATTGCTATTGCAACAACAATGGAGAAATTAAAAATTCGCGATATTTACGAATATGAGTTCTACCGTGGCACCAGTGCAGCAGAAACGGCTCGAAGGATTAACGACGTGTACGGGCCAAGCACCGCTAACGAACGAACGGTGCGTTTTTGGTTTCAACGTTTCCGTTCTGGAAATTTTGATTTACAAAATGAGCCTCGTGGACGACCGGATACTCAAGTGAATAATGAAGAATTAAAGGCGATAGTTGAAGCGAATCCATCTCAAACCACTTCTGAATTAGCAGCAGCCTTTGGAGTAAGTGACAAAACAATCACTATCCATTTGCGTCAAATTGGAAAAGTAAAAAAGCTCGAAAAGTGGGTACCGTACGAATTGACTGAAACACACCAACAAACACGCGTCGGTTGCTGCGCTTCCTTGCTCAATCGTCACAATAATCAGGGAATTTTAAATCGTATTGTCACTTGTGATGAGAAGTGGATCGTGTACGATAATCGCAAGCGATCATCACAATGGCTTAACCCTGGAAAACCGGCAAAACCTTGCCCCAAGCGAAAACTGACCAAAAAGAAGATTCTAGTTAGTGTTTGGTGGTCCTGTGCTGGTTTCATCCACTACAGCTTCATGAGATCAGGCCAAACGATTACTGCAGACATGTATTGTCAACAGTTGCAAACAATGATGGAAAAGCTCACCATTAAACAACCGAGATTGGTCAATTGCTCTAGCCCATTGCTCCTTCAGGATAACGCTCGACCACATACTGCACATCAGACGGTCGCCAAGTTAGAGGAGCTGCGACTGGAAACTCTGCGTCACCCACCATACTCTCCAGATCTTGCCCCAAACGATTACCATTTATTCCGAAATTTGGACAACTTTTTACAAGGAAAAAAAATCAATTCTGATGAGGCAGTTTAAACAGCCTTCAAGCAGTTCATCGATTCTCGCTCCCAGGATTTTTTTACCAAAGGGATCAATGAGCTCCCGATAAAATGGCGAAAGTGTATCGATAACAATGGTACATACTTCGATTGACTAAATATATAATTTCTTTTAAAAATGTTATTTTTAATTTTTTGATACCGAGCGGCAATTTCATATGTAAAGACCTAATATTATTATTATTATTACTGAACAAATAACATACCACATTGCCATGTGAAACAAAAAAGAAATACCTATATCAAAGCCCAACACCCCCCAGTTTGTGGAGTACCTATACTATGGAGTACATAGAGTACCTATGCCCAGCAGTGGGCGTCTAAAGGTTTACATGATATTGATGATGACGATACAAACAAAAAAAATCGTTTCTTGTATCTCTCTTGAAGCTCTTCAAAGTATGTCCTACGAAGATACAGAGAATTTAATAATTGTCATAAAGTAATTCTCTCTCTCTCTCTCTAGTCGTTCCCTCATGGCTGAGGATCGTGGTCATCAACCAGTGGTCCACACTTGGAGTGAACTATTTGTTTCCATCGGCTCCTGTCCATCGCGGCCCTGACGACGGAGCTAAACCTCGGGGACCTGGAGTCTTTTATTTAGTCGGTCCATCTGGTAGGAGATCGGCCTCGGGCTCGCTTGCCATTTGTGTTCCCAACTACGATCAATTTCTCCAGGCTCTCATTACCCCTTCGCATTATGTGGCCAAAATATGAAAGAATTCGTTGATGGCACATCGTGGACAGACGGGTTTTTATCTTGAGCTGTGAGAGGATCGACACATTTGTTCGCTTGGCCGTCCAAGGTATCCTCATCATACGCCTCATTAGCAAAATTTTAAGGAGTGACTCAGACCACGAACTTATGAACAACTTTTATTATGGAGCCAACTCAAACAGCGCGAAAAAAGAAACAGCTGTTCACGACACGGTTGGCGCAGTGGCTGAGCGATCGACTGCTGCGCAGCGTGTTGCGGGTTCGATTCCCGCCCAGGGTAAACATTTGTGTGATGAGCACTTGTGTTTGCCTTGTGTCTGGGTGTTGTTTATCTATATATGTATGTATTTACAAAAAAAAAATGTATTTGTGTATGTATATCAGCTGTCTGACACCCATAGTACAGGGTCTCCCTAGTTTGGGGTCAGATGGCCGTGTGTGAAAATGTCCCCACATATTATTATTATTATTATTATTATACAGAAGTGCTATAGGTACTCGGCCAAAATGTATGGAACAGCTGTTTATTTTTTCGCGCTGTTTGAGTTGGCTCCATAATGAAAGTTGTACAGGTTCGTGGTCTGAGTCACTTCTTAAAAAATTGCCAATAAATTCAATTTCATCCTGTATAGCTCAACTATTTTATCAACCAATTTTCACTTACATTTAGTATTTAATTTAGAAAATATTAGTTTCTATATTAGTTAAGATACACAACTGTTTGTCTATTGTCACTTTTCTTTTATTTAATTTTATTTTCTGATTATTTATTAATTTTAGCTCTTCTCGCCTGAAACACAGGATTACCTAGTTTAGGCACGGAAATCTTAGAAATATAATTTACATTTAGGCAAGCAGTAGGTACTATAATGTCTTTTAATTTTTGAATTAAAAAATATGAAAAATTGTATTATTTTTATTTCATTTTTATTGTTTTAACCTAGATTAGGTTGGCTTCATTGTTATTGTTATTATCTCAAGTGTTAACCTATTACGGTTCCTGAGATTCAGCCCTATGACAAGCAGACGGACAGACAGCCGAGTCTCAGGTGCATACATATTATATAACATAACATGTTATAAAACGTTGTAATGTATCATGTTACAGTAATGTGGAGGCTGAATGTTATAAAACGTGTTAAAATAACGGTTATTTGATATGTTATTAATATTCACAACAATGTTATATAACTTATGGAATAGTGAACAGCTCTGCATAACGACAAACGACAAAGTCATACAACATTGTTATATTGCATTGTAATTCTAACGTGTACAGTATTAATTGTTATATGTTGCAATGTTGAAAAACAATGTTACACACATGTTACTTAATCTGTAGCTCACCCCTGAAAATACACTAAGTAAGAATTTATTTATGTCAACTAGAATATTACAGACTTAATTTAATAAATTGGACTACATGTACATAATTTTATCATCATAATTTATAATTAACAACCCGTTAATTGTTTAAACATGGCCCCTAGAAGGTCTAAAGGGAAATTACGATAATTACTTCGTTATGATATTATTAGGAAGCAGACACACCTGATATTTTTTTAAATAAAAATAGCTCCAACAATTGCGATGTTTTACCAAGGCAATAACGGTGATTGCCCTTTCCCGAATATCTCTTCGTATAATCTGATCACAATCTGATTAAGAAACTTTTTGTCGTTGTTCATTAGTACAATATGTTGCTGGATGCGATAAAAAATGTGGATTCAGGACATTAACGATCTTTGTTTCTGTTTTTGAATAAAGAATGTTAGATAATGTACTTAGGTGGCTTCAATAATCTTTGAGAAAAATTGCGAAAAAATCCTTTAAAAGTAGATGAGTATTATATTTACAATTTAAAAATCCAATACGCATTATTCAATCCTTTATTGCATTCCACAATGTACGTTTAGGTGGTAAACATTTACCAAAAGAAATAATCGTGAACACTGCTCAGCAAAGTACAAAAAAAAACCGGACAAGTACGAGGGCTCGCCCACCGAGGGTTCCGTACATATTTGTAGGTACATATCCATACTTCTATACTAATCCATACTACTACCCATACTTTAATCTACTTAAAATGCGTTTTTTGCGACATAAACGACCATAATCTTTTTTCTTTTCTTTTTTCACGTTAACATAGAGGGTTGATTTCTTCCAGCATCAAGGGACTGTAGACTTGAGTATATGGTTTTAATTTCAACTCGATACCTCAACGCGTTCCCGAGATAAAGGGTCTTGACAGACAGACAGACGGACAACAAAGTGATTCTATTAGGGTTCCGTTTTTTTGTTTTGAGGTACGGAACCCCACCAACAAATCACCAGAACCTACTAAAAACAATTTCTTTAAATAAATACACACGTGTTATCATCTGCCTGGCCTTTTCTCACCAGGGTTCAGCTTGCAATCTAACGGGATGCAATTGAATAGCAGTAAAAACATGAAGCGACTGCCTATCTGAACTCTAAAACCAGAGATTGGGTAACATGATACCCCTTGGCAAACTTCTGGATTCTGACTACCCATAACGACTGCCAAAGATATCTTTGGCAAAATAAATTAATAATAATTAAAAGAAATTGCGCGCGTAATTTCAAATTTGGAAACGTCCAAGATGGCGCCGAGGCGTTCGGGTACTATCACAGTACTGTAGTGGGTCAGTGTTATCACCAAAGATATCTTTGGCAGTCGTTATGGGTAGTCAGAATCCAGAAGTTTTGGAAATCAGTGTTGCCAAGGGGTATCATGTTACCCAATCGTTGGTCTCGGCTGTCATTCGTAGGTATATACCTACGAATTACAGCTGAGACCAACGGCCTTACGTGCTTTCTGTAACACGGAGCGGTCTCGGTATGAAATGGATGGTCACCCATCTACGAATCGACCGCGTCAAGCGTGGCTTTACCATGACCGATCAATACGAACAGCTTTTACTTAGCCACGTGACAAACAATAATAAAAAACATTCACACCTTCAAAAATAATCAACATTAACCAAACAGTCAGTTATCAATAGTATCCATCGAATCCATTTCATTATCGCTCGTCAATAGGGCAACACTACGTAATAATCAATTTGTTTAATGGCAACACTATTCACGCTCCCCTTTGAACGGTGTGACGTCACTAATGAGAATTGGGTTATGGTTTAATTGAAGACGGTTAAAGATGGCGGTTGCTTCCGTAAACAAAACGTATTGTTTGTGCATGTTAGTGTGTCGTAACTATTTTGATCAAGGTGAAAAGCTTTGGGTACTTGTAGCTGGCCGTGACTTCGGTCGCACACAAACTTTACACTATCAATGTTTTTGAAGCGAACACAATAGTTTAACAATCGAAACCAACAATATTATATTTCTAAACCAATATTATAAAGAGGTTAGGTAAATTGTTTGTTTTTTGTAGCTCGAAAAGTATTGATTAAATTCCAAAACAAAAAAAAATCTGATACAAAAGTACACTATTTATTGAATAGTGCTATAGTACCTATTTCACACTAACCCCATGTCTACCCGTAGGTATCGTAGAAAACGACAGGGGGATATTGACCAGAGGATGGGCAGCAGCGTCCTTCTGACTATAATAATACCTACCGCGATCGCCAACATGCATCGGCCAAGCAGCGATTACGGCTGAACCCCTCCTTGGGGGAGTCCTATGCTCAGCTGTAGGCGTCTGAAGGTTTACATGATGATGACGTAATCTATATATTTTATGGTTTAGTCGATTTGCACACGCAGGAAGAAACTAGTTTATTATATTCGATTCTTTTACATTTTAGCTTTGGAATTAATGTCCATAGGCATAGGGACGATTGCAATTAATTAAATAAAAAATAGTCTTGCACCACTGCACTTCTTAAAAGCCAGTGTCTACGTTGAACACCCCAAAAATAAAACGCCGGAGCAAGGAGACTGTGGTCCAGTGATATTTAATTAAACCTTCAATAGTTATAATTGATACTGTCAAAGCAAACAGAGTAGAGATTAAAAGATGACTAGGTAATTAGCTGTAAATTCAAAAAGTAAAGTTAAATCATTTATTTCAATTAGATAATTAAAAGGCACTTTTGAACGTCAACACAATTCATCACTGAAATAAGCCAGTTGTATCTTGAATTAGATAAACATTATTTACCTCGTAGTTTCAGTATGAAGATATCATCAAAACTGCAATCCAACGTAATATAAATTAATAAATAATATAGTATTTTTTCAATTGCAAACACTACACTCCACAAACATATACTTAAAAACTTTTTGCTGAAAAATAAAATAAATTGCGCGCGTAATTTCAAATTTGGAAACGTCCAAGATGGCGCCGAGGCGTTCGGGTACTATCTCAGTAGTGGGTCAGTGTTATCACCTTGTAAAGATAAATGATAATGTAATTAAACAGTTTCCAGTTATGACAAATATTTCAAAATATGTCTGTGATAAGGAGATTTGGAAAGGTAAACATTTCAGTACATTTTATCGGGCTGTGTCAGAGCTGAGTCGTAAGTTTAAGTAAATAATTTATAAAATTCGCCTTGAAAGAGGTTAAGAAACATAATTTCAACATATTTTTACGCTTCGTTACTAGTTGTAATACTTATCACAGACAAATAAGTGAATCAGTCTCCAAATTCTCAACTCAAAGTGTCAATTTCTAAATGTTTCCAAATTCTCAACTCCAAATGTATATAGGTCCCTGAGTGAAGTATAAACCATTTAAGTTTAAGCTAACTTGTCTTGTAAAATATTTTCAGTGCAAATTCAATAAGTTACTAAATGTGACATTTGGTTTCTTTTACTCCTAAATCGGATTTAAAAAATCGGAAACTACGTGTATGTATACCTGTAGTATTTTTGGAATAACGTTCCATTATTATGCATTTCATAATTTAAGAGAATCGTGATAACCGCTAAAGGTGGCCGCTTTCGGCGGTAAGCCACGATTTACTAGTTAGTACAGTTTTAGATTTTTTGATCTGATTTAAGAGTAAAAGAATTCAAATGATGGGTGAACGCTAGTCAGCTCCTGTCTGCCCCTAAATAAGTCAACTGATGGGCCAAGGTATCCATTTGTTTCTTCAATGTTTTTCTTAACTCCATGTTCAGCTTTGAATCAATTAATATAACATTAAAAAATCTCCCAAACGAATTTCGGTCACATTGGCCGATTGTGGACAAGTGTGCAGGCAAAATTATAGCACACAAGTATACGTCCAAAGACAGGTGCACTTCCCTCCCTCTCATAGCCGGTTGGGACGCCAATCCGACACGACCGGTAAGAGATCGGGCGCAGGAACAAACAGGGTTTTACGTGTGCACTGTGACACGGGGATGTCACACCACCGGCTTCCAAAGTACGAGCTGCTGCTCAGAAGTTCGTACTAGAAAAACCCAATAACACTTTACCCAACTTGCATATCGAACCCTATGCTTCAGTTCAATTGATCAATTAACATACCGACATAACGTCGTAAATTACGAGATTACTCTTCGAACACGCAAGGTTAAGAGGTACACATACATTAAGAAATATAAATGAAATATTTAAAAAATATACTAGACGTTGGTCCGTCGCCTCCGATTGACGCTTGGCGCGATCGGTCTGTGGATGAATGACCATCCATTTCATCCCGAGTTCCCTCCGTGCCTCGGAAAGCACATAAAGACTTTGGTCCCGGCTGTGATTCGTAGATCTTTGGCAGTCGTTATGGCTAGTCATCATAAGTCAGAAAGTCTAACAACCAGTCTTTCTAAGGGGTATCGTGTTATCCAGTAACTGGATTGTGGAGTTCGGCCAGGCAGTCGCTCCATGTAAAACACTGGTATTCAGCTGCATCCGGATAGACTGGAAGCCGACCCCAACAGTCAGGAAAAGGCTAGGCAGTTGATGATGACATAACGTCATTACGAGGATTTCATATTATAACAAGCCTTAATATTATAACTACTGTCACAAAAATGCCTTTATGTCGTAATTAACAATACAGTATGATTACTAAATACCGTCATAACGAGGTGCTCTAATGTCTCTCATAATAACAACATATTACCCTTTGAACACAATGTAATATAAAAAAAATATTGAGCCATCGCTGTACTCCTGGCAGATGTGAAACATCGAAACTATTTGGTACAAAAACATGCATGTTAAATGAGGGTTTATTAAAGATTTTTTTTAAGGTATATTATTCTTCATTTAATAAATACAAGCTTTATAAAAGAAAGCATAACTTGATCGACTTAAGTAAATTAACATCACATTATTCATCACGCATGAACAGTGTCGCGTCGCCGAGAACGGCTTAGAAAATGGTTGCGACATGACCTCGACGCGTACCGTCAGGGTTGGTTCGAGGTGGCATAGGAAAAAAATCCTGGAAGGATTTGAGGGAAGCCTTAGCCCAACCGTGGGACAGCATAGGCTAGACAAAAAAAAACAAAGACTTTGTAGGACCTATTCTCACGCAGAGAAGCCACACGAACATTGAGACCATCGTAGAGTACGTGCGCCGAAAGAGAAGGTACTTCCTAAGGGTCCAGTTAAGTCGCACCGCAACGTGAACTTTAAGCGTTCGTGGTGCGAGTACCGAATTGTTAACTGCTCCTCGTCATGAAAGAAGACTGCACAAAGACTTAATGCAAACTGACGTGCTACACTAACATGCTCTTAAATCTTACCTAGTAACACAAGTTTTGAATCATGAAATATGTATATTCAGATTAAAGTATTTATCTCAATAAATGAATTATTATTTTTCTTAATGATCTCGACGGTTGCTCAAATTTTGAAAAGTCATACACACCGTGTTTGTCTTTTTCAAATTTTCAACTTGTGAGTACCATTCGACACCAGTTTTACCTCGATGCGGATCGATGTTTTTGATCCGGTGACTACATGATATATTGGTTGACAAAATTGAATCAGGCATGGGGATTGCTCGATAAAATAATTTCTCTACATCACTGGCTGTTTAAGGTAGATAGAGCAGGGACGTGTTTGAATAGATTTTTAATCGACTTCAAAAAAGAGGAGGTTGTCAATTCGAATGTTTATATTTTTATTGATTAATTGACAATAAACTAAAAGTGAACAGATTTAGAGATGAAAATTGCCTGATTGTGTGCAAAAAATAAATGTAGCACCCAACTTTTTACTACATTTTAGCTCAAAACTGCTGAAGCGTATAGTTGCTATTTCTGCGGCGGTCCTAATTTTTTGCCAAAATTATGTATTTACGCTTGCCGCGATCGGTCCGTGAATGGGTGTCCATCCAATTCATACCGAGATCACGTCGTTGCTCCCGGCTGTCATTCATAGATATTTAACACTCGTTATGGATAATCAGACGCCAGAAAGTCTGACAACCAGTCAGTCAGGTCAGATAGGCAATCGATCCATGTTAAGGCGTTTCGCTGACCAAATAACCTTGACCATACATTTCCTCTTTGCCGCAGAATTGAAATTCGCATAATTTTTGGGTTTTTTGTTTGTTATAAAAAAGAGAAACGATCTTTTGAAATAAAAAGAAACGTGAATTATAAAGATTTTTAAGTTACCTATCTATTGGTGTAATCCTCAAATTAATAGCACGTCAACTTTAGCAAAAGATACCTACATATTTTCAATTATTTTAGTATTTTTTTAAAGGGAGATTTAGGTGTATATAGGGTACATACAAAAAAATAAGAACGTGGAATGTGATGATAGGATATTAAACACTAAGGGGCTATTTAACGACTTTTACAGATTTTAAACTGACAATCACGACAAATAGTGCAGTGTAAATGATTTGAAAAAAATATATGTTAAACTAGAACATTCTCTTAATCATTTAGTGTGTGAATATTTTTTATTATATTCATATTAAATAGTTTAATTAAATCGTGAAGTTACAGATTTTAAACTGACAATCACGACAAATAGTGCAGTGTAAATGATTCGAAAAAAATATATGTTAAACTAGAACATTCTCTTAATCATTTAGTGTGTGAATATTTTTTATTATATTCATATTAAATAGTTTAATTAAATCGTGAAGTTGTGTCTGACGTGGACAAAACATGACAATCACACAAATCTACCAGGTATAATTAAACGAAACTGACACCATCTTATAGACAATTTTATTATCTATCTTTTAGAATACGCCTTTTTTTTAAGTTCAAGAATATTACATTTTTTCGACTAAACTTGGAGAGTTTTAGACGCAGCGCATACGATTCTCTGCGTGAATTATTTTTTTCAAATCATTTACACTGCACATTTTGTCGTGATTGTCAGTTTAAAATCTGTAAAAGTCGTTTAATAGCCCATTAATAATATGCTTTTAGATGTAGTATGTTTATCTTAATTAATGAGTTAATAGCCCATGAATAACGAAGAAAAACGCACTTTTGGTCGGGGTAGCGCCTTAAACACTGGTATTCAGCTGCACCGGTTTAGACTGGAAGCCGACCCCGACATAGTTGGGAAAAGACTAGACAGAACTGATTACAACAAAACACGCAGGCGCAGCGGCGCAGCGGCTGAGCGATCGACTGCTGCGCAGCGTGTAGCGGGTTCGATTCCCGCCCAGGGTAAACATTTGTGTGATGAGCACTTGTGTTTGCCTTGTGTCTGGGTGTTGTTTATCTATATACGCATGTATAAAAAAAAAAGGATTTGTGTATGTATATCAGCTGTCTGACACCCATAGTACAGGGTCTCCCTAGTTTGGGGTCAGATGGCCGTGTGTGAAAATATCCCCACATATTATATTATATTATTATTATCTTCTTTATAAATTCACTTAAATTCAAAACAAAATCTAGTTCACTTAGATCTCAATGTATTTCCCAGCTACTAAAATGGCAGAATATATCGTTAACCGATTAAGATTGACGAGCCACTTCGAAGTCGATCACTAGACTAATTTAATACAAGAACAATTTAGCAGGATAATCAACACTGGGCGTTAATGTGTTTCCAATATGGATAAGCAATTAACAAAAATAATCTCTATAATTTAACAAAGAATCTTAACAAAATCCTACTACTTTTATAAATGTGAAAGTTTGTAAGGATGGATGAATGGAAGTTTGTTAATCTTTCTCGCTTTAATGGTTAAGCGGAACAAGCTAAAATTTAGCTTAGATATAGCTATTAATCTAGCTTAACACAGGATAATTTTTAACCCTGAACAGGTTAAAAATTTGTGTATCGACTTTAAGGCGGACGAAGTCGTCGATGTCAAAGTCAAAGTCAAATCATTTATTTCAATTAGACCATTATAAGGCACTTTTGAACGTCAAATGAGAAGAATAAATGATTCTAGTTGCCCATTCCAAAAGGTAGTTTCAGATGGAAGCTTACTGTTTATATTTCAATGAACTTACTTACTTACATAAATGGAGGATCATAGATTCCACCGATACCCAGTGTGTCTGACAAGACAATGGGCCCACTTACTACAATGCCCAAAGTGCCCCTACACCTGCACCTTAGAGGATATTAAAAACGCAACGAATTTTGCGATAAATGTGGCTATACCTACTGGGCCCAAGTAGTCTAACAGAAAAAAACCTACCAAGTGCGAGTCGGACTCGCCCACCGAGGGTTCCGTACATATTTGTAGGTACATATCCATATTTCCATACTAATCCATACCTACTATCCATACTTTCATAGGTATTATAAATGTGAAAGGAACCGTCTGTTACACTTTCACGATAAAACGGCTGAACCGATTTTGATGTTTGGTATGAAAATAGCTTAAACCCCGGGAAAAGACATAGCTTTACTTTTTAATCCGCGATTTCGTCTGCATCCGCGATAACCGACATTCACGAGGACGTTAATAAATAAATAAATAAATAAATATCTTGGGACAACTCACACACGGTCATCTGGTCCCAAGCTAAGCAGAGCTTGTGTTATGGTAACCAGACAACTGATATACATACTTATATAATTTATAAATACATACATACATATTATAGATAAACACCCAGACACAGAACAAACAATCATGCTCATCACACAAAGCTTGTCCTGGGTGGGAATCGGACCCACGACCTCCGGCTTAGCAGTCAGGGTCAGTGACCACTAGACCAACAGGCCCGCCGTATCGCGGGCAAAAGCTAGTTATAAATAAAGACTATATTTTTTTGTGATTTAATTACAAATGTAAAGTTTTCAGACTTTTCCCTATAATTGTAGTATAAGACAATATTACTAGCCAAATTTCATAGTTCTAGGTCAACAGGAAGTACGCTATAAATTTTGATTCCCTGGATAGTGTTGAAATGTACGTTTTTGCGACATAATCGGCTGTATCTTTTTACACGCTAACATAGAAGGTTGATTTTTTTACAGCTTTATGGGACCGTAGACTTGAGTATAAGGTTTTAATTTGAACTCGATACCTCCACGTGCTCCCGAGATAAAAAGTCTTGACAGACAGACAGACGGACAACAAAGTGATCCTATAAGGGTTCCGTTTTTTCCGTTTGAGGTACGGAACCCTAAAACCAACCACCATCCACTTGACGACACGGTTGGCGCAGTGGCTGAGCAATCGACTGCTGCGCAGCGTGTTGCAGGTTCGATTCCCGCCTAGGGTAAAACATTTGTGTGATGAGCACTTGTGTTTGCCTTGTGTCTGAGTGTTGTTTATCTATATATGTATGTATTTACAAAAAAAAATGTTTTTGTGTATGTACATCAGCTGTCTGACACCCATAGTACCGGGTCTCCCTAGTTTGGGGTCAGATGGCCGTGTGTGAAAAATGTCCCCACATATTATATTATCCCTCCTTCTTTTTGAAGTTGGCTGAAAAACAAATCGTTCATTACTCACATACCGAGCGACCTATTCAACACCCATAAAGAGCATTTCCCTGCACATAAAGTAAGGCAGCCAGTCACTTTCCTTCGCCTGTGACAAACGCGATATAGACCAATAAAACGCGTTTGCAACGCCAACTCCAACAAATTCCTTCTCCAGCGCCGAAATTGCTTGGATTCCAGAAACTTCCGGACTTTTACGGTGTCCCGAATTCCAGAGCGCAACGTGTGGTTACCACACAAACGTGCGCCACTTTATAAAAACATACGAACCGTTTTTATGGTTCGAGACGTCGGTTTTACTGCGCGTTATTTTTACAGATAATATCTAGCGTACAAAATAAGAGAGGTTTTTTAAGATGTTCTTATTATTATTTACTAGCTTAAGCCCGCTACTTCGGCCGTTTGAATATGTTGAATAATAAGAATATTATACTATCTGCGGGTTTAGATTTTTGCGCGATTGCAATACTGCCAGAGCCATGGAACGTAGTATGACAAATATACGAAAAGCAGATCATGTAAGGAATAAACAATTGAGAGCAAAAACTAAGCTACAGGACATTTTGACCAGAATTGACCAACAAAAATGGAGATGGACTGGCCACATGATGAGAACAAATACAGAGAAATGGAGTAAAGTAATAACCGACTGGTATGCAAGGGACAGTAAACGCAGCAAGGGGAAACAGATAAGAAGATGGGAAGATGAGCTTCAACAAACAGCGGGCCCCAACTGGAGGAGAGTGGCTCGTGACAGAAAACAGTGGAAAGAGCTAGAGGAGGCCTTTGCCAAAAGGCACACTGAATTGAGGGACATATTGTAACAGAATATTACAGAGAAACAGAAAATTCAGAATAAAAGGGCAAATTATTATACTATCTGCGGGTTTAGTTTTTTGCGCGGATCCCTGTTTTTTTTTAAATAAAGGTTATCCATCTTACTCATTATAACATCAGCTATCTACCAGTGAAAGTTTCATCAAAATGGAACCAACCGTTTCGCAGATTAGCCAGAACAAGCAGACAGAGAATTTTTGGTTATTTGATTAAGTACTCATTCATATACATTTAGTAAAAAACTGTCATGTTGACATTACAAACAGACGATTAAATTTTATTTTACACGGGTAGCACTAATCTGTACTAATATTATAAAGAGGAAAGATTGGCTTGTTAATTATACTTAGCCTTTAACCTTCCTAGATAATTCCTCTTACTATTGGTGAAAACTATATGAAAATATTAATAATAATAATTACGTATGGTGGCGGACGTAAAGAATAGCACTATTCCATATCTTCCCGTGGGTGTCGTAAGAGGCGACTAAGGGGAGTCCCTTTCCCAGAGAATGGGCAGCAGCGTTCTCTGTGCCTTTGTAACAACCATACTGCGATCGCCAACCCGCCAGCCAAGCGTGGCGATTATGGCAAAACCTCCCCTTTGGAGGAGGCCTATATCCAGCAGTGGATGTCTTTCGGCTGAAATGATGATGATGATATGAAAATACGTACAGTAGTTTTTGAGATTAGCCCCAACGAAAACACACTCAGCGTGACGGGCGATTTTGTAATAATGTAGTTATGCAACAAAACAGGTTTAATTTAAAGAAATAAATTTGTATTTTTTTTTTTATTCCAGATGATTGTATGAAATATACGTAGGTAAACAAAAATAACACAAAAAAACTTTTTTTTTTCATCACGGTCGTTCATTATTATATCGTAAAAAAGCACATGCACGAGGTAAAAGCTTGACGGTTTCAAATGGACGAAATAAAAATACTAAAAAAACTTCAGAAATCTGCTTATACCCTGTCCATTGGGTTGTTGGTTTTTTGACAGCTGCCTTATAATGTAATTACTCCCGATTGCCTTAAGTTAACTTTAAAATGTGTTATATAATAAATATATAAACTGCCTAATCTTGTTGGATTATCTTATTTAGGACCTCTTACAGACATTATAATACAGGTATGCGTATCAGTTTTTACAAAAAACATAAATATTGTTCACTAGTTGCAACTGTCAAAAAACGATTAAACCAGTGGACAGAGTGTAACAAATATACCAGTGTTTAACGCGTAAGCGCTAAAAACACACACAAAAAAAAACGAAAAACATTACCGTCCTATAACAAAATCTCAATAAAACCTTAACCGTCTCAAACTGCAACGAGCGCATCCCTAAATCTGCATCGTATATTATTGCACGAAGACACCATGACCGGCTCGCTCCATAGCGTACCGAGTTAAATACAGCGTAGAATGTAAAGTATCTCTTATATTTTAGTCGACGGCTCGGACGAGAACTTATTTCCCATAGGAACTACATTACTTGTATTGAGAAAGGAGATGCAGAAGTTTAGCTTTTTAGCATATTCAAGTGACTTGGAAAAACGTTCTGCCATCTTTTATGATGTCAATTGATCCTTATGCTTCGAAAAGCATGTATAGCTATTGGTCCCGCCTGTTATGGTCGGTCTTTGACAGTTGATGTGGGTAGTCAGAAACTTCGCCTGACAACCAGTCTTACCAAGGGGTATAGTGTTGCGTGAACTGGGTTATGGTGGTCAGATATCTGCTCAACGTCCGTATGTCACTGCATGGATTCAGCAAAATATCAACGTCAGGTATATTTACCTGACACATGCTGAGCTGAACTCCCATTTGGTGCAATCTTGAGAGGCACACCGCACTTTGTCTAATCTTTATTTGATTTGAGTTTTATTTTTGTGTTGTGATATGTCTTTTGTATTCACTAAATAAATGTTTTATCTTTCTGTCTATCTAGATACGCAGTTATCATCATAATCATCAGCCGAAAGACGTCAAAAAAGGCCTCCACCATAGAACGCCACAATGAGCGGTATCTTGCCGCTTGCATCCACCGGTTACCCGCGACCTTGACGATGACGTCGGTCCATCTGGTGGGAGGCCTACCAACAACGCTGCGTCTTCTAGTTCGTGGTCGCCACTCGAGAACCTTTCTTTCCCATCGATCATCAGTTCTTCGAGCGATATGGCCTGCCCATTGCCATTTCAACTTGCATATATGATAGGCAGTCGCTTCATGTAAAAAACTGATGTTCAGCTGCTGATTGGGCTGGAAATCGATCCTAGGAAAGTTGGGAAAAGGCTAGGAAGATGATGATGTTGTTCATTGATAACATCGACGGTTGATATCGACCCAGCGTGGGCGAGGCTATTATTACGTTCATTGAATATATTTTGAGGCGATCAATATTGCCTGATTGGCGTTTTTCCACCCATATATTTTAAATAGAAAAGCATGGCGATATAAACTAAACAAAATGGCGGCAAGAATGGCGGAATGGAGTGCATTTTCTCTTAAGAATGTCTATAGAACATGACATCTGATATAAACGTGAAAATCGTTACAAACGTTGGATCACTTGCTGTCAATGTATTAAGATCGAACACAAAGTCAAAGCATTTATTTATTTATTTCAATTAAACAAGGGATCTTTCAGTCAGATGAGATTGTAACAAAATAACAAAGCTGCTGTGTGTGCTATTTTGTTACAATCTCCCTCGGTGAACACCTAGGTGAAGTGAGCTGTCATCTGTCCCGATGCTACGGATTTTCAAAGCACTACAGTCGGATGACAGCTCACTTCACCTAGGTGTTCACCGAGGTAGATTGTAACAGAATAGACATACAGTATGTTGAAATGTTCTAAAACGTAGTGAGATTAACGAGCAGGAAACTCCACGAATAATATTTTCAAACAGTATAGTATGCGTATTAGTATTCGTATTCGTATTAGTATTCGTATTCGTATTAGTATTCGTATTCGTATTCGTATTAGTATTAGTATTCGTATTAGTATTCGTATTCGTATTCGTATTCGTATTAGTATTAGTATTAGTATTCGTATTCGTATTCGTATTCGTATTCGTATTCGTATTAGTATTCGTATTCGTATTAGTATTTTTATTAGTATTCGTATTAGTATTCTTATTTATATTCGTATTAGAATTCGTATTAGTATCCGTATTCGTGTTTGTATTAGTATTAGTATAAATTAGTATAGTTTTTCAGTCTTTCCTTTAAGGACTTAATCGGTAACTTTTGTCTACACCTAGCCCTTCTGCATATCTCTGTATATTGCCAATATTTATTGTTGTGTACCTTGAGTGAAATTGTTTTCTGTCAGCCGTCATAGATAACTCGTTAGGTTTGGGTTCCAGGTTATGTTACGAGTCTCTAGGTAACTCGCTGTTAATGTGGTGAGATGTTTTGCCAAATTGTTTTATTATCAAACTGTTCGCTTTTGATTAAGAGCGTGTATTCGATTCGTGACGAAAATTTCATGTTTTCGCGTTTTGCCCAGAGCAATAACAGTTTTAGAAAGATTAAGTCTTGATTTAGGGAGCTACAGAGTAAAAGTATTATTTTTAAATATGGTTTTTAAAGCAAAGACAATCCTTTCATAACGTTTTACGAAAATAGACGTCAGAGTTAACTTTCAGGACGAATACAACCATTATAGTATGCTAAAACATAACGTTTTATGCGTTTTTCCAACAGGATATACAGTCTTAAAGTGTATTACAGAGCCAAAATTACGAAAATATTACTATTACGTATTAAAAAACAATGTTGAAAAAGTACAAAATCGGTTCACTTTAACAATTTTTTTTCACCAGTATTTGAATATAAACATAACTTTAATTATTTTATGAAAATAAAGGTTATGTTTAATATACAGAATATTTTTCAGTCCGTTATACGAACTCATTTAATTTAGACAATTATTTTAAAAAGCACTGTAAAACATCGCGCGCTGTCGTTTGCCGATCAATTTCAATGATTCGTGTGTATTTTTTTTTCTTATGCACACAAACAGACTGTTGTATTGTACATACTAGTGTATGCAATGCTGCTACGCCGTTCTAGCAATCGTTTTGATTTTGAGTTGCACTAAATCGAGTACGCGCCCTTAAGTTATGTTTTCAATGTAAGAGTTGGAGTAAGAATTAGTAGGTATATTTTTGTAGTATGCGAGTTTGAGTCAGCGAACCAGAACAGCGATATACTTGAGAACTTTTCATTTATCATATGACAATGAACAAAAAATTTGTCACAGATAGGGTTCAAAATCGTGTGCAAGATATAATCCCGTGCGGCCGTTTATTTATGCACGCAATTAATCAATTTTCAACTGTAATTTAGGTGAGTTTTGATTGATTTGATCAATGAAAACTGCTTAGGTATTAATCAACAATTTCCTTATAATATTTTAAGTATTTTTTTCATGTCAATGGGCTATCCTTTATATAAGAGCAAGGCAAATGGAAAATGTTGACAGACACAAAAGTCAAAGTCAAAAAATCAATCTGTCTCTTTTAGTTTTATATCATTTTTACTCTATGTGTTTATAGGTACTAACGGCGGATTCTCCAATAATCAAATAACTTTTAACTAAAGAATAAAAATGAAGAAAAAACTGCTAAAGCTCATAATTTAATCCTTAGATGAAAGTTTGCTTTCTATTGAAAAATCGACCCTTAACCCCCGTCCCACCACGTTAATCTTTGTGAATTATATTTCTTTTTATACAGTGTAACAATTGTAGGTAAGTCAATAAATAAATATAAGCATAAATTCCACAATATTTACAAAACCACCCAACGCTTAACCCGCTCACTTTCACAAGCTCACAGCTCAATATAACCAAAGCAGTCAATACGATTCCCTCACGCAAGCACTCCTCTGTCTCACGGTCAAAGCCTCCGTTTCCGCCATTTACTACAATTACGTTATCAAGGCGTTGCTACGTCACACCGACTTAACGCTGAATCCCTTCAGCTTTTGAACCTTTTTTACTCATTAGCGCGATGTAAGGAGATTGTACCTACATACAAAAGTAATCTAGTCATATTTTGGACAATCCGTACTTCCATACTAATATTATAAATGCGAAAGTAGCTCTGTCTCTGTCTGTATTACGCTTTCACGATGAAACGGCTGAACCGATTTTGATGAAATTTGGTTTGAAGATAGCTTGAACCCTGGGAAAGGATATAGGCTACTTTTTAATCCGCGGCTTCGTCTGCATTCGCGATAACCGACATTCACGCGGACGAAGTCGCGGGCAAAAGCTAGTAATAAAACTCTAAGTTTTGTAAATAGGATAACGTAGGTACTATAGTATAAAATATATCAAGTCTTGTGATCTGCGTTAGAGTTCATAATATAGATTGAGTATTGTGTTTCACTCACAAGTTGACTCACTTTGAAGTATGGTGTTTTGGTGCAAATATTCTAATAAAATTAGTAACTGTTTCTGTAATGTCGTTTGTTTTAATAAAAGTAACTGTTGCTTTAATTTTTTTTATTTTAGATAAAATACTTAGGTATTTAATATTAATATTACAAACTAGTTTTCGTAATAGTGAAAACGTCAGCCGCTTAGTGACAGACCACAAGCCAGAGAGAGAGGGGGCTTGACGTCTCTCGTGACAAAAGGCCGGAGCTGTCAATGTCATCATTTCACATTTGCTTTATTACAATGGATGCATTCCATTACAGTTTCAGGCACTTATTAATATAATAGTTTGTCAATTTACAGTCAAATAAAATAATTTCAAAATTATAATCTTCTTCTTTGTATAATCTCTTTTTTGTACAACATTTTGAATTTATAACTCTAAAACTTAGTTTTTGGACAAGAAACGACTAACACAAACTAAGTGTTATTATCTTATCTACAAACTTTCACCTATTTGTTATATTTATTTTACAATTTTTACTTTGGTAATTTACAAAAATCTACCCTATCCTTTTTATAAAACGGTTCCCCACAACAATTTCTCCTCTGCGTTTACAAACATTAATTCAGATACACAAAAAACCAGACCCGGAACTTATTTATAGTTTAATCAATCTAAAACTGTGTCGAAAGCAAATCAATAAAACATAATTGTCGTAACCTTTCAATGGACCTCCTATAATTACTTACAACATTCATTCTTTAATGAAATCGATCGAACCCAACAGCAGTATTTCATCGTTTGGCTCCAGAAAGATTAATATCCGCAAGTACTAAAATAAAATATTCCATCTTCGTTTTACTAATCAATAATCGTTTTCTTTCTTTCTTTCTTTGGCGTGTTGTAAGGGACGTGACGAGACTTCACAACAGGAATAACATCTGCTGGCTATTATTGAGTTAGAGCAATCCTAATAAAGTAATCCAGTTAACATTTTACGGGCATATCTGGGGTATTATTACGAAATTGAAAATAGGTGTCTGTTTACTACGATGTATCTTATATCTCAGTTTATGAAATCAAAGGCAGATAGACCGCGCGGAACACTGAGAGTGAAGCCAAAAAAGCAGTCCCTAAGTTTTCGATAATTATTTAAGGTATATACCTAGCACTTAAGGATAATCCAGCTTCCTATTATTGAAATAACTTAGCGCGACGGGGGACTTCAATTTATAATTTGTAGTGATAATAAGGTCTAGTTTTCCTTACGACGTTTCCCTTCACTAATGGCAGTGAAACCCAAAAATACTTAGAAAATACATTTGAAAATTTAAAAAGAATACGTTTAAAGCTTTTTAACTGAATGTGCGAAACGGGTATTTCCAAATAAAAAAACAATATTAGTTAAATACTTTCGAGAGCCTAATATCTTACATGTTTCACAACCCTTAACCAATTTCCCTTTAAGCTAAACAAACCCTGTCAATGACCCGCAGATTAGCTGGGATGAAGACACAAGACATTTGACAAAACCCGATAAACCGGCACGGCCATCCACCCCCATCAAAATTAATACGCGCAATAAAGATAAACTTCTCAAGGTTCCTATTGGTTCTTGAACGAACAAACAGATAAACATCGTCTTGAATAATGGCAGACAGCTGACGTCATCCTCTGTCTCGGCTCGGCACGCATAGTGTACTTCTCCACAGCACCCGACACGATGTTGCTCCCGACACGCGTTTCTTACCGACCCCGTCGACACGTCGCGCGCAATGCGAGATCATTAGTATCTTCTTACGCGATCGCCTGTTTAGATACTGAGATTCTCGCTACCTCGCTTTTTATATGACCTGAAGTAAGATATGATTTACGATCGTCTTGACGTTGTTGAGAAGTTAAATTGTTGTTGGTAATGTACGGATTGTTGGAAGACAAAAGTTGTTGAGATCTACTTTTCTTTTACTAACGAGTCTTATTTAGTTGTTCGCTTGGAATGGATGGAGTCTGTTTCTTATACCTACGTTTTAGTCTCGATATATGTAGGTCACATTTGTTTTATCTTTTTCTTTAAAAAACGTTGCCTCACACCCTAGTGTGGGGCAACGTTTAAACGTGTGGGTAAACGTTTTAACGTGTGGGTAAACGTACCTACGATACAGGAGTAATTCCTAAATTACTCCTGTATCGCAGGTACGTTTAAAAACATATAAACTAATCAGACTCAGAGGAACTATAAAAGAAAAAAAAAATATAATATAAGTCGCGAATAATGATTTTTTTGGAAAACCCACACAATTTGATATTAACTACCTTCCGCCCACGAGTTCATCTGCGTAGAATTCTGAATTAAACCAAATATCTTAATTATCCAACGAGAAACAAAAACAGGATTAAATTTAGATAATTCCATATTATGTGCCAGATTTGAGCTGATTCTGTCCAGTCGTTTAAGCGTAAAAGAGTAAAAACGTACATTCATCCATCCATCCATTCATCCTGAAACTTTTGCGTTGATAATAGTAGTAGGATATTACTACTATATCAAACGTTCCACACCATTTAAATAAAAATTGAAACAAAATTCTACAATAGACACTCTGAGACCGCTGACCCGTTTCGAATTTATCGTAGTCCAATTTCACTAGAATAAAACTTATGACTTTAATGTCGGCAGCAGTGGAAAGCACGTGATGCTTCCAGCCAAGTGCCTATTTGTCAAGTCTAGGAATATAAAGCGGGTTACACACGGTGCAGTTGCATTCAACACTCGCTTGGGATTTAAACAATCGCTTCGGTAAGTTGCTGTAAAAGTGTGGTAAACACACATTTGGTGTACAATAGTTATAGTTTAAGTGACTTCACGAGATACTTGGAAGTTTAATAAAACAAATGTGGGTTTGTTGGAACTAGGTTATAAATCATACTTTTGTTTGAAACTTTTTGCGAGTTCATTTTACTGCAAAACAATTCCCTGTGTGTATCTACATTTAAACATTTAAATTTATTTATTATGCTAATGGTGTCACTTCACTTGGTGTATTTGCAAAAAGAATTACATTACTTGATTAATACAAAACATACTCTATTCTTATTGAAATGAAGACGATTTTGTTTAATACGCCAAGTAAAATGCCACCATGAAGGGTTTGTTTGTTTGTTTTTTTCGTTTGAGCGGGCCAATCTCCGAAACTGCTGTTCCGATTCTGAAATTCGTTTGCTATTAGAAAGCTACGTTACCCTGATCGCTATAGATAATATACTACGATAAGTCGCAGGCAAAGCTATTTTCAACCGACTTCAAAAAAGGAGGAGATTATCATCAATTCGTCTGTATTTTTTTTATTTTTTTTAAGTTTGTTACCTGATTTCTTTGGACTGGGTGAACCGATTTTGATGATTATTTTTTTGTTTGAAAGCTAGTGCTTTCCGTGTGGTCCCATTTTTTCCAATTTGGTCCAGTTCTGATAATGGTGAGAAAACCGTATAAGTCTTATATTTGCATTAAGTATGTGCGCGATTTGTTACGCGATTTCGCCGGCAAACGTAAACCGATTTTGAAAATTATTTTTTTAATGGATAGGGTATGCTTCAGGGGTGGTCCAATATAAGTTTTTTTCGAAATTGATTCAGCAATTTTTGAAAAATCAACAAATACCCAAAAATTTTACATAGACGACGTTTTAGTTTCATCAATCTTTGTAGTAGTTAACGTTCAATCTCTTCTTCTTCTTCAAAAATTAAAAAGTGAAAAATAACTTTAGCACAGAACACACATTGACTTTAGTTTCGGAAGTCGGTGGCAATACAAAACAACAAACAGAACAAAGCCACTGAATTTCGAAACTAAAGTCAATGTGTGTTCTGTGCTAAAGTTATTTTTCACTTTTTAGTTTTTGAAGGCGGTTGTCTTTTTTGTAAAAAGCTTTTTATTTTCCGCTTTTTAGTACCTCCTTCTTTTATAATGAAAATGCGTCTTCCAATCGTCTACATACCCAATACAGTTTATTTTCATCCTTCTCAAGGACTACAATGATCACAAATTACTTCTTTTATTAGCATTTCTTCCTCAATCCCGGTTGATCAGTTTCTGAGCCGGCCTTATATGAGTTGTGTGAAAAATACACAATAGCTATGCGCCCCGGGGAGATCGGCGTCTTTTGTTAAAGAGAGTGCCAAGTATTGTTGGACCAAGTGTATGAATTGTACTGAATGGTTTACACACGCAACTTGCTAATAATAAAGAATGAACAAGACTTAATTAAAATATCGATAGGACAATATTTGAATATTGTTTGGTTATTGGATATTTTTTCCGCGATTTTATGTCTAAATGACAATGCAATCAAAAAATAAAACATATACGTTTAAAAAAGTATCTTTCGATGTTAAAAACAAAGCACCATTTGCTGTGTAATAAAATTGTGCAGGTATTGTATTAAAAGAAAAAACAATGCATTTTATTAAAATGCTATCGACAAGAACGCCAATTCTCCACTTTTTTTTAATCTATTAAAACACAAGTAAAATGTTACAAATTATTCGATGTTAGAGGAATCTACAATAAATCCCATTTAATTCGTTTGACAAACAAAAGAGTAAGGGCTGGTTGTTTCAAACAGTCGGTTAACGTTACATACGGACGGTTAAAAAGTTACTATGACGTGCGATGTTTAACGTACGTTAAATGTAACGGGTTGTTTCAAGACATAAAAATCCGTGAGTTAAAGTTATTCAAAAAAGATTCCATAATATTTTGATGTTTGAAGTAGCTGTTTGACAACTCAAAATTACGATGACTGGTCGGTTATGGTAATATTTACTTTTTGGCGTATGATTTTGTGAAACAACCCATTTTTTTGATTTGACGATAGTTAGCGCCATTTTTGACTATTACCGGTCAGTAATGGTTAGTTAAAGCAACCCGCCCTAACGCGGCGAGCGAGCAAGTCTCGTCTGTAGCAATCCTTACTCGTTTTAGACTTTATTCCTTTTTTTTATTTTAATGCAACTAGAGTATAAATTTTTAATAGGTGCGATATTAATATTTCAAATATAATTGAATACTGAGAATCTTATATAGGATTTTACGCTTTACCTAAGTTATTAAATAATCCATAGTTCCATACTTTTTTTTAACGACTTCAAAAAGGAGGAGGTTATCAATTCGGATGTTTCTATTTTTTTTTTATGTATGTTCGGGCATAACTCTGTCATATATTATAAACGGAGTCGCAAAATTCTTTTGTTCTTGTCTTTGTTTCGTTCGAAAGGGGTTTATTTCTAAATGGTCCCATATAAATTTTACCAAAATTGATCCAGCCCTTTTTGAGAAAATCAACAAAACCCAAAAAAAATACTTAGATGACATTTTAGTTTCTTCAATCTTTGGAGGACTTACAATCTCTTTTAAGTGTGTCGCTTTTTCTTAATGGATTTGGATGTCAAGGAAGCAATAGGCAAAAAACCGAAAAATAAAAAGTTTAGCACAGAACACACATTACTTTACTTTCGGAAGTCGCTGGCGGTGGCTTTGTGTTTGTTGTTTTGTATGGCAATACAGCTAAAGTTATTTATCACTTTTTAGTTTTTAAAGGCGGTTTCCTTTTTTTATATTATAAATGCGAAAGTAACTCTGTCTGTGGCGCTTTCACAATGAAACGTCTGAACCGATTATGGTGAAATTTGGAATCTGTAACTTGATCTGCATTCGCGACATTCCCGCGGATGAAGTCGCGGGCAAAAGCTAGTAATAAATAATTATTTATTTGACAACAAAATTTAAGTTTATTTAAGTTTTATTATAAGTGGGGTCCACTTGACTTGATAATAAAATAACTTAAATTTACTCTACGGGTTAGTAACTTAATCTAGAAACAAATACAAATGCATTACGAATGACAAGGTTGCCCTTGTCGCACCAATACATTTACAAAATGCCTTATCATCCAGTTTTTCAGCAGTAGCTGCTGTGCTGTATACTATGTGTGTGTGCTGTTTGCATACTAGCTTTCGCGTTTACAATAGTAGTAAGATTTTTAAATTCATTATCGATCTTACAGAGTGTAAAAATACTCATGAATACGAAAAACTTTTAGTATGGAACCAACTCACACTGAAACGTGTTACTGTGCCAAATTTAAAGAAAACCATTTCAAGTGCAAGTTAGAATAAATATTTTCCCTCCTTCTTTTCATAATCGCAAAGCAATCTATTTATTTAGGGCCACAAAATGAACCTAAAAAATCAACCGCTTTCCACCAGATTCCCCAACCAATAAAAAGGACAGTCGTCTCCTAATTCATTTACCTCGCCAGTAATCCGGCAAGTACACTCTCCTTGCTCACTCGTGTCGTTTGTAACGTGCCGAGGCTTATCTCAGCGTCCGGATAATGGAGCAAAACAGACATCTTCAGATGTTCTCCGGAATAATTCGTCGTCGGTAATTTGTTGGTGGTTTTCATTTTGTAGTTGCTGATAATTTTGGTGAACGTTCCTTAATTTATTTGCTTGAAGTCTGATAAGATGGTTTGAGGAAAAATTGTGTTGAATTTGACTAATGAATTTGAGGAGTGTATTTATTTATTTTTTCTTTTTGCAAAAGAAGGTACAAAGGCGGTCTTGATGCCTCAGGCATTCTCTCATGAAACATTAGAAATTATAAATAATAAAAATAGCTACAATCAATATAACAACCGTCTTGGAACCTATATGTTTAAGTCGATTGGGGTGGAAACACTTGGGCCATTAGGTCCAAGTGCTCATTCTGGTGTTTCGAGACATCGCCAAGCGTATGGTCGACGCTTCATGCGACTTGAGGGCTACCTATTCTTTGGCCAAGGAATCAACATTGCCGTCTGTGAGGTTGGATGAATGTATGTTACTCTTTCACATAGATATTGATCTAGCTTAACGCTTAGATTTTTTCGAGTTTTTATGTTCCTATAGAATGACTTAAGCTTAATTCTGAAGATTATGCAGTCGAAGCCGCGGAGAAGAAGCTAGTTATGAATATGCGACTGACAGCGGGCACTTCGATCTTTTAACCTACATAATGTAGGTCTTATGTAGGTTAAAAGATCAGAGCGTGGTCACCGACCCTTTTCTCATAGGAGTTTAAAATGGGTTCGACATTTCTAGTTAAGTCTGATAAGTTTGACAGTTAAGATGACTGTAATAGTGATCAAAGTTTATTTTACCTATGGAGATGAAGTTCTAAATGTATGAAGGGTATACCTGTCAGAACGTGGCACGTCCGCCATTTTGAGTATCAGTTTTTTTTATAGTTTCTACTTAGGCCGTAAGTGTCAGTGCCTTGATGCCATGCCGTCTACCGTCTGACTTCGGGATGCTTCGGCATAATTATGAGAAGAGAAGAAAAAGGAGTACCTACGTTCAAATAATTAGTTTTTGAAGTGAAAACTTCTTTAGCGGCGTTGAGCACTTTTTCTGTAATGGGTATAAAAAGTGCTCAACGCCGCTAAAGAAGTTTTCACTTCAAAAACTAATTATTTGAACGTAGGTAACGTTCGAATAATTAGTTTTTGAAGTGAAAACTTCTTTAGCGGCGTTGAGCACTTTTTCTGTAATGGGTATAAAATCTTAAACTCGCGTCAGGACACGTGACCTGATCGAAAAAGCGTAAGACGGATGGAGAGTAGAGTAAAATAATTGTAATAGTTTTAAAGTGTTAAATTTTTAATGTAATATAAATTGTCATGTTTGTGTACGATAGCGCAATAAATGAATATTGTATTCTACCACATAAATGATAGTACTTTTATACTGATAAAGCAATTGGTGCAAAATTATTCCCTAACCATTCCAAAATATCAAACATGCTCAACGTTAATAATCAAGTTTTCACTTCTGCCGGCACTCCCGGAGTGCAACCCGTCTTTTTTTTTATTTAAGAACGTATTTTGTTTATCAATTTTGAAATTAAAACGTTCCAATGTTGAAACAAAATTGTTTTCACGGTACATGTTTTTACAAAATGTGTCGAAGTATGTACTTTTCGGCGTCCATTTTAGTCGTAAAGAAGCAACTTTTTTTATAAAGGGCCTGTCCATAGATTCATATCAGTAATCCTTCTTTGGGTTATGTTACATCTGGAGAGGTCTGGTGTTACAAAAATTCGTAGACACTACATCAAAAACATTGTGGTTCTAAGGATTGATTTTTTAATAGTCAGATAAGTTTCATCTGAAGAAAAGGTATGTCAATTTAATATATTTTCCATATAGAAGCTGTCAAACCGCCATATTAATTCCTCTATTTAGATTTATATGATGAAAAAAAGGCTCTAAATTGGTTCCTTATCATTCGCATCCATATTCTTTGCACAACAACTCACCACAACACTAAAAACCATTTCCAATACACTCTCTCCATCAAAATTTAACAACGTCCAAGAGCCTTAAATTCAATACTCATAAAAACTAAAAGCCTTTACATATATCACGGTACCCTAATTAGAACGTTACACCACCACGGATCCCTCCAGGGACCCAGTACCATCGTGCGAATTACATAAAACAATGAACTAGACAAATTTATGGCTTATAGGAGCTATAAAGCGTCTCATACATATAATAATGTGTCGGCAGGTACTTGATATATTTGTTTGTATTTTGATCCCACGTCGGAAACTGGAGGTTGCATATATCGCATTATGAATCACCCCTTTTGTGCGATTCAGCCATTTTGTTATCAATGTATGTATTCCTGTGAATAATGCTTTGTTTTATTATGAATGTCTCGTTTGCGTAATTTTGTTTATTTGCTGTGTTAAAATTTTGTGACTAAAATTACAAGGAACATTTTCAAAATTTTACGTTGAATAATAACATTTCATTGATACTTTGCATTATTATACTTTCTTTTTATCACGAATATCAAAGATAAGAACAAAACAAATATGTTTGTGAATGCACGTTAATTTGCGTCAATTGCGCCGGTTTGATGACGTCAATTACAAAACAAGACGTAAATGCAACCAGCCAGCTGTACCCTATTAAATCAGTACCTTTAAGTACAAAATCTTAGAAATTAATGAATCGAATTTAATTAAACTTAATACTTATATGCTAGATAAATAAGTCTAAAGGATGAGCGGAGGACATTTTGAAAAAGACTTTTGTGGCTAATTTAGAGCGAATTAAAGTTTTCCATAGACCACTTACAAACTCTCTTAAGCTCTCTTTATTAAAATCGGTTCAATTATTATTAATTTCAATATTCTGGACCTAAAAGTTTGTATGAGATAACGTCTAATACATCCACACTCTTTTTTTAAATTGAGATTTCTCAAAAATATAATCCAGTTCCGACCTTACCGGTGGATTTTCCTCAAAATATTTGTCATGCAAAGCTGTTCTGACAGTTACAAACATGACAAAAAAAATCAGCCAAATATGCGCGCCGTTCTCAATCGATGTTCTTTCATACATGCGACAATTGATTTTTCATCCCTTCTATTTGAAAAGTGTCGTTTTGTTCCTCTGTAGGCGGGAGCAAAGTAGCTCTTTTCTCCACTAGACTTTTTAGCGGGCAGTAATAAGATTTCAATTAGGAACATGAATCGTTCATTGAAATCGAACGCAAATTGTATAAATTACTGGCTGTAATAAGTGTTGGCTGTAAGGGGCGGGGAGGCGTGCGCGGTAACTAAAAAAAAAACAAAAGCGCGCGATTTACTTCCCTGTTCTTGTAATCGGTATGGCTTTATTATATTTTGCAAAAAAAATAGTCCTACGTCGAGTTCTGAAAGTTTTAGGAGTTTATTGTAAAGTATTAGGACTTATTGTTTTAGGAGTTAATACACTATCAGTGTATTAACTCCTAAAACAATAAAAATAGAAGCTAATAACGTCATACAAAACTTTATACCTACGAAATCCAGGGAGAAATATTTTCTCATAGAAGGAGATGAAAAGTAGAGTGTATGACTCGAGAGCAAAAATATTTTTCCCTCAGGCGATGTACTTTGAATCCCTCGCTACGCTCAGGATTCTATTTTAGGATCCCTCGCTATGCTCGGGATTCTATTCTAGAATCCTTCGCTTCACTCTGGATTCAAAATAGCGCCTATGCCGTAAAAATATTATTTTGCTTTCTTGTCATACAATCTACTATTTATTTACATAGGTGCAGTCATTTTGACAAAAAAAAACAATAACTATTATTATCTTATATAACTATTATAACTATTATTAGTTCTTTGTCTCATGGATGGGTTACCTAAATATAGATTTTAAAAAAATATCACTAAACCTAATAATCCTAATTTTAGAATCCATAATAATTTCTTGCGAACTTAAAATTCCCAAAAACTTGAAATAAATAAGAGCAGTACCTACCACTGCTCTTTTTTGATAAAACATTGCTTCTATCATAGATACCTATAAGCTATGGATACATATCCCTTCTTTACACTTCGGATAAGTAAGTAATCGTGTAATGTAGCAGAAAAAAGTAAGACAAGAAAATATAAGTCGTTACTAAGCTAAGGATAAAACAAAAGGATGTCGGAACATGTTTTATAATAGTTATTATGGAAATGCTCAGATTATGAAACAAAAGGCAGATAGACCGCGCGGAACACTGAGAGTGAAGCCAAAAAAGCAAATACAAATTCAAAAGCGAATAACTACAATGTCGTGATTGTATTCGTTTTTTAATTTGTATTGGTATTTTTATTTGTTTTTTTTTTTCGTGCTGTCCTGACTCGTGTCATTATAGCACGAAGCGCGTTGTAGGTATTCGCTTTTGAATTTGTATTTGGCATTACTCTCAGTGTTCCGCGCGGTCTATCTGCCGTTTGTTTCATAATCTGAGATAAAATATAAAAGTATTAAAACCCATCTTAAGCAGTTATCCCTCGAGGCTCATGGCTAAGTGAAAGAGTCTCGAGACGGATGTTTGTGTATTTATTTTATACTTCATGCACCAAGGTACAAAGGTGGACTTAATGCCTTAGGTATTCTTTACCAGTCAGCCAAGGGCAGTAAAGAGATAACATAACAGGTGCACAATCAAAAAATACACACAAACTACTACACTACTTCACTACTAATTTATACCTGGGCAATGTTTAATTAATTAAAGTGTATTGTTTTTATTTTCTTGTAAATGGATTTTGGTGTTAAGAAGTAGAGGCTCATAGCTAAGTTAAAGCCATGAGCCATGTGTTATGGCCATCCATTTCATACCGAGACTTGTTCGCGATTTGTTGATTTTTAACAGTCAAACTCAAACTCAAGCTCAAAATCATTTATTTCAAATAAACCATTTACAGGTACTTTTGAATTGTCAGTCAGTCAGTCAGAAAGTTGAAGCTCGTTGCTCGTTCCAAACAGTAGGGTTCTATGGAGAAGAACGAGCAAGAAACTCCATGAACAACACTCTTTTAAAATCAATAATATGTTACAAATTTCGGTTACATCATTCATATTGAATCTAGGGTACAATGTGAGAACAATGTAACAAGTCGTGTACGTTAAAAGAGGTTTAGATAAAAATATAATCATAATAAACAATTCAAAACAAATTTAGAATTACCGAGGCAGCTAAGAGATGACCAGTCCCAACTAACGGCGCCCGTTCACGAACATGACGCACGGATCGGCATCATTTGGCTCAACCATTTTGAAGGGAAACGAATGATTCAACACGCGCGCCACCGTCAGCGAGACATTCCAGTGAGCATGACATACTCCCATCCGCCAGGGCACATTCAAGTCAATGAAAGACATACCTCGTAAATGGTAGCTTTAAATAACATAGCGCTCACATGTATGTGCTATGAAAAATTATATAATACTAACACATTGAGTTTATACAATGCAAAGTCGTTATGGGTAGTCAGATGCTGGAAAGTCTGACAACCAGTCTTACCAAGGGTATCGTGTTAGCCAATACCTGGGTTGTGGAGTTCACACAGGCAGTTGCTTTATGTAAAACACCAGAGAAGCATTCAGCACTCAGCTGCACCCGGTTAGACTTGAAGCCGACCATAGATTAGCAGTTCATTTTTTTTATTCTATCGACCCATATTGTTGCTAGATGATCTCAACAGATTAAATATTTTCCATAATGGGGTACATGTTCAAATATGAGCAAACCTCAAAGTAATAACAATAATTGTATATATTTATATTAAATATTTTTAAATGTTTTTTATTTTTGTATTTATATTTAAAAATGTAACTTATACATAATAGTTAATAATGATAATAAATGTGAATAATAATAATAATAATAAGTTACTACCTAAAAGTTGACTTCAAAAATGTGCAAGCTTTAAAATCGCGAGAGGATTGACACAAGACGGCGGAGCGCCATCTTGATAACGCCGGGACACGTCAAAATGGCGGAACTACAAGATTTTCCGCCGAGCTCAGAGCTTCCGACTACACGACTGTACTTGTATCATGTGCCTTGTATTTTAGTTTAATGTTTAAGTTTCTCTTAACAAAGATGTAAGTTAACTAGAACTTGTGAGTACCAACAGTTTGTATAAGTCTTATTATGTCAAGAGTCAAATTATAAATTTCAAACCATTTGAAGGCAGTTTCAAATGTCAATAAAATTACCTACAAGAAGATAATTAAATCTTCAAAGTCAAAGTCAAATCATTTATTTCAATTATCTAGACCATTTAAAGGCACTTTTGAAAGTCATAATAAAATTGTTATAAAATTTGAATCTAATACTTCATACATAGTTACCCCTTCCAAAAGGTAGTTTCGTATGGATAAGAATGGGCAGGAAACTCCATACTTACTGTTTTCAAATTATAATTACTTATCCTATTGACAACTATGTGAGCGTGATTTTGAAGCCTAATAAACTCCCTCCCCTTTTGTATAAAGCGTACATAATAATGCACACATGCACAACATATGCTTGCCCGCAGGTTCGCTCGTTGTACTACAGACGTGAAAGTAACTCTTTTTAAGGCGTTCTGTCAATCGTTTTACACGAGCGGCCTGTGGGTGTCATATACGCGCCGAGCCTACAATGCCCTGCGTGTTCAATTTAATAATGCATTCAGGATGCTGTTGGGACTACCATGGCGCTGTAGTGCATCGGGGATGTTCGCGGAGGCTCGCACAGATGGTTTTCACGCCATCATGCGAAAGAAAGCGGCCTACTTACTGCAGCGCCTGCATGGTAGTGACAACAGCATTTTGAAAATGATTGCTGCCAGACCGGATTGCCCCTTCCAGAGCTACTGGGTGGGGACTGTCTTAGGTTTGAAATTGTAATTAAGTAAGTAATTACGAAAACTAACAATACTAACCTATTTATATAAGTAATATTGTTACTAACACCAAAATACTAACACAACTATGGACATTAGTCTGAAATAAAGGTTTATTTATTTATTTATAATTATATTGTTACTAGCTTTTACCCGCGACTTCGGCCGCATAAACATCAGTTATCGCCGATGCAGACGAAGTCGCGGATTAATAAGTAGCCTATATCTTTTCTTGTAGTTCAGGCTTAGTTCATACCAAATTAAATCAAAATCGGTTTAGTAGTTCAGCCATGGAAGCATAAAAAACAAAAAAAAACTCACTTTTGCATTTATTATATTAGTATGGTTTAATGATTTCAGTTATTAAATAAATAAATAAAGATACTTGAATCAAACAAGTCAATAAAATTATTGCAACACATTTATTCCACGTGTCCCTGCTTCCACAAGGGAAAGCTGGTGTACTCAGCCAGCCACGCATTGAAAACCTATTATACTGTTCCGCAATTTAAAGTTTACGATGTAAAGACTGTCCCCTGTGGTCTTGAGACACGTGTTTCTAAGAATAATATAGTGATTGTTGAGAATAGAATAGCGCACAAACAGGAGGAGGTTTTCATTGAACCTTTTCCTCAAAAAAAGCTTTTTAAATCTCTTTTTAGTAAATCTATTGTCAATTAACATCTGGGGGGCATTTCGAGTAACTTTTATGAACGTTCATTAATAATAATACCAGCTTATTAGTGCCCCACTGCCGGGTAAAGGCCCATACTAAGAAGGCAATAATCACCACGCTTGCTCAATGCATTAATCACCACTGACAGGTAAAGGCCAGTACAAAGTAGGCATTAATCACCACTTTCGGGTAAAGGCCTATACAAGGAAGGCATTAATCACCACGCGTGCACAAGGCATTAATCACCACTGCCGGGTAAAGGCCTATACAAAGAAGGCATTAATCACCACGCTTGCTCAGGGCATTACTCACCACTGCCGGGTAAAGGTCCATACAAAGAAGGCATTAATCACCACGCTTGCTCAAGGTGGATTAGCGATCTCAGACATATATTGACTACTAGCAACCCGCCCTGGCTTTACACGGGTGCAATGTAGATCAAACTATACGTATAATTCTTTCTCCTAAAACCTATCTATTGTTAAAAACCGCATTAAAATCCGTTGTGTAGTTTAAAAGATCTAAGTGTACAGAGAGCGGGAGCCACTTTGTTTTATACTAAGTTAAGATAAAGATAAGTCCATTTTAAACATCGAATCTGAATCCGCTGTGAGTTTCTTGATTGGCTTTCTAAAAACTCGGTTGATAATTAGAATTTACACTAGCGCCACCCTTGCGAGCGTGTCAGCGAGTTGAACTAAATTGACAGGGAGATTGTGACAGATAAAATATGAGGTGACGTAAGAAGTGGCATTCTGTAAGGTAATTTCCCCATCACTTCGACGCTCACTTCGAACTCGAACCCGATTCAAAGTGTCAAATATATTAAGGTCATTTTGAACCTTATGCGAAGTGAGAGTGAATAGCGATGTGAAATGCGAGTTGCTGTTTGAATTTTACAGAATCGACCTACAGGTTTCCTCACGATGTTTTCCTTTAGCGATATCAATAATGTCCAAGATAAACTTAGAAAGTACATACGTACATCCCAATTTTTTCTAAGACATTAGAATACGTAAGAAACATCCCATTTACGCAGGCGTCTGCGCTTTAATTTAGTTCCTTTTTCTACCATTCGATTTCACTCTGTTTACCCCACTAAGTGCTTCTGCGATCGAAGCACGCTTAATTAGTGAGAACCCATTACGTGTGTGACAATAATTAATGTATTCCGGATCTAACCCGCCATTTTCCACTACTATTTACATTTCTGCTAGCATTCATTAAACCAACGATTCCAAGAAACCTTTATTCATGTTTTTTTAAGAAACTAGGTTTTAAATGTTGCTTAAAAGTAAAGTTTTTAATATTCTTCTTACCAGCTGTAATTCGGTACAAGCACAATGTTTTGCGTGCGTTACCTTTTTACCGGGTTTGTTTGAGTATCGCACCCATTTAGCAGAAATTCCTAGTGTGGGGTAATGTTGATTCAAAAATAAAAATAGTTAAAACAGAAGATCAAGTAAATTACAAAAGAGATAAAAAAGTAATTCAATAACTTTCCTACCAGTATGTCTATTCTGTTACAATCTCACTCGGTGAACACCTAGGTGAAGTGAGCTGTCATCCGTCCGTCTGCTGTGTCAATCCCTAGCATTGGGACGGATGATAGCTCACTTCACCTAGGTGTTCACCGAGGGAGATTGTAACAGAAAAGCTCTACCGTTCGTGATTAATAAAAAAACTTGAGAGGTGTCAAGGGACACCCGGATGGAACGAAGTTCCTTTCGATTAATTAGTGAAGGAATTGTAATAAAATTTTATTTTTTTTAAGTTATAATAATATTTTTATTATTATTAACAAATATAATGTAATTAAAAGACAATTTAATTAAACGTGCCCGTTTATGTATCGAGCGAAATGGACTCCATATTGAGCAGTTGCTTCGATACAGGGAAGTGTAAATTTTATACCTAATAGGTAAGTTTTTTAATTAAGCCAAAGTTGATTAAAACTGTGTTTGTGAATAGCTCTAATTTATTTAAATAGGTTACCTATAGCACCTATAGGTACCTACGCCTGCCTGCCTTTCTTTTTCTAGCAAAAGAGTACCTACTCACTTACCTACTTACAACTACAAATAATTCGCCAATGATAAAAGTAAGTACCACTACCTACCTAGGTACCCACCTAAGCTCCCACTGGCTTAATTTAAACCAAAACATTTTAATCAAATAAAAAATAATATTATTGTCGCTAGTAAAACCTAGAGAAAAGTACTCTGTGACCTAGAGCGATAAGGTGCAGTGGTTACCTACTGACGACCGCGACCGATAGAAAGCTCATGATTACCAAACCCAAACTTTCAATAGGTACCTACCTACTAAACAAAACATAGAAGTAGGTACAGTAACTACCTACCTACCTAACCTACGTATTCTAGACTTAAAATTTACACTCGTTTTCACAATCCACACAGTCTCACAGTGAAAGGTGGACTTATCTCGTAGGTGGTTATCATCGGAATTATCACGCAATGATAATTCCGATGTCATTGAGGTAGGTACCGCCACTATTTGAGCGAATAAACTTAGGTACTAAACATATCGCCGTAGGTACCTAGTTCAAAGAGTTCGCCGCGCCGCCTTTAAATACATAAACATATTCTACGAAAAGCGAATTCGGACTTTATTTTGTAAACGTAAACGGTTAAAAATTGAAATTTTACCAAACTAGGTATGATAAAATTATTCTGAGAAACGTATAGGCTGGTGCCCGACCGGACAATAGGAGCTATGTGCAACCGAATTTCACGGTTAATGTGTAAAAATAAGGTTTTAATTCGCTCCAATATTTTCATAGAAAAGCCGCCATTCAACTAATAATGAACTCTATTTGACAGTTCCAACGATTCAATTTTTCTGTTCGAATTGTCTGCGTTTGTGAAGTAATAAAAATAGCAAAAAAGTGTCGTGACAACTTTTCGTAAGAATTTTTTCCGTCTAGCCCCCTTTCACAACGCGCGATAAGGAACTTCGTTCCAATAATAATACTAGCCTATTACCGTCCCACTGCTGGGAATAGGCCATTTTTCTTACAGAGAAGGTACGAGCATTTGATCACTACGGTTGCTCAATGCGGATTGGCGAATTTAAACTTACATTCATTACAAATCTAGGCTTCTTCAAGATGTTTTCCTTCACCGATATTAGTATTGTCTAAGGGTGTTACCAGACCAATCGATCGATTGTCGATCGACGGCATGGATCGATGGTAGAATGGATTAGTCGACGTCGATCAATAGTTTCTACCAGACCAACCGATCGATTGTCGATCGACGATAGATCGATGGTAGAATTAAACAGTCAACGTCGATCGAGCTGCTTGATTATTATTACTGATGGATTATAGCTGGGGTTAATCGATCAACGTCGACCGATGCCATCGACGGGCAATCGATCAAATGGTTAGTGGAACGGTATCCGTCGATCAACCAAAGCTACCACACCAATCGACCAACGTCGATCGATGTCGATTGATAGCATCGATCGACGATCGATCGATTGGTGTAGTAACACCCTAAGACAAACTTAGAAAGTACATAAATCTGAAATGCGTTAATTGCATACAGGTAATAGTTTTGGGTCTGGCTGTTTGTGTATGTGAGTTTAAAATGTTGGTAAGCGCACCCACGACACAGGAAAAAATTCTAATGTGAGACTGAAGAAAAAGATAAGTAGATAATGCTTTAATGACGTATCTTGCTACAGACCTTATATTTCTGGTCACAAGGAATTTATAGCCAACGTTTACCCAGACAAGCGAATCGCGACATCTCCACTTTACGAGCTAACCCCACCTAAAACTATGTCAGTTATAAAAAAGGGTATCATGATCTATTATGAGGCTTCGCAGTTTAATAATTCAAAAGTTTGACCTGAATAAGTGGGTCGTATTAGTTGCGAATTATGTTCCGAATGAGAAATAAACACTAACAATAAAGGTATGGAGGGAAGTCCTTGAAATGTGGTTAGATGAAATAGTTTTATTCGTGAAAAGTTTTTTGTGAATCACTTTTCGTTATTTTAAGCAGCTACCATGTTATTTTTTTCGGTGATTACGATTTCAGCCGAAAGACGTCCACTGCAGCTGGACATAGGCCTCCCCCAAGGGGGGTTTGCCATAATCGCCACGCTTGGCAGGCGGGTTGGCGATCGCAGTATGGTTGTTACAAATGCACAGAGAACGCTGCTGCCCATTCTCTGGTACGTCCCTTAGTCGCCTCTTACGACACCCACGGGAAGATATGGGATGGTGCTATTCTTTACGTCCGACACCATACGAAACCAAGTTTATCACCATTCCAGTGATAAACTTGTTAATACTGCTTATAAGGTACCACAATACCAACACTACGACAATTTAAAATAAAATCATATGTATTTAAAAGATCAAAGCGCACTGAGGGACAGAGGGTGGAAAACGACTTTGTTTTATAATATGTAGTGATAAGGCATTAAGTCCACCTTTGTACCTTTGTGCATGAAGTATAAATA
Source organism: Charanyca ferruginea (assembly GCA_947361185.1). Classification (NCBI taxonomy): domain Eukaryota; kingdom Metazoa; phylum Arthropoda; class Insecta; order Lepidoptera; family Noctuidae; genus Charanyca; species Charanyca ferruginea. The sequence continues at coordinate 3,199,086 of OX376070.1, read as the reverse complement.
AATAAATACGCGGTGGCGCGCGTGTTGGATCATTCGGTTCCCTTCAAAATGGTTGAGTCAAATGATGCCGATCCATGCGTCATGTTCGTGAACGGGCGCCGTTAGTTGGGACTGGTCATCTCTTAGCTGCCTCGGTTATTCTAATTTTATTTTAAATTGTTTATTATGATTATATTTTTATCTAAACCTCTTTTAACGTACACGTCATGTAACATTGTTCGCACATTGTACCCTAGATTCAATATGAATGATGTAACCGAAATTTGTAACATATTAATGATTTTAAAAGAGTGTTGTTCATGGAGTTTCTTGCTCTTTCTTCTCCATAGAAACCTACTGTTTGGAACGAGCAACTAGCTTCAACTTTTTGACTGGCTGACTCTGACAATTCAAAAGTACCTGTAAATGGTTTATTTGAAATAAATTATTTTTGAGTTTGAGTTTGAATAACCCTACCCCCCCCCCCCCCCCCAGCCTTAGTAATAGAATTGATGACCGCTATGTCGGGTATTTTCAAACAGAAGAACGATGCTATCTAACTTAATAACGTATTACCACCTTTACGGCCTTAAGTGACTAGCTTTGCTTTCTTTTAGTTTTATCAGCAGTCTTTATAATCACCACAAAATGGAAACACAGTACAGTCAACAAAACCCACACTTTACGTCACAGTTTTTCACTAAAATTCTAAATTGTTATTTCTTCAGAAATTCACTGCACTTGCTCTCGATGCACTACATTAAACGTCAGCATTCTAAACCCAGATATTATTTCAAACCGACACAAAGACATCGAAGATCAAGATAAAAACGGAGGAAGGAAGGAACAAAACAAAAATGACAAATAACCGAAACGTTATCCGTACGAGTAAACTGGACCACAGAGTAGGGGAATACAGAAGAGCAATATTTTTAAAACTCACACATTAGGGGTGTAAAAAGATAATAGCCGATAAATAAGCAAATTGTCCTTAATTTAAGTAACATTGAGCAAATTTTTTACTGTGAAATAGCGTTCTTTGTTCTATGATAGGTTTGGTTTGGTAGGTTTGGTTTCCGCACTTAGGGCGGGTTGCTTCAACTAACCATTACTGACCGGTAATAGTCAAAAGTGGCGCTAACTATCGTCAAATCAAAAAAATGGGTTGTTTCACATAATCATACGTCAAAAAGTTACTATTACCATAACCGACCAGTCAACGTAATTTTGTGTTGTCAAATAGCTACTTCAAACGTCAAAATATTATGGAATCTCTTTTTGAATAACTTTAACTGACGGATTTTTATGTCATGAAACAACCCGTTACATTTAATATACGTTAAACATCATCAGTCATAGTAACTTTTTAACCGTCCGTATGTAACGTTAACCGAGTGTTTGAAACAACCCGCCCTTAGTCCTTGAAATATGGACCATTGTACGTGAGCCATGGCGGCCGTTACTAGAAATTGCCTTTATTTTTGGTGTAAAATATCACTATTTAAGGTAGATATTGGACAGGAAACTGACCAACAAGCTGCTTATCTTTCTAAAAAATGCCATCGAGCCTAATTACTTATTTATTTATTTCAGGAACACAAAACAAAAAACGGACAATACACATAATAACTCATAATATTAAAGTTTTGGTCGAGATTGTATTCCTAAATATCACATCGTGACTATTATAAAAAAATTGCAGTCGGGGGATCCCCGTCAGGATCAATGTTACACATTTTTGATACACACACAGACACACTAAAAGGAGTGTTCGGGGTTGAGGTGAGTTAAGATAAACTAGGGTTGAAGATTATAAAGATAACTATATTTCAGTGACAAATGGGAAAAACGATTAAAACTAATGAGGTGAATAAGATGGGATTGAGACGCGCCCGATATGCTATCCGATCACGTACTGACTATGTTACTTAGGTAATTATAAAATATACAGTGCATAGAGCGCGGTGTCGCAATTACGCTGACAAGTTTGTAATTGTTCGGTGATTGACCCGAACAAGGAGAGAGCGCGCGCTGTGTCTATATTCTTGCTCATAGAAGATACACTGGGGTAGAGAGAGAAAGGCGTATGTGGGAGGTATAACGCAAAAATCTTATGTGACGTTGACTTTTCTCTCGAATCACATCTACCACAAGCCGCGATAAGGAACATCGTTCAAAAAAAAATACCAATAGGAAACTAAGTTATCCTTGAGTGATATAGGCTATATTGCATTATGAAAAAAATTTTGATCCGTAAGTAAACACACGCGGACGGAGTCGCGGGAAATGTGCTAGTATGTAATACGCTTGTGTAAACCGCGTTGACGGGAAAGTACACTTAATATGTACGCGATCTAACAAAATAGCCTTTCTGTACAATTCTGTGGTTGCATGCAATCTGAAACTCGCCCAGATCCCCCGGGAAATCGCGATAACTAGTGAAAGTGGGGGTGTTACATCGAAATCTCGGGCGTCGGATCTCAGAACCATTACGGACAGGTGCGCTCCCTGGCCGAATTAATGACCCGAGTTTCCGTCTGAGGTATAAAAAATGTTTTCTCACAAACAAACGGGAAGAACAGTTTATTTTGTGAGTTACGAGTTTTTGAAGACACGAGGATTAGTTGGTGTGGAGTTTTATTGGTACTGTTGACGGTTCTGACGAGGTGAAGTTTTTGTGTTATAAACTGTTATCGCTGAAAGATGGGTAATAAACGACTTTAACCTGGTTTAAATATTCCGTTGATGGAGTTACCGGACTTCGTAGCGCTACGGCGTAGCTCCACTGCTACGCTTACGTAGCACACCAAAGCTGTTGTGGTTTCACTACGTACTATATAAACGCTAACGTTTTTGAGGATGAATAAGATAAATGGATGACGAATGTTGTTTCTTCACCAGCCTAGATTGACTGGTAGAGAATGAGGAATCAAGTCCACCTTTGCATGAAGTCTAAATAAATAAATAAATAGAAGTTTGCAAGGTAGATGGAAGACGCAGCGTTGGTAGGCCTCCCACCAGATGGGCCGACGATATCGTCAAGGTCGCGGGTAACCGGTGGATGCAAGCGGCAGGTTGCAAGAGTTGTGGCGTTCTATGGGGGAGGCCTATGTTCAACAGTGGACGTCTTTCGGCTGCTGATGATGGTATGGATGGATGGATGTATGTTTGTTACCCTTTCATGCTTAAACGGCTGAACGGAATTAGTTGCTAACACGTAGGATAATCATGTCCCGTCTTTATGTTTCCGTGAGAAAATTTTGGACTTTCGTGTAATTATGATGTAATTATGGGGTAAGAGCTAGTCCTAAAGACTTCGACTTTCATTTTCATAAAACAAACAGTCGACACTTTCAATAATGTTACAAGTTTGTCACATTATGAATATCATCACCTAAAAATGGTCGCGGTGTATAAGTGTATAAATACACAAACTTTTTTGTCACATCATTCCATAAATATTAAAGGTTAAAAGTCGAGTACTAAATAGACATAAAAAAACAAGCACATCTCATATTTCTTGTGATACTAAACACCAGAAAGTATCAAAGAAGGCTCTATATCAAAAAGTTAAGCCTACTGGCTCCGGAACATCGTAACTTTGCCCTGTCATTGTTACAAGTTCTAGGCCTAGATATTTTGTACAGGCAAAGTTTAAGATCTTGGCAACAAAAAAATATTGTGAACATAAAAAAGGTTTTTATTTCGGTACGAAATGAATGGGAAAGGCACTCACTGTTGCTTTGTTGTTGCATTGTTTATGAACATGTGTTTTGTTAATGGGATTTTTTTTTTATTGTTTATTAATTAAGAAATAAAAAACAAGTTATCAACAGAAACATCACAAAAACCCCAAAAGGTTTGTCCGGATGTTAAAACACTTTTGAGCAATCTTATTAATAACAAATATCAATATTTATGATTAAGTAAACAGTTTCTAATTCTAATTATGAGGTAGTTAGTAAATAATCACTAAGATAAGCCTCAAAAAAACAACGACGGCGCGGGTAAGGCAGCCCGTCGATGCTAATTACTTACACATTAAATGAAATTTAAACAGGATGATGCATTTAACTAACTAAAACTAAAACTAAACTAAAACAACTAAACTACAACTAACTAAAACTAAACTAAAATACCTAAAACATTATAACTAAACTAAAATAAATAACTAACATATTAACGGAACTAAAATATTTATTGTATTTAATTTTAAAATTATTATTTGTTATTTCTGATTGGACTTTTGTTGGAACATCATTAATTAGAACTACCAGTTTTGAGTGAGATGCCATTCTGGTTGCTATGCTATGTTCAAATTTAATTTGCAACTCTTTGTTGGGGAACTGTTCTATTAATAACCACTTACGTATTTTAGTGTGTTTTGGCAGAATTTTACAATACTTAATAAAGCCTGTTACGTCATCACCATCATAAAGTTATTTCTTAATTTTATTTGGTATTATTATTTTTAATCAACGAAGTTGTAGATTAAATATTTTGTCTAGATAGGTTTTAAACGTTCTGCCATAGCTAGTTATTCCATATGAAATTATTGACTCTGCAAGTGCATTATAAAGGTTGAGTAATATATTTTTTTTTTAATATTTGGGGACAATTTCACACATGGCCATCTGACCCCAAACTAGGGAGACCCTGTACTATGGGTGTCAGACAGCTGATATACATACACAAATACATTTTTTTTTTTTGTAAATACATACATATATAGATAAACAACACCCAGACACAAGGCAAACACAAGTGCTCATCACACAAATGTTTACCCTGGGCGGGAATCGAACCCGCAACACGCTGCGCAGCAGTCGATCGCTCAGCCACTGCGTCAACCGTGTCGTCAAAAGGTACAAATTTTAAAAGGTACTTTGTTTGATTGAAGACATTTTAACAGAGAGCTAATTAATATTTACGTTTACGAGAAAAGAAACTTAAATCATCCGCTACCCAGCCTTTTCCAAACTAGGTTGGGGTCGGCTTCCAGTCTAACTGGATGCATCTTTTTCTTTTTTTTTCGGTTTGGCATCTCGCAGGTCAACCTAGGAGGTTGTCGGCTACTTAACCGGACTTTCCTGTGGTGCCTTAAAAAATATTATAATTAGGGCCTCCAGCCAGGGCAAAATAACTTACAAACTAAGCGACTACACGCTAAGGGCACTACTGTGGGGTACGAGCCTTGGCTTAGGGCGTCGCTGGGAGAGGACAGCAAAGGGACAGGCTGGATCGGATTTCCATTACTTAGGGACGAATTTAAAGCTACAGGCTCAGCAGAACGGGCTGGCACGAGCAAAGGACGGGGGGCCTCGGGAACTGGATGCAGATGAATACCAGTGTTTTACATGGAGCGACTGCCTTTCTAACCTCCAAATGACTGTCAAAAACCAAAAAATTAACGACTTAGTGTGCACAAACACAGGTGCACTCCTTCTTCCCTCACTCTTATAGTCCGGTGGGACGGTAATCCAACACGACCGGAGAGAGATCAGGCGCAGAACCAACGGCTTCACTCTTTTTTCGAGGCACGGGGGGTTTACTCCGCCAAGTTTCGAACTCAGGATTGCTACTGAGAATTTCGTTAAGGAAAAACCCAATCACACTTTACCCCACTTGGGAATCGAACCTGTGACCCCCCGCTCAACAGTCGCGTTAGCGACCACGAGACCCACAAGTAAGTCAAAATCAATTATAAATACATATAGTGCCATCCACGAAGACGAAGTACGGAATAGAAAAAACAAGTGTACGTGTCCACGCAGCTATCCGACGTGTGTCACAATTATGCGGAAAATATGTAAAATAATAACAACCTTCGCCAGTTGTTATATGTATTAATTTAGTTTGAACAACAAATTAGCTTTTCGTCAAAGTTTGAATTGGTTGTTCATACAAAATTAAGACGTATTATAACCTTCGAAGATTGTTAGAATCTTACATATTCTTCGTGGGCACACTGGTTTTTTCCTATTTCGTGCACCCCACTCTTTTTTCTAATCGCTTACAGTGCAAGTGTGCATCCTTTCACTAGTGCTGTAGTACTGCCTATACGTTCGGATTGCCTATGAATGCGCACGCACACTACAATAAAATATACGCTTTGAACAAACTCCCCACCCCTCGCGACCACCTCGAACAAAAAATAGTGTATCGTATTCATATTATTAATTTTATAAAACCAAATAAAAATTAACAAGTCTGAATTCGGGCTCGTAATCTTTAAAAACGAGTTTGCTCTTCCTTTATATAAATGAGCTAAACAAATGGGAGGCAAAGCTGTGGGCTTTAGACCTTAAAGACCCTAAGGGTCTGGACACAGTTTAGGGCGAGAGTGGACGAACGTTTATTCGTTTGATAAATTACTAGTGAATTAAAAACGAAACTAGATGGATGGTGCATGGTTCTCAGTTAATATAATGTATAGGTAGTTCCTAAAAGAACAGATATAAAAAATAACCTTAAAAAAAACTAGTTTAAAATATTAATGTTACAAATGATGCTCTATTTTAATTTAAGTTTTAGTTCAACTGTCAAAATTTGTTTTAATTTTTTTTTTGTTTACTGTTTTTATTAAGTGTATTAAATTAATGTATGTTTGTGTGTGTTTCTTTGTGTATTTATTTGTATTTCAGATCAATTTGATTTATTTTCAAATTTGACCTTGTGTTTTTAATTATTTTGTTGTTAATTGGTCTCTGTCAATCCCTCCCATCCATCATTCCCAGTTGGTCGATTCTATAAAATTCGAACAACAACTCGCATCTCACATCGCTATTCACTCTCACTTCGCATAAGGTTCAAAATGACCTTGATATATTTGACACTTTGAATCGGGTTCGAGTGCGAAGTGAGCGTCAAAGTGACGGGGAAATTACCTTACAGAATGCCACTTCTTACGTCATCTCATACTTTATCTGTCAAAATCTCCCTGTCAATTTAGTTCAACTCGCTGACACGCTCGCAAGGGTGGCGCTAGTGTAAATTCGAATGATCAACCGAGTTTTTAGAATGCCAATCAAGAAACTCACAGCGGATTCAGATTCTAAGTTTGGAATGAGTTCTTACAGAATCACTCCCCAGGTTCGATTCAAGCTTCACCTAAATTCACCAAGGAAGATAGATAGATTACAGAATACCACTGCTGAGCAACAAGTGTATACACGTCCTTACGGGCTCTTTCAATTCCCAGTATTTTTTTCACAAACAAACAGATAATTAATTGTTTCGCTCATTTGCATGTTAACCTTATTTGTTGTCGAGGTCCTGTGGAAATAAGATTTTGTATAATAAATCTGGAAGGTGCCTCTTTCAAATGGCGGATAAATATTTGTAGACTTTTATTTAGTCGAGGATTTTAGTGAAATCAAGGACTTTAAATAATTATTCAGTGTAATGTTACAGATTTTTCTACGCGGTATTTGCGTGGTTTCCAAGGAAATATAGGTATGGCTAATGATGGCGCGTGTGTTGCATCTTTCGGTTCCCTTCAGCTAGTTGAACTAAATGGTGCTGATCCACGCGTCAAGTTCGTGAACGGGTGGTGTCAGTTGAGAGTGGTCATTTCTTAACTGCCATAGCTTATATCTTAATTGTTTAATTGTTTCATGCTTTTTGGAGCGATTAGTGGTACGAGGAAGTAGGTCATGGTTCTCTTGGATGATACCCCACAAAATGGACAGACCTCATTCAGTAGTCTGCGAAATGTTCCCTAAATTAGTGTACACGTAGTGCCTCGAATCGAGAAAGACCGGTGAAGTCCCTCAAAAGCCGATCCATGATCACGACCACTCCGCCAAGAGTGAACGACTGAGGAAAAGAAGAAGAAGAACATCTTTCTTCTCTTTTATCGTGTTTTATTTTTATTTACGAATATATTTATATAGGTAAATGAAATACTTGGGATATTTATTTATACAGTACACTTGTACTGTATAAATCAATATCCCAAGTATATTAGGGCCAGGCAGACGTTGTCCTGTCCTGAAAAAAATAAACCGACTACAGCGCCACCTACCGGGTCCAATTGTGAATCTAAACCATTCTAGAATCCACTGGAAAACACACAAAAAATTTCATCAAAATCGGTCCAGCCGTTTAGGAGGAGTTCACTTTCATACATACGCACAGAAGATTTTTATATATAAGATGTGTAGTATGTCATATCTTTGTAAGTTTATATCATGTCAACTTATTTGTTATGCACTTGCCATGTTATCTATTCACCACCCTTGGTAAGTATTAATAAATAACTAAGAAGATGGCCGAGTGTCCTAGAATATGTTTTAAAGCACACTGATCTCCCACGCGGACGAAGTCGCAGGCAAACACTAGTTGTCTATAAATCAATATAAACGATAAATGTTTAATACAAAACATGTCAATGTCGATTTACGACAGGTGGTGTTACTTACAACATTCTCACTAAATACTACGTAAACGATACGATGATACAGTGGGCCTAGCAACACCACTCTTAAGTAAAAGTATTTGGCTCGAATCGATTTCCGAATTGAAAATTAATTGATTTTGACTGCATACTCAATTAATCGTATTATAAATATCTCGTGTCACAGTGTTTGTTATCGAATTCCTTCAAGACGACTAGATCGATTTTTATGAAATCTTCTTCCAGCGCACACCAAGCATAGATTATGGTTTAATAACAATATAATTTAAGTACTAAACATAAACAAAAAAAAACATAAAATATCATAAAGCAAAAATAACCTAGAATATGGCAAAATTACAGTAAAAGAACAAAATTGAATAACCATTAACGACAAGATAAAAAAAAAATAAGTGTACCTATCTAAGGTCTGAGAATAGGTCGTAGGCTATTTTTAGGGTTCCCTACCTCAAAAGGAAAAAACGGGACCCTTATAGGATCACTTTGTTGTCCGTCTGTCTGTCTGTCTGTCAAGACCGTTTATAGGTATATAGGACCGAGGTATCGAGTCAAAATTAGTATACGGTCCCTTGAAGCTGTAAAAAAATCAACCCTCTATGTTAACGTGAGAAAAAGATACGGCTGTTTATGTCGCAAAAACGCATTTATAATATTAAGATGATTAAAGTATGGATAGTAGGTATGGATTAGTATAGAAGTATGGATATGTACCTACAAATAAGTACGGAACCCTCGGTGGGTGAGTCCGACTCGCACTTGTCCGGTTTTTTTATTTTATTTATATGGCAAAACAACGTTTGCCGTGTCAGCTAGTATTGTATATTATGCTAAGCTAGTACTAAAGCAAGACTTAGTGTAACACGAACAGAAACCAAATAGCTCGCAGCAATTATGCCGGGTACGACGAAAATCACTTTTAATTACTTAATTTATAGGAAGGATACATGCTATTAACCGACAACTAGTTTAAACGGTTTAGTGTGGCCATAATAAAATATTAGAGTGCGATAGAAGATGCCTTCCCAGAGCCTTACGTTTGGACTTAAGAGTGCCCATCCCCATCGAAAGAACTTCAACGCGGGCGTGTTTGAAATTTTTTTTGTTTCAACCAACGCAAAGCTCGACAACAAACGAGTGAGTGAGAACGCGATAACATCACAGGAAAATTGGCGCGCGGAAATTTCACAAAACTTGTTACAGGACATAAGTGTTTTTGAAAAAGCCTTAAAAGTTTTTGGTAAAAATGTATGTAATTTAGAATCACCATTAAATGTGCAAGGTCTGTATGAAGCTGTTTTTTTTATTTTTTCTATGTATGAGTGCATTAGGAACGGCCAAAGTTCAGATAAAATAGTGCAAAAAAGCTGATTTTCGGACGTGTTTACTGAATTTGTTTCTCAAAAAAGTTCATTTTTGGCTTCATACAAACCTTGACTTAAACTAAGAAACCTGTGTGTAAAAAATATTTGGGAAATCATTTGTTATAACGCCGTAATCGCGTACGAGCGTTTGTATGGGCGCTCTAAACACGTACTGTACCCGACAACTCTCTACATACGAGAGTCTAATATTACTGTCAATCATATTACAATTATAAATACGAAAGTTTGTACGGATGGATGGAAATTTGTTTCTCTTTAGCTGAAACTTGGCACTCATATACAGAATGTTTGGTAGATCGATGCAAAGCCGTAAAGCAGAGCTAGTATAGACTATTTACAACCATTTGAACCGAACTTGTCTTAGCCGAAGTGTGACTATTATTTTTAGCAAAATTTTAATGGTTTTTGTTGACAAAACCCAAAATATTGCAGTTAGTTGCAAATAATGGCCAATTTGTAAGATACGTCATTTATTTTTTAATTTATTTTGTTAACATAATGCGTTAACAATCTAATAAAACATAATTAGGAGATCTTTGTGATAAGATTTTTTTTTTACAGGCATTTAAAGTCAAAAACATTTTTAAAGATTTCAGAAAACTGTTATTAGACGGCATGAAAAAAAATCTCGGATGGTGCTTTTTTGTTCAAACATTTTTAAAAACATGTCTGGTTATTGTTCTTTCTTTCGAAGTATCAACTACGCGGATAGCTCACCAATTCGGTTCAAATTGTTGTAAATAGTCTATACTAGCTCCGCTTTACGGCTTTGCATCGATCTACCAAACATCCTGTATATTGATCTAGCTTAACACATACAATTTATATTTATCCCGCTTTTGTATTCTGCCTGCCTAGCCTTTTCCCAACTATATTGGGTCGGCTTCCAGTCTAACCGGATGGAGCTGAATACCAGTGTTTTACATGGAGCGACTGCCTATCGGACCTCCACAACCCAGTTAATAGGTAACACGATACCCCTTGGTAAGACTGGTTATCAGACTTTCTGGCTTCTGACTACCCATAACGACTGGCAAAGATCTACAAATGACAGCCGGGACCAACAGCTTTACGTGCTTTCCGAGGCACGGAGGGAACTCGATATGAAATCTCGCTTTTGTATTCTAATGAAATAATTTAGGACTTTAGCTTTATTCTGAAGTCTACGCAGATAAAGTCGAAGATTTTTAATATTAATTATGAAATTAAGTTATGACGGAAAACTGATTATTACAGAAATTAACTACAAAAAATCGTACTTCCTAAAACGAGTTATTATAAAAGCCTGGATACAAATAACCAAATAACTGTTGGTTCAAAACATATATCCCACCGTTCAAGAAAAATACAGACTGATAGTCAAAGAGGTACAGTCAACAGCAAAATTAGATGATCAAAATCAGAAATTCAATACTAATGAACGGAGCTCGCGTCAGAACTGTGTGGCGTCGAAGTGATTCAAAAGTATTTGATTGTCACACACATACTTTTGAATCACTTCGACGCCACACAGTTCTGACGCGAACTCCGTTCATTAGTATTGAATTTCTGATTTTGATCATCTAATTTTGCTGTTGAATGTACAATAACCCTGGGGGAGAAAATAGGTTACTTTTTAATCCGCGACTGTGTCTGTACCTGCGATAACTGACAATCACGCGGACGAAGTCGCGAGCAAAAGCTAGTAAAACAGGACGTTATTTTAATATTTTACAGAGCCCCAGAGAAGCATGCAAATCTGTAGCAAATTATAGATACATGTGTATCGCTAACGCCCTTATCGCTAACGGGACAAGATAAAGTGGGGTTTCTGTGGCCCATGGGTACCTATCTGTACAGCCATAACAGTGACATGTTATCATTGAGGATATTATGCAGAGAATAAATATTGTTGTTTGTTGAGTTGTTTATCTCAAACACCGTAATTCTCATATCGGATGCAATTTGTTTTTTTATATATTTTTAAAGAGGAGGAGGCTCTCGTGGCTAAGTTAAAGCCGTACAGATCGATCGGTCAAAGGTTAAGCTACGCTAGCCGCGGTCGGTCTGTGGATAGGTAACCATCCCTTTCATACCGAGTTCCCTCCGTGCCTCGGAAAGCACGTAAAGTCCCGGTCCCGGCTGTTATTTGTAGATCTTTGGCAGGCGTTATGGGTAGTCAGAAGCTATAAAGTCTGACAACCAGTCTCACCAAGAGGTATCGTGTTACCCAGTAACTGGGTTGTGGAGGTCCGATAGGCAGTCGCTCCATGTAAAACACTGGTATTCAGCTGCATCTGGTTAGATTGGAAGCAGACCCCAATGTAGTTGGGAAAAAGCTAGGCAGATGATGATCATATATTATTTTAGAAAAAACATTTCCCGAGTATGAATTTCTCCTGTATCGCGGGCGCATTTACAAACATATAAACTCACATACACAAACAGCCACACACGGAACTATCTGTAGGCCATACGAATATTTGTTCCGTGTAGGTATCGAACCCGCGACAGCCAACCGCAACCGTGTTGTCAAAAGTAAGGTACGTTTCGGATACTTATAGTAATATAAATAATTTATTACGTAAGTACAGTACGGTCGACGTATCCTGGCGGTACTGATGGCTGGTTCACGTAAGCTTTCTTCAGTAAAAATAAATTCGGTATACAAAGATAAAGACCCAATCGCGCACTGCTAATCCTGGCAAGTTTCCAAACTCTAAACACTATATAAAATCAGGTATGTGTTGAACCTTTTTTAATTAGAAACAAACATTTACTGGTTAGACAAACGCGAAGAAAATGCAGTAAAATTGACTGCTATTTAAAAATTATTTTAAATTATAGCTAACAGCGATATGAAAATGATTTTTAATTGTAACTAACTGCTATTTAAAAATTATACTAAATTAAATCTAATTGCTATTTAAAAAGGATTTTTATTAACGAAATTAAGAATATTAATAAAAAATACAGCTAACTGTGATATGAAAATGATTTTAAATTGTAACTAACTGCTACTTTAAAATGATTTTAAATTACAGCTAACTACGATTTGCAAAATAATTTTAAATTGACAATTGACTTATATAATGATTTTACAAAGATGGAAAGTATACCAAAATATTTAGTCAAAAAACCATGGCATTTAATCTTTGACAAATACATATTCTGAAGATATTATTTACTGGATTCTAAGATTTTTTGATTCTCTAGAAATATTTTAGTCACGGAAAGTAGTAAACGCGCTCTACGAAACAGTTTTCATGAAAGTACATATAACTATATTAAATTACACCCGTGAAAGAGCAAGGTCACTCGTCTATCTGTGATAAAGTGTACAAAGACGGATATGAAACTAACTTTAGCACCCTCTATTTAGAATCTTTTACTTATTTATTTATTTAGGAACACAAAACAGAATACAGACAATAAATTGCATAAGTATCAGTATTAAAGTTCAGATCGAGACTGTACTCCTAATTATGTGTACAATGACTACGATTTAACAAAATAAATAAGAATATAAGAAAACTTAATGTTTACCTAATTTATAGAACACATTGACATAATTCTTAACTCAGCTTATCGGGCTCTTGGATTTATACTGCGATCTTCTAAAGATTTCAAAAAACCTTCTACTACACTTCTGTTATACAATAGCTATGTGAGGAGTCAGTTGGAATACTGTAGCACGGTCTGGAATCCAACATACCAGGTTCACACAGATCGAATAGAAAGAGTCCAGAAGAGACTTGTCCGTCACCTAGCTTTTCGGTTTAGAGTTAAGAATTTGAGATCTTATGCAGACAAGCTGAATTATTTTAAAATCATTCCTCTTAAATCTCGCCGTACGGTCTCTGATTTAACATTCCTGTTCAAGCTTCTTAATAATAGTATTGACTGTCCAGATCTTCTTAGCAGAATAAATCTTAATGTTCCTGCCAGAATCCCGCGTTATTCCCGCCCATTACTCAAAGCCCCACGATACCGAACAAATCTGGGTAAACATTCACCGGTTTCCAGGATGACCCAACAGTTCAATTCTTTATCATGCACATCGGAAGACATAAACATCTTTTCTAATACTCTGGGTAAATATAAGTCACTAATTCGTACACAGTTAAATGTAATGTAAGTGTTGGACTGCCTGACTAGCAATTTTTTTTTTTTTTTTAGCTGTAATTTTATTTGTCTGTAAGCATAATTTGTTATAGTATGCTTTGTTCGCTTTTTAACCTTTATTTTTATTCCATTTAAATTCTAAATTATCCATTACCTATTTAGCTTAACTGTTTGTTTTGTATTGCATGATGTGGTCTCCTTTAATTGAGGAAGCACATAGATTTATGTTCTTGTCCTTTATTATATAGCATGTAAGGTGTATTCTTTGTTGGAGATCCTAATAATACAATAATTATAATATAGAACCTTCGTGATATAAATAACTTTTTACTTGTCAGTCAATTCAAAAACTATAATCTAGTAGTCCTTTCCAAAAGGTATTGCGTATGGACAAGAAGTGGCAAGAAATCCAACCATACTTACTCTTTGACAGGGCCACACACCTTTAAACTATTTGTATTGGTGTTGACTTAGAAATGATATATAAATACATTTTAGTTATAACCAAAACATTGTAATGTGCTTTTCAATGTTCTAATAAAATAAATGATTTGATTTTGATTTTATTTTATTTTTATTTGATCTACGCTATGCACTACGATGTAGCTTACTGTCGTCTCGATCCTCTTTGTCACTGCTATACGTGCTACGGCGTAGCTCAGTGTCGTCCCGATCGCCCTTGTATCGCTACGGTAGGTGCTACGGCGTAGCTTACTATCGGAATAGTAACTTTCTCTTTGCTACTGTTTAAATACAATGCTCTACGTGATTTATTCGGGGACACAATTAAGCTATATTTTGCTAAACTAAATCTTCAATTAAAGGATCATAAAACAGTGGAATGTCACAAATATTGAACCACTACACCTCTGCCTCACTGTTCACTGAAAACAGTCGTCTTGTAATGTGGAGTTACTATAAAAAAAATCAGTAAAAAAAAATAATGTATTGTATGTGTATTGTATATGTGTTTTTATTAGGATACGGATAATAACATGCGGCGCGGTACAAGAAAAATCCTTATTTGAAGTCCAATAAAAATATGTGGCCACATGAAAAAAGGGACTATTTTTATGGACATAAAATTCAAATGATACGAAACATAATCACGTCACGGCGTACCAATATTGTTGAAAATGTAATTGTACGCCGTTTGGTCGGATAATCGGCGGCTCGGGTGACTTCGGATAAGTTCGGCAACATTACGTGAACTGTGTACTTGGGCGCACCAGCTGCTTACGAGGCACCCTGACACATCTCGGTGAGAGTGGTTTGATATTTATTTATTTATTTATTTATTTTTTATTTCATAAAAACAATCATTACAATGATAATAATATCACCCTGTAATCAGACCATGTGTCAAAGATTTAGAAAATACACGACATACGACTTCTAAAAAAGTAAAAAAAAAAAACATTATAAAAGTAAACCTCTTCTTCTAACCAAATTCCCTTGCGAATGCCCTGAGAAGACTGGAAAGATTGATCTGCTTCTGGAGGGAGGTGGGCTGGTTGGAATAACGGCCCCCATGGCTCACGTACAATGGTCCATTTTAAGGATGAAGTGCGGGAATCGAACCGCCTAACATAGAACCTCTTGTTTTGCAGAATTATAACCTAAAAACGCATATTTAGTACCTGACTCTATAATTATCCATATTATATACTATATTACTATATTTTCGGGTTCGATTCCCGCCCAGGGTAAACAATGGTGTGATGAGCACTTGTGTTTGCTTTGTGTCTGGGTGTGGTTTATCTATATATGTATGTATTTACAAAAAAAAAATGTATTTGTGTATGTATATCAGCTGTCTGACACCCATAGTACAGGGTCTCCCTAGTTTGGGGTCAGATGGCCGTGTGTGAAAATGTCCCCACATATTATTATTTTACTATATAATATTATAAATGCGAAAGTAACTCTGTCTGTTACGCTTTCACGACGAAACGGCTGAACTGATTTTAATGAAATTTGGAATGAAAATAGAGGGAACCCCAGGGAAGCACATAGGCTACTTTTTAATCAGCCACTTTGTCTGCATCCACTATAAACGACATTCATACGAACGAAATCGCGGGCATAAGCTAGTGTTCTATAATTCAAAATAATTATGATAATAATTATAGGGACCTCAATATCGCATTAGGTGCAAACCTATAATGATTATTGTAAGGGATTTAATGAAATAAAAAATACAAATTCAAAAATTGTTATCATATAAACAATCTCTGTAATTATGTACATAAGAAACCACATCATAATATAAAAGCAAAATCGTGAAACTAATTAAAATAAAATTACTCAAAAAAAAACACACAAAAATATGTAAAAGGCCGTTCCACGAAAAATTTGACATCAAAGGTTCGCGTTCTGATTACAAAGATGGCTGTAATTAATTTTATTTTCGGTGAAACCCTCCCTTCGTTGGTTTATAAGGCAAGAGTAAACAATTTTGTATAACGTAAATAAATTAATATTTTTGAAGGGAATCTTGTGTGGTGTTATCTATTTTTAGTACCCAATTATTTTCGAAATATTGATGATTGACTCGATTTGATGTTAAGTTAAATTGAGAGGTTTAATTGTACATACCACACAGCCACACTGTACCAATGCTTAAATGGTGAAAACAATTCATTATGTATTTTTATGTAGCATCATTATATTCCTAGAGCAATTGTCAATCCGTAATTGGCTGTCAGTAAGACATCAACAGTAACACATTAAAGAGCCAACCAAGATATTGTACTTTCAAAAATTTCAACTCACGTACACTCATTCACCCATTCACACACACTCACTCATTTACGTCACAAATTCAATATACCAAACAGGTAACGTTACTAACCACCAACAGTTCAATGTGCGACCTATACATAAAATAGACTTAAAATTAATCGTTATCTTATCCAAATTCATTACAATTACTTCGAAAAATGGAAATTCCATTTTTATTTATGTGGCTTGTTTGGTTTTGGCAGAATTAACTCCAATTATAAAAACTGTTAAAATTAACTAAACAATACGTTGACAAGTACACGTTTATTTTAGATCACCAACTGTTTAAGTTATTCATAGAAACCGGTCCATTTGACTAACAGTACACTTTATTTTCAAGACCTAACCTCCAATTTAAAATCGAACCTACAAACAACCGGGCTTAACCCTCTATCCTGCAAATACCAATTTAAACACCTTCAATTCTCACATAATCCCGATAAAAACGGTAAAAAACACAACACTACGTATGTACAGTCGAACCACGTTTTTAGTTTACACATTGCACGCACACGCGGTATGAAGAGTTACATACACAAACGTTAAATTAAACGAACGAGTTTTGCTTTTTATTAGTGTGCGTATGTCGCGTCACTAAGCAGTAACTATAATATCAATGTATGTATCGTCATCAGTAATCTGTATAATTGAATAACTTATAATATTTCGCAACCAATCATTGTAACAGGTTTGGCGCAATGGCTAACGTATCTGGTTAGTTATTAAGATGTCTTAAGATCAAATCTCGGTTGCAATACATTCTTTTTGTTTGTAAACATAATTTTCGTAAAACTTTCATTACCTAGTTGAATTGCTAACAATTCAATTCCGTTCACAGATGAGTAAAATAACGTTTGAGAAGTGCGCACGGAACTCTCAGTCAATTTATTTTGACCGTTTAGGAAATAACTACCCACAATTTTTGTTTATTTTTTTATACTTCCACCTTAGTTTATAAAAAATGAGCATTCTTCGTTGTCAGTCTACGAATATAAATTGCAATCCTAAGTATATAGATGAACACTCATATTTCTGTGCGTTCTTTGTTTGTGATGCAATTGTGCTTGAACTTCTTCCAACCATGCAACAAGACGCAATTCATTGTTTTGCATGAGCAAAACGTTTTCATTAGTGAAATTGCAAGGTGATTATTAATATCGGTGAGTAACTAAGATACTCGTGACAATGTTTTCATTACGTTAGTAATATTCCAACTCAAATTCTTAACTTATTTCACCTTTGACCTATGACTAAATTAATGTAAAATAATGTTTAAATATATCAGAATTTGATTCTGATAAAATTTACTTATGCCAGTCTGTTTTTGTCTAACATAAAACATTTAGTCAAAATAATTAAAATCTTTTAAATTATGTAATTAAAATAGTCATGAAACACGTTTATTATTTATCTAGTAAATAAATAACGGTATTAAGTTTTATTACAATGAGGCAATATAAGACAGTCAGTTAATTTATTTATGATTAATTATCCACCAATTCACCATTGTTTATGCATGCATTATTTTAAATATTATTTTGTTTTTATTCATTAAGGAGAACCGTGCAGTTATGTGTCCATCGGAGTGCGTATTCTGAAGAAATAGACCATCATCGACGTGGGCCAAAACCGAAGGCGAATTCTTCGGCTCGTTACCACGACATCGTGGCAAGGCTGTTTACGGGACTAATCCGTTTTTATCCACCCGTATAACTGCATCAACACATAATGACATGTGTGCTTACAAACAGTGCGATATCACCTGCTGACCGGCATGAACCTGGTTTAAGTTTATTTATTTATTTATTTACATTCATTAACACACAAAGCAAGCAAGCAAGTTGCAGTAAGCCATCACGGAAGATTTTTCTGTCCAACGCTCACCGGCAAAAACAAATTCTATTCGCTAGGTCATATTATCATATTCATTTTAATTGGGAGAACAATGTGTTTATTTTAGTGATGAGAAATGTTTAAAGTCGTTTATGGATGGCGTTAAAATACTGTAAACGAAGCCGAATTACTATTAATATACTTAGGTTTAAAAGCTACTTCATGTTGCCGTGATTCTCTTATAAACACCTAAGTTATTATGTATAGTCCGTAGTTGACAGTTATTTGCAGTATATATTTTGAAGTGTAAGTGATGTTATTGTTATTCAGTTAGAAGTTAAATTAATTTCTTACTATCTAACATTTTGATTCACTTCACTTTCAATTCCACTTTGTTTCAATTTGTATACATTGAAAAAACAATTACGTCCATTCATATTCAATAAAAAGAAAACTTTGTCTTGTCTTATAAACTCTTAATGAAGTTGCTAATAGTGTTCTAATCATAAAAAAGTTAGGTATCAATAGCGATATAATAATATTTTTACAATAGTTTGCGTTATATAAATAATTGTATTGGCTACACGTAGTTTTTTATTTGCTAATATTATAACCCATGCCAAATTGAACCCTAAGCCAACTCTTGTAAGAAACATAATAGTCGAAACGAGCTTGCTCATTCACTAATGACCCAATAGCGATAAGGAACAATAGGATTCCGCATTCCATCTTTTATTAGTGATCGATGATTCCAACGCCTAGGTTATTTAATAAAATATTTTGATTTATTTTATTGGTTTTATTTAATTACCTTTTTATTTTTTTGTTTAAGTCATTTTATTTGACATAAAATATTAATGTTTTATGGGACAAAGGAAAAATAAAAACCTAAAACCATAACACCTGCCGGGGTTTGATCTTACGACACGAGGCTTATCTATGCCAAGTGCTTCCACCAACCGGCTACCTGGTCCTTATTTATAAGGTTGAAATATTGGACTTCATTCAATTAAAATTGGTATACGTGGGTATATCATACGCACACAAACAGTTTAACTTCATAACCGACCAACCGACTAGTTCATTTACACACACAGTGACAATATCCCGTATGTGTGGCCTGTAAATCAATTACGTTGGCCGAGTGTACGAGAAAGGTCGAGGTGAGATTACTTGAAACTAGGCTAACGAAAATACATAAACAAGCTGATTACCATGCTCCACGGTACTCATTAGAACTTCTGCACAAACATAAAATAAATTAGAAAAAGTTTTCGTAGCCAACACTATTTAGTAACATGAAAAACTTGTAGGTCTTGTTTTTTGTGAAATTATCAAAACACGATGTAGTTCAAAAAAAATACTAACGAGTACTTTAGGAGATGCGAAGGTATATCGGAATTTACATATAGAACCTGCTAAAATTATAAACCTACTTTTGGCTTTGCCATAAAGGCAAACATTTAAAGAAGATATTTTATAAAATTCATAATCTATGTATGTGTGATGTTTCGTCGGTCGCTTTAAGGTTATATCTGCATTAAAGATTCAGATGTAAAAATACAGTTGTACTTAAAAGTAGGCATTAGTTGTACTTTAAATGAGATACCAGGTGTACTTAAATTAGGTACCACTTGTACTTTAAAATAGATACCACTTGTACTTTAAAGGAGATACCATTTGTACTTTAAAATAAGAATATACCACTTGTACTACTCAGTTTTTTTTAAGTTTCTCGCATGCTGTTTAGCGAGATATTTTAATAAATCTATAAGTACCTAGTTTCAATATCTAACCTACATAACCCCACCCTGTAACCCACAATCAAACGCACGTCTTATCCGCGACATAATGTTCTACATCACTAGTTTTTCAATTCGGATGTTTGAAGCTATTTGATTCGCGCTGTATCTAGGTCATCAGTTAGACGTGCTTTGTATTCGTAGATTAATAATGTTAAACTGAAAACAAAGTTACGAAGGCTCCAGCAAGTGTAACAAAGCGAGACTGCTGAACGGTTGGTTTTGGTGTTCAAGTTAAGCTATGTAGCAGGGATGTTGTGGATATTAAATTTCAGATCTGATACCGGTTTTAGATACGATTCATCTGCCTAGCTTTTTCTTACTATGTTGCGGGGCTTCCTTCCTAACCAGATACGGCTGAATACCAGTGTTTTACATGGAGCGACTGCCTTTCTGACCTCTACAACCCAGTCATTGGATAACACGATAACCCTTGGCAAGAATGGTTGTCAGTTTTCTGCCTTCTGTCTGACTACCCATATTATTATTATTTTTATTAACCTTGTGCGGCTGTATCACTGCGACCAGAGCTGGTCTATTGTGATCGCCGCTTGTGTTGGTTAGAGATCGCCACCAAACCCAGCAGCTGTGATGAACTGCAGGATCTGCTTTGGGGCGATCTCCATTAGGTCATCCGGGCTTAACAGGTATTTGCCTAGATGATTGTTGCGCTTGTGCATTAGTGCTCCGCATTCCCCCAGAAGGTGAAGTGGCGTTTTATGACTTGTGACTACCCATAACGACTGTCAAAGATCTACGATTGACAGCCGGGACCAACTGTCCTTTCGACGGTGCTTTGCGAGGCAAGGGTCTCGGTATGAAATGAGTCACCCATCCACAGAACGACCGCATCAAGTGTAGTCGTACGGCTTTTAATTAGCCACGAGCTCAGTGCTAGCATTATTTATTTGTAACAAATGCAACAATAGGTACTCGTATAATGCGTTAGGGTGTATCCAGACCAATCAATCGATTGCCGATCGACGATCGATCGATGATAGAATGGATTATTCGACGTCGATCGATAGTTTCTACCAGACCAATCGATCGATTGTCGATCGACGATCGATCTATGGTAGAATGGATTAGTCGACATCGATCGAGCTGCTTGATTATTATTAGTGATGGATTATAGCTGGAGTTAATCGATCAACGTCGACCGATGCCATCGACCGGCAACAGTATCCGTCGATCAGCCGAAACTACCACACCAATCGATCAACGTCGATCGATGACGACCGATGGCATCGATCGATTGGTGTAAAAACACCCTTAGGCATTCCCTGCCTGTCTACCAATGGTAGTGAAAAGAACTATACCATACTACATATACTGATGTAGATTATTGCTCAACCAAACTTCACAAACAAATATTAGTCACATAATAATAAGAGACACATAACTCATAAGATAAACTGAAAACTTTGATTTATCTAAGATTCCTGACCTGACCCAAAAACCTTGGCATAGTACGGTGCCAACGAAGCCAAATGGCTGGAATAAGGACAAAGTTTCTATTACTGGCTTGAATTATCCCACCTGGCAAAAAGGCTCTTTGGACTAAAAATAACTATTATGTAGTAGGTTTTCACGCGGATTTCTGTAGTGTTAAATATAAATATAATATGAAGTTGATTAAAAGAAAATGAGCTTCACTTTAATAAAACGACTTTAATAGAATATTTCTATGGCAACTGCCAACGTACGACATTTCTTCAAAATCGAAATCATAGAAACAACGTTATCCAGAGACAAAATATATTGTTTATTTGATGTTACCATTTTGCCCATTTCTGCCCGTGGGTGTCGTAGAAGGCGACAGAGGGATATTGACCAGAGAATGGGCAGCAGCGCCCTTCTGAGTACCATAACATCTACTGTGATCGCCAACATGCCTCAGCCAAGCATGGTGATTACGACTGAACCCCCCCTTGAGGGAGAGCCCAGCAGTGGGCGTCTAAAGGTTGACATGATGATGATATAGAAAACCTTACAATAAATGTTGTGTATATTGTTATTTTGTATGCATATTCATTTCCTAAGACAATTGCCAACCCCGTCCGCCAAACGTCACCACTTTCTCTTAATCTATTCTCATCAGCCACGCTAAAATTACATACGCCAGCGGTTCTGGGTTCATCATCTGCCTAGCCTGTTCCCAACTATGTTGGTCGGTTTCCAGTGTAACCGGATGCAGCTGAATACCAGTGCTTTACATTGAGCGACTGCCAATCGAACCTCCACAACCCAGTTACTGGGTAACACGATACCCCTTGGTAAGACTGGTTGTCAGACTTTTTGGCTTCTAACTACCCATGACGACTGTCAAAGATCTACGAATGACAACCGGGACCAACGGTTTTACGTGTTATCCGAGGCACGGGGGGAACTCGGTATGTAATGAATGGTCACCCATCCATAGACCGACCGCTGCAAGCGTAGCTTAACCTTTGACCGATCAATCTGTACGGTTGTTACGGTCCTGAGTTCTTGGACCAAAATTACTTAATTTCAGACTTAAAATAACCCTTATAGGGTAAAGATAAGATTGGTAAGTATCGACCGAGTAGCGATACATTTTTATGCAAACTCATGGTATGAGTCGTAACCCTCCATTCTCCACAGTCGAACCCTACCCATCCCATATCTTCCCGTGGGTGTCCTAAGAGGCGACTAAGGGACTTACCAGAGAATGGGCAGCAGCGTTCTCTGTGCCTTTGTAACAACCATACTGCGATCGCCAATCCGCCTGCCAATCGTGGCGATTATGGTAAAACCCCCCCTTGGGGAGGCCTATGTCCAGCAGTAGACGTCTTTCGGCTGAAATGATGATGATGAGGAACCCTACCCACGAGGACTTCTGTCGAAAAAAAAAGACAGAGAAACTTTAGACTTTTTCTAACCTACACTAAAAAAGGTCTAGTAATCTGTGATAATATACCATAGACGATACTAGACCCCACCAAAAGGCGAGCCCATTCCCATTTCTAGCCATGTTCAGACAATTTCTAGCCTTATTTTACTTCCAAAACAGACATAGACTCTATCACACATAACATTTGTCTTATTTTAAATTTTGAAAGCGAAAATCCGACGCCAGAGAGCTGACGGATATGCAACGTCGGTACTATGGGTAGACAATAAGGAATGCTTGCCAAAACTACGGGCAGTCACATCTATAGATTAGTTCAGAAGCTGAAAAACACCTTGTTTACTCACAGCCACTTCTTGTTTTTTTATTTGTGAATATAGATGAATTCTTCTCACTACATTATTAAAAACTAAAGTGCGCTTACTTTGTCTTTGTTCGGTGTTATCTCAAAATCGACTGTACAGATTTCCAAATGTTTTTCATCAATATACTTAAAAAGAATCATGATACTTAAATATCTAAGAAAGTTAAAGGTTGTAACTTATTACAACTCGGAGAATACACTGGCTCCTGTTCAGGTCATCACCGTTTTGGTATAAGATTGTTTATTCCAATAAAGATGTTTAGAAAATTCTTTAGATAGGTAAAACATCTAATGGCGCTGGTCGAACCGACTGTGGTGACGCGTCGCCACTCCAGCAAACGGTGCGACCCGATTTTTAATTTTATTTTTATTTTTTTAAATAACTTTAATATTTACTTTTACAGAGAATTTTAGTTTTCCCTTTAAATGTTTTGTTTTTGATTATGCCATATTTATTTTCTTTTACAATTTTTTTTATTATTATCACTTCAAGACTTATTACTTCGAAATTAATGTAATTTTTGTCGTAGTTTTTCTGTATCTAATGAAGTATAGTATTAAAGACTTTTAGCTATGTCTTATGTAAAGGAGAGGACATAAAGCAAGTTGTGGCAGACAAACAATAGTCTTGCACGGAAACGACTGTCTGCTTTCGTTTGCAATTCCATTGCGCTCTTTGTAAAGAGTCTCTGATATCAGAGTTATACTGGACCAACAATGGAGTTTTGGTTTAAGGAGTATCATCGACGCTATGTACGAAGTAGTATTTTCATATACTGGTAAATAAATACATTTTGTAGATAGACAGCCGGGACCAACACCTTTACCTGCTTTTCGAGGCACGCAGGGGTCCGCATGACCACCCATCCACGGAATGACCGCGGCAAGGACAGCTTAACCATGCCCGATCAATCCGTAAGTAAAGCTTTTACTTGGCCACGAGCTCTTATCGAGTTTAATTACCTATTAGCTTATGTTGCTTGTAAAAACTGGTGCCCGATGTATTTCTACGAGTATCTGTGTTTTAATCACTCACTGATAAAAAACTGAAAAAAAAGAACCAGATTTCCATTCAAACATTTTTGCCATTATTCATCGCCCGTTTTTCTTTTGTTTCGAAAATACTAAAAATTAAGTATCGCCGAAAGTATTCTAGAGTTGCAACAAGAATTTATAGATGTTCCCGCAAAATTAGAGAAAACCGTTGTGCTTGCCAAAACCTACTTCCCGAATGTTTATTGTATTATTAATCTTTGAGCTGAGCATGTTTTCTTTTATGCTCGTCGCCATGGTAGTGTGATGGTTCACAAGTTTCTGAAGCCTTCACACAGTGGACCTAGTTGGCTGCGTTTAGAACATGCTGATCTTATTATGAAGCTAAGCTCCAAAGCCTTGAACATCGCCGCGCCGTTGCCAGTCTATCGGTCTTTTATCGGATACAGTTGGGAGAGGGTGATTTGGAATTGCACAACTTAATTCCCCCATCCCCATTCCATCACCGGACGAGCAGAGATACGGCGAAGCGTCACCGCTATACGGTTGAAGTTCCACGGTCTCGAACCAAGCGCTTTGCTTCCACATTTATTGTGCGAACTGCAAGACTGTGGAATTCACTGCCCGCCTCTCTATTCCCCGAGACATAATAATCTGGGTATCTTCAAGGCTCGAGTGAACCGGTTTATCCTAGGCAAGCGTGCTCCACCTTAGACCGCATTGTCACTTAAGATCAGGTGAGTTGCTGCCAAACGCAAGCCTATATAAATAATAAAAAAATAAACTTTGAAGAAGTTTATGATGCTGAAAATAGTGATAGTTGAAATATCTCAAAGGCGCCTATCCCGTCATAGTTCCTATACAAACGCTCGTACGTGATTACGATGTTATAACATTTTTTTAACTTTATTCCAAAAGAATAAGGTTCATGTTCAATTGGAAAAAAATACAGTATGGAATAGTTTGATGTGCTGGCGTCTTTACAGCTACGAGTATGTAGAACACCAAAATACCTTTAGCCGAAATGATAATTTGTTTGACAGACATTAAAGCCAAATAAAATATCCGAATATCCGAGGGAACTCTAAACAACCCGCGCGGCTGCGCACAACTCCAAAGTAAACCCTTCTTGTCAAACTTCAGAGAAAGGTATCGACAACATCTTGTAAACAGCGCTTTGAATATTTTGTGTTGAGTTAACGCTTTATAAGGGTGACAGCAAACAGAGCAGCAGTTTACATTTTTAATTAACAAGCTTAAGTTATTATTATTGCTATTATTATGTCTGGGGTGTGAATTTTTGGCGCAGGACCATAATACCTAGTATCTTTTTTAAAAAAAATATATAGGTTGCCTATGTTACTTCTAATAAAATCAATCTGAATCTTACTAGCTGCCAATGAAAACCAGACCAGTTGTTTCGATGATGCCTTAACAAACTGACAGAAAAAAAAATCCTGTTCTTTTTTTTTAAGGTCTACGGTACTTTTGCAAAAAAAAAAAAAAATATTTTCATATTTTTTTTGATTTGTCAACGTTCATATGTATGTAATGGTGTTGTTTTGACATTACAAACAGACGGGAGAAGCTACAATTTTATTTATTTGTATAGAAAATTTCCAGAACGCAAATTATTGACGTGTTGACATGGCTCAAAAAGCTGCAAGACGGTCACGGCAGACCGAGGATAAGATATCGAGACGCCTTGGGGGAACGGTCGGGAGAAATGGAAGGAATAGGGGATGCTTTTGCCCAAAGGGACAATGAAGGCTAATAAAAAAAATTACACTAATATTTAATTAGTGTAATTTTTTTACACTTTAAATTTATCATTAAACATGTAATTTATAATAAATTAGAATTTAACTAAGATAGAGTTGAAAATTGTATGCTAGATATCAGCGCGGTATTTTTTTTTTTCAACGGAATTAAGCAATTTTCAACTGTATTTTAGTTAAATTCTAGTTTTTTTTTTTTACTATTAGATAGGCTTGCGTTTGACCGCAATTCACCTGATCGTAAGTGATAATGCGGCCTAAGTTGGAACACGCTTGCCTAAGATGAACCGGTTCACTCGTGCCTTGAAGATACCCAGATTATACTTATCAGGGAACAGAGAAGCGGGCAGGGAATTCCACAGTCTGGCAGTTCGCACAATAAATGTGGAGTCAAAGCGCTTGGTTCGAGACCGTGGAACTTCAACCATATAGCGGTGACGCTTCGCCGTATCTCTGCTCGTCCGATGATGGAACGGGGATGGGGGAATTAAATTGTGCAATTCCAAAGCACACTCTCCGAAATGTACCCGATAAAAGACCGAAAGGCTAGTAACGGTGCGGCGATGTTCAAGGCTCTGGAGCTTAGCCCTAACCAGGGAGTCGTTGTTAATGAGCCTCTTGGCACGTCTATCGATGACTTCCAATGCCTCCAGTTTGTATTTTGCTGATCCATCCATTATAAATTACACGTTTTGATTGCAAGATGACGAAAATTTCGTCAAAGAGAACATTTTATTAAATAACTCTAACTCACGTCGGATATTTATCCAAGAAAACACAAAGATTCAACCCGCAAGAGGCGACTACATGGCGCGCGTTTTGTTGAACTTCCCGTATTTAGAGCCATTCTATTCGCGTCCAATTCCTAAGGAGCGTTTACGTTTGATATATGACGCTCGTACGGACAGTCGAGTAGGTACTTGAATACTATTACAAGCTCAACGCAAAGGCTTTGGGATAAAGATTGTACTTAGGCCAGTTTATGGACCTTACTATCTAGAGAGCTCCGAGTGTCGTCATTTTACTACTTCCTCCGCACCCTAGATTTGCTGACTGGTCAATATTGATATCACCCCATGATTTTCCTATACAGTTGAAGTTAATACGTTTTAAAAGACCTGTATGAAATGTATTTTTCAACACACTTGCTCATAAAATGGCTCTAATTTCACGGCTATTATGCACATAATGACACCTGTAATCAAACTGTGACTTTTTCATTGCTATTATTCACAAGTGACTTATAGGGTTTTTTTTTTATTGGTTGAGTTGCTTTGTTCTTAAAAAAGTTTCGGTACAAAAAAGATCGTGTTCAATAGTACAAATAAATTAATGTACCTATTGCTTGCTCATTTCACGCAACTTCGTATTTAAATAGATAATTTCACTTATACTTACGTTTTTAATAAATAAAACTTTCACTTTTGTTTTCTCTGTAATAAAGAAAACTTAAAATTCCCCATTTTATAAGTGGATAGAACACTATCCGCGAAAAGACAAAAAACCTCATTCTTTTAGTCTATGGCCGATCGCCATTGTTTGATGCGCGCGCATAGGAAAACTGATCATTTTTTCCCGCCATTGCGAAAAAAAAATCACAACTCGTTTTCACTGTTGAAAATGATTTTTTAGTACTATTTTCTTCATAAGTGTGTTGAAAAACGTCGTATGATACACGTGTGTATTGATGATTACCGTCCTCGGCTCTCTTAAGACCCTCACCTAACGGCTCGGGTCTCAATGGCGCCTCAGCGGTAATCACCAACATTACACACTTGTACCATAATGTACTATTAAACTAGCCCTCTTTATATTTCACTAGTCTCTGCCCGCGACTTCGTCTGCGTTTGCCTGCTTCATAATTAAGGCAAAGTTCTAATTTTTTCCACGGAATACAATAACGGGATCAAAATTATTCTATGTATTAAACTAGATCAATTTGCGTGCCTAAATTTCAGGTAACTCCTTTCAGCCGTTTAAGTGTTAACAAGTAACAAGCATCCATCCATACATCCATCCAAACATCCATCCATCCATTCAAACATCCAAACATCCATCCATCCATTCATCCATCCATTCATTCAAACATCCATCCATCCATCGAAACATCCATCCATCTATTCATCTATCCATTCATCCATCCATCCATTCAAACATCCATCAATCCAACCATACACCCAACCATCCATTCATCCATCCTCACAATCTTCTACGTTTATAATAATAGTCAGACTATGCATACATTATTTTGAACAGAGTATTTCGATACATAAAGTACAAAGCTTTTAAAGAGCCTGTTGAGCAAGTCCTTTGACACCTGAACTAGACCGTTTACTGTCCCGAATGTCAACGCGCCCCTAATCTATTCGTACTTGTCAAACTTTGAGCGAGCATCGACTTGTGAACGTCGTTCCACATGAACGATTTAAAGCGTGTTTTAGTGGCTTTCGCGGAAAAGTTGCCTTTGTATTTTTTGTCGATAAATAAGTACATAATACTCTTATCAAGTGGTTTTGTCAAGACTTATGTCTTACTTACATCACATTGCGGTTTAATATAATCACAATGAGTCACTCAACAATTAAATGAATAAATACATGATACCAGCCTATTACTGGTACTACTACTAGCTCAGATTATCAAACAAAAGGCAGTCTATCTAGACTATGTGGAACACTGCGAGTGACGCCGCAAAAGCAAATACAAATTCAATAACGAATACCTACACTCTCGTGATTGTATTCGCTTTTAAATTTTTATTTGTATTTGTTTTTTTTTTGACAATGCTTCGCTTCGTGGTATACTGACTCTCGTGTCAGTACAGCGCAAAGCGAATTGTAGGTATTCGTTTTAGAATTTGTATTTGCTTTGGTGACTTCACTTTTAGTGTTCCGCACGGTCTATCTGCATTTTGTTTCATAATCTGAGGGTACTAGATTCAAATTTTATAATATGACGTTCAAAAGTGCCGTTTAATGGTCTCATCATCATCATTTCAGCCGAAAGACGTCCATATTGACATAAGACAGAGGCCTCCCCAAGGGGGGGTTTGCCGTAATCGCTACGCTTGGCAGGCGGATTGGCGATCGCAGTATGGTTGTTACAAAGGCACAGAGAACGCTGCTGCCCATTCTCTGGTAAGGTCTAATTGAAATAAATTATTTGACTTTGACTTTGATTATTGCCCCACCGCAGGGCGAATACCTCTTCTGATACAGAGAAGGCACGATGGTCACTACACTTGCTCAAGACAAATGGCGATTTCAGACATATTAATTTATTATGAGTCCAAGTCTCCTTACGATGTTCTCCTTCACCGATGTCAATGATCTCCAAGATAAACCTAGAAAGTACATATGAAATTGAAATAGTCACATTGGTATTTACTCGTGCTTGGTTGCGAAAATACAAACTACTACCACAAATTATAAAGGGTACAGAAGGACCGCTCCCGCCATCTTCAAAAATAATTACCTAAACTTGCCAGACTCACTAGGGCTGCAACTGTATTCAATTCAATATATTTATTTCGGACAAGGTACATCCATATTTTGGTTAGTTATAATACAGGCACTTATAAAACTATGTTAGTAAGATGTAAAATATAAAATACAAAAATAATATTGGGCAAAATTACGAACACAACTTCACCCCGACCATCTTATATAAGTATGTACGATGTCTTACAACAGACACCGTACATACTTATGTATATGTACCCAATGTCCAAGGAAAGGACTGTCGACTTTATCACTCAGTGTCTTCAAGATAATATTGGGACCCCCTCTAACTCTGCTCATAACTGAAGCGACTCTCTTGCGCAAGATAGCGTAGAAATCATCCGTTCGCATACGTGCAAACATATCAGACGCACTACAGTGTCGAGGCAAACCCAACATCCTGAAGGCATTGTTGTACTGTACGCGCAAGGCATTGTAGGTCCGCTGCGTTGACTCTGTAGGTTTTATTTGTGACAATATGAAATTTTATTGACACTAGTTGGAACTCTTTGCATTTTTTTTATATTTTTTTTTTCTGTTCGTCATGAAATGTCGATGTCTCTCATTTAGTCATTTAGACAAAACGTGACCGTCGAGACTGATGTCTGCTTGAAACTGCTTGAGATTGGCGGTTTTGCGGTTTGTTCTGAGTGGTCTCTCTGCTCGGGCGCGCCGCAGCCGCGCGTACTTTGTGCTACTACTCGCACATCAGAGGCGGGCGTCTTAACCACTGGACTGTCACGACTTTTTCAATTCAACAATTACGAAACACTTAAGGTTATATAATTTTTTTTTTTGAGTTTCGTACCTCAGAAGGAAAAAACGGAACCCTTATAGGATCACCAGCAATTTGTGAGGCTAGGAATCTATGAATCTAGTGCTTACCACACTCGTTCTGGTGTGAGTCAGGGCTCAATCCTTGGGCCTTTATTATTTCTTCTTATGGTCAATGATCTGCCTGATGTTCCTTTGCATGCAAAATGTCTTCTATATGCGGATGACTTAAAACTCTATGCTTGTGTCAACTCCGTATCAGATTGTGAGCCTATTCAGAGAGACATAGATGCAGTTTATAATTGGGGAGTTACTAATAAAATGGAGTTTAACTCTTCTAAGTGCTCTGTCATGACTTTTGGTCGAATGCGGCATCCAATTAACTTCGAATACAAAATAAATGACACAATTATAACAAGATCAACCACTATGAAAGACTTGGGTGTTGTATTCGACCAGAAGATGACATTTCACGATCATATCGCCACCGTTGCCAAACAATCCTTTAAAAGGCTGGGATTTGTTCTCAGAAATTCACGAGATTTTCGAAACGAGAAACGTCATACGACTTTTATACAGTACGCTTGTCAGAAGCAAATTGGAAGCGAGCTCCTGCGTCTGGAATCCACATGAGGCTTCTTTATTTATTTATTTATTTATTTATTTATTTATTTTTTATTTCATAACATATACACTATCTTTACAGGCAACTTCCCAATACGATAGTGCCGAGCTGAACAGTACAGTTGGTTTAACAACAAACAATAATAATAATAATAATAATATGAACGAAAAACTATTTTATATATAACACAACACATGTAGTGTAACCTTTGTGAACTCACTCAGCGAACACGAGAACAAGTCCACTCTCTCGGCAACTAGATTAAGTGTTTGCACGGTCCGCGTGAGGAGGGCTTTGTTCAGCAAGTTGGTTCTGCCGCGCGGCACCGCAAACAAATGTGGTCGCCGGCGGCGTTGCACATACCCATCGGGCACACACAAACCCATCCACTGCAGGACACCCGGATTTTTTATGTCACCCCGGAACACTCCAAGCATGTAAGATGCCAGCGATAAATCCCTCCTTGTTTCCAACTTGTTGCATCCCACCATGCCTAAAACGAACAAGGTTGGATACATCAAGGGATGCAAGGGATATACCCCATAAAGCCTAAGGTATATGTACCTCGTATATTTATTTTGAATGCGCTCCAACATGAGACTATATTTAGTCTCATGTGGAGCCCATATTGCCGCATTACTCTCCAGCTTACTCCTTATCAGGGCATCGTATAATGCTGCAATGGCTTTGATATTCTTAAATGTCGCTGCTCTGCGAAGCACAAATCCTAATCGCTTATAAGCCGTTTTACAGACATTGATTATATGCTCCCGGAATCTTAATTGAGCGTCCATTTGGACGCCAAGATCTCGCACCATCTCCTCTCTTTTCATAGGCGCGTCATCGACTTTGTAGTTGAAGTGGAGTGGTACCCTAGCACGACTGTATGTTACAATTGAACATTTGGTAACATTAAATTGCAGTTTATTAGCTCGACTCCACTCAACTACTCGGTCAATGTCTTGCTGCAGGCGGCGACAGTCGTTCTCGCTTTCTACTTGAAAAGGTCCAAAAAGCGTTTTTAAGATTCCTTTATAAATCAACTTTAGGATTTTATCCATATTTATATCCAACAAAATATCTTTTAGGATGTCTAGGATATAATACGTTAGAAACCAGAAGAGCATATGACCAGCTGAACATTATGCTTAAAATATCTAGGGGGACAACAGATGCCTCTGATCTCCTCAATGAGCTGATTCGTCTTTACACTCCGTGTAGCTATCTCCGCGGCCGTAAGCACCGTCTACTAGCCGTGCCTGCGTGCCGAACAGTGGCTCGCGCATCATCCCCTGTTCCTCGCGTTCTATCTGCGCTCAACAGCCTCATGGAAGCCAACCCGAACTGTGATATATTTGCGGACGATTATAAAATTGTAATGTGCGTATGTCTAGACTTCTGCGAAAGCATGACAGTTTGACATATTTTCATTGTTTTATTTTATATGTATAGGTATATATATTTGTTTTTCGTTTTTGCATTATTTTTGTACTCATTATACTTACTACTTACTTCTTTTATCTGTTATGTTAGCGTAATTGGCTCATCATAGCCGTGTTAGCATTAAAATAAAATAAATAAATCACTTTGTTGTCCGTCTGTCTGTCTGTCAAGATCCTTTATCTCGGGAATGCGTAGAGGTATCGTATTGAAATTAAAACCGTATACATACTTAGGACCACGGTTCCTTGAGGCTGTGAAAGAATTAAACTTCTAAGTAAACGTGAAAAAAAGATACGGCAGTTTATGCCACGAAAAATGTATATTTCGACACTCTCACGGCAATCCAAATTTATAGGGTACTTCCCGTTAACGTTACCGTAACGTTAACTAAGAAATTTGGCAAGTAATATCGTCTTATACTACAAGTACAAGGAAAAGTCTGAAAACTATACATTTGTAACTAAATCATAAAAAATATAGTCTTTATTTAAAGTACGTAATCAATCATCAAAGTATGCGCGGTCATAATTGTATGGATGACCAAATCACGTAATTTAAACGAAACCTTCGGTGGGCGAGTCCTAATCGCATTTGTCCGGTTTTAAATCCACTCTGACGCAATATATTACATACATATTATCTTTAGAATATTATCAGGTATAATATTATAAAATGGGATTGGGCGGGTCACACATGGCCTGCACAATGACCGCTGGGCAAAAGCTTTCATGCAATAGGTGCCTGAAGATGGTCGGCGACGCCAAGGCCGGCCCAGAAAGAG
This sequence comes from Charanyca ferruginea, assembly GCA_947361185.1. Lineage (NCBI taxonomy): Eukaryota > Metazoa > Arthropoda > Insecta > Lepidoptera > Noctuidae > Charanyca > Charanyca ferruginea. Next base: position 3,165,653 of record OX376070.1, on the reverse strand, counting down.
GTAGTGAGATGACCTTGACGCGAACTGCGACGGTTAGAAAGACTTTGGGAAGGCATTTGCAAAAAAATCTATACTAATACCTATGTATTATAAAGCTGAAAAGTTTGTTTGCTTGTTTGGTTGAACGCGCTAATCTCAGAATGTACTGTTTTGAACTGAAAAAATATTTTTTGTGTCTGATAGTCCATTTATCGAGCACCATGCGAAGCCGGGACGGGTCGCTAGTATAGGATAAAAATCATGATTTCCGTGCATCTCCAAAATCATCAACATAGCCAATATACATCCACGTTCATGTTCCCATTTCATTTCATCAATAAAAACGACTAAAAAACCGTTTACAAACGTTATAAAAATATAATAAAACCCGTTTATTAGCACTCAGTGGGATCAGCGGGCCGGGCTCGATTCCCGGCGCCGGCGGCCGAGCGATCTTATTAAGCTGTACACATATCTGCTCCATTCGACCGTGGATAGCTTGTAATTTGTCGGGAGCGTTACCGAACACCACTACTTCTATCCTTCTCACTCTATTTTCACTTTAGTGAGATAGTTTTCACGTGAAACTATAAGTACTTACAAACTCACCATATTTTTCTTATTTTTAGATGTAGGTATTTGGTCTTTTGAGCCTGATCCTTTTACTAATTTCAAATAGATAGTTTTCTGTGTATTGCTATGGGATATTATGTTTTTAACGCGTGTGGTGCCGGTCGCGAATAGCACCACCCCATAACTATCCGTGGGTGTCGTAGAAGGCGAGAGAGGGATATTGACCAGAGGATGGGCAGCAGCATCCTTTTGAGTACTATAAGACCTACGGCAATCGTCAACATGTGTCGGCTAAGCATAGCGATTACGATTGAACCCCCCCTTGAGGGAGACCTATGCCCAGCAGTGGGCGTCTAAAGGTTGACATGATGATGATTATATTATTGTGTACCTATTTATTATGTGTTAGCCCTTAGCGAGAGAGAGAGAATTAGAATAAGAACGGAGGGGCCTTTAACTTGCAGTAAGAGATTCAAATAATATTAAGTATGTAAATATTTTACGTATTTTGAGACGGAAATTAATTATTATACGTCTTGAAAATAACTGCGGAAATCGAAAAGCGAAAATTATAGCTGCTCGCGTAATGAAGTTAAACTAAAAGATACATTTAATTAAAAAGGGTCTTGTCAGACAAACACACGGACAACGAAATGATACTATAAGGGTTCCTTTTGTCCTTTTAAGGTACAGAACCCTAGAAAACAGACAACACTCTGTTTGTAAAAAAAGAACACATTAATGCAAAACAAAATAAATTACCCAACCCGGAAAGGACACAACATACACCTACCTACCTAACACAGTCCAAATATTTCCAAAACAAACATTAAAATTAAAACAATTACGATTTTTTTAAACGGGAACGCCGCCATTTTGAATCGGCCCGAACAGCACAGAGTAATGAAAAAGATGAGAAGCCTCCCTCGTTTGTTTCATGCTACCGGTATAGAAGTACCTAAGTACTTTTTATTTTCTAAATGGTGGGCTAAATGTTCTTTCCTCGACGTCCGGGATTTTTTGGAAACATATCTTTACCGTTTTTACCGTAAACCTCGAACATTTTCTATTGAAACTCGGTTCTGATGTTTATAATACGTTTACCTTTTTAACCCCCGACGAAAAAGAGGGGTGTTATAAGTTTTTAACCCCCGACGAAAAAGAGGGGTGTTATAAGTTTGACGTGTCTGTGTGTCTGTGCGTCTGTGTGTCTGTGTGTCTGTGTGTCTGTGTGTCTGTCTGTGGCACTGTAGCTCTTTAACGGATGAACCGATTTGAATGCGGTTTTTTTTATTTGAAAGTAGATTCTCTAGCGATGGTTCTTAGACATGTTTCATCAAAATCGGTTCAGCAGTTTTAAAGTTATCAGCTCTTTTGTTTGCTGCGGTAGGGATCTTAGACGCATACCGGATGTTTACTTTGCTTTCAAACATATTATTATAGGTGACCACACTGACCACACAAAACCAAACTAAATTACATTAAAAAAATTTAAAATAAAAATTAAATTAAAAATTTAAAAAAACCCCCAACGCTAAACATAAAAGTGATTATGTAAAAAGTTAAAAATAATACTTTTGTAGAGCCATCAAATGTTTGTTCGTTGAAATGGCGCTATATTGTCGCGGCGGGGTACCGCTAAGTTTAAAGCAATAACTAAATATCTAAAATAGCGAACTGATGGTAACTAGATTTGCAACAAGATTAACAACTAGATTAGCTACAAAAATTTGATAATATCGAAGCAAATTGGTCGGAAATGCTGGTAAATTAATAGACAGTGAATGAAATTGAGGGACTGACTTATTAAGCGGTACCCCGCCGCGACATTATAGCGCCATTTCAACGAACAAACATTTGATGGCTCTACAAAAGTATTATTTTTAACTTTTTACATAATCGCTTTTATGTTTAGCGTTGGGGGTTTTTTTAAATTTTTAATTTAATTTTTTATATTGTTATGTTAGGTGTTTGATATTGAAACAGCGATGTGTGGATGTTTATGTGTGTGTTTATTGAGGTTATTGTTTATTCGTGCGTGTGTGTGTGTATTTAACGGGTGTTGGTTATGTGTGCGACTTATTGTTTATATATCCTTTAAAGAAACTTGTTGACTATGGCAGTTGCTGTTGTCGACACTGTAGCTTTCTAAATATCATCAACATTGATGATGGAATTTTCTACTCCTACTCCATGGAAACCTGGACTTTTGAACGAGCAACTAATTTTTTTTTTTTTTACTGTCTGACTTCTCAACAATCTATACATATAACAAAACAGTAACAAAACTGTGTCTGTACATTGAATATATTTAAAAAAAATAATTGAGGGGTGTTTAGGAACAGTAATAGAGCACGAATCCAAAAAAAAAATTCTGTCTGTTTGTCTGTTTGTTTGTACACGCTAATCTTCGGAACTACTGAGCGGATTAGAATGATTTTTATTTTGTTGTATAGGTATTAAGTCTGGGCAACATATAGGCTAACATAATTTATCTTGAAAACTTGAACACCTGATGCAGAACCGCAACAGACCAGCTAAAGTATAAGAGATACAAAAATGGTACCATAGCAAAAAATGTTCCACGTGATGAGCATTTTCTGCTGAGATAATAAATTTGAAGATCTGGAACACTTGATGTGGAACTTCAAGAGCCCAGCTACACCATGACACATATAGGAATGACGTCTTTGCAAAAGTTGTTTGGTCTGATGGGCATTTCCTGTTGACTTATAAAAATCGAAGATCAGAAACATCTGATGTGAAAATCAAAGCTATCACTAATTTCACTGTATCTTATAAAATAACATAAGCTGGGAGTACCTCCACGTATTTACGCATCGACATCCAGGTCTCTAGAGACCAGTGAAGAGTATGATGCGCGACTGACCGCTGATCGTGAACGTCATACATTGTCTCGCGAGTCGGAGACGTTCACGGATAGAGAATTGCGCTTGAGTTCTCAGCGTATCTACGCATCTGCTGCGGAACGTAATGCGCGACTGTCCGCTGATCGTGAGCGACATGCATCGTCTCGCGAATCGGAAACGTTTACCGATACAGAATCACGCTTGAGTTCTCAGCGTATTCGCACATCTACTAACAGGTCTTTTGAACCGAATGATGAACGTGATGCACGACTAACTGCTGATCGAGATTATCATACACTAGCGACCCGACCCAGCTTCGCATTGGCCTATAGCCTTCCTCGGTAAATGGACTATCCAACACAAAAATATTTTTTTAATTCGAACCAGTAGATCCTGAGATTAGCGCGCTCAACCAAACAAACAAACAAACTTCAGCTTTATAATATTATAGTATAGATTGTCCCGAACACGCACACAACAAAATATTCATAATCAGTTAGAAAGTGAGAGAAAAAGAATTGCTGGAGTACGGCATGAAGAGGCAGAAGAAGAGCGCAACGAACGTTTGAATTCTGATCGACTTCGACATTCTCTGAACAGAATGTCGATATCATCTGAAGAATCGGATGTGTCAAGATATAGCCGTAGGTCATGGCAACCTTCCTTGGGTTGGTAAGGAACGGAGTTCATTTACGTATACTCCTATGATTGACTACGCCACATATTCCGCTATCGGTGGTATGATTCAAAATTGTACTTTTTGAACGTCTCGAATCATCTCGCGCATCCCGTTGTTTTCCTGTCCTCGGGCTCTTAGAATTCGACATCAGAGGTTTCAGATCTTCGATTTTGCCGACCCCGTTGTCGCTGGCATAAGCAACAGGATCCGCGTACGAAGTCGCGGGCAGAAGCTAGTTTATAATAATTAATCCAACGACGAAGCATTTATTCAAATTAAACCATTTACAGACACTCTTGTATTGTCAAGGAGTCGGTTTATAGTTACTCAGAAAGCTGAAGCTAGTTGCTCGTTCCAAAATGTAGGTCTCTATGGAAAAGATCGAGCAAGAAAGTCAAAGCATGTATTTGTTTAATTTATGCTTTATGCGATAATATAAAAGATGGTAGGTTAGTAGCCTCTTACAAGCTAACCAATTAATTTTACCTCTTTACAATATTCGTTTAATCTTGGACCGTTCTAGTCTTTCAAATCAGTACTTCAATCAGTATTTTAAACAAGTAGGCGTCTATCACATGTTACTCGTAATCCTATTAACCTCTCTAAACTGAGTCTAATATGCTTGTTATAGGATTGGGTTTACGTCATTATACGAGAACGGATGGGTTGCTCCGTCAAACAATTATCGTTTGGACTCAGGGCTTAGACTAAAAAGGTTCTAAGTTCATGACAATTTACGTTGGCCCGTCACAGACGTAGCTATAATATATATTCATATAATTCATACATGGCATATTACGATATATTTTCTATAGTAATCTGTGAGTGACCACAGACGCAGCTATAATATATATCTTTATAACGTCACCGAAATATGTGGACAATATAGCAAGGCATATTAATATATATTTCAAAAACGTGAAACAAACAACGACCGCAGACGTAATAAGGGCGAAAATATATTACTATATTATAGCTACCGTGTGTGCTGTGGTGGCTAGCTATAATATATAGGGTGACTGGTAATTAGTGTACGATACTTAAACACGTGATTGTGTTCATGATAACAAACAACCCGAAGAAAAAATGTTTTTTGTACTGGTTCACTTTTATCACAATAACACAACAGCCGTATGAAATTCACGCGCGCGCACGCCTGTGAACTAGAGTGAACCAGTACAAAAAAAAAAAATCTTCGGGAAAGTTGTTTGTTATCATGAACACAATCATGTGTTTAAGTATCGTACACTAATTACCAGTCACCCTATATATTATACCTACGTATGTGACGGGCTTAATTACGAATCATTTGTAAATTGTCGTTAGGGAACTTTACTTAGGGTTTTTCAGAGGAGCTCGTGGCTAAGTAAAAGCTGTACAGATCGATCGGTCAAAGGTTAAGCTATGCTTGCCGCGGTCGGTATGTGGATGGGTGACCATCCATATTCATACCGAGTTCCCTCCGTGCCTTGGAGAGCACGTAAAACCGTTGGTCTCGGCTGTCATTCGTAGATCTTTGACAGTCGTTATGAGTAGTCAGATGCCAGAAAGACAACCAGTCTTATCAAGGGGTATCGTGTTACTCAGTAACTGGGTTGTGGAGGTCGGATAGGTAGCCTTATTTTATTAGTTTTTTAGTTTTATAGTTTGTAACGTTGTATCGTTACTTTACCTGAAAACAATTTAAATCACAACCAAATATCAACAATTATTCTCACAATAACAAATAAATGTCAAATCACAACCACAGATTATTATTATTAGGGTTATCCTGAGTTACTATTAGCGATCCGAACGTGTGAAATGAGGAATGTTATCTATGCTAATTACCGTATTTAAGCCACGACGAAGGACATGACAGCCCTTTTTTCGAATTCCGGCATCGGCAAAGATAGACAGAGGTACACCTGTTACCCATTGTCGTAATCGCCATTTTATTTTCCTGCCAGCCAGTTTTAATTGACTAATATTAGTCAAAAGTATTAAACTCAGTGAATTCGTAACCCCATATTGGGGTCCAAAGTTCCGGCCGAACACCTGGATTTTTATTAATCCGCGGACATCAAGTGCATCCCAACGTTGGGTGCCGCACCACCGCTCGTCCACACCGCCGGACAACAAGCTCCGCGCCCCCGGGTCCTTATTTATCCCGCGTGGCCGCGTCGAGCTCACTTCGGGTCTGGCAACACCACCTGCCGATCGTCACCACATCTGGCGTCTCCAGCGTGGCACACCGCTGTGATCATCGTGCCCAAGGCTGAGCCAGGAGAGTACTGTGCAACTCTCAGGGGAGGTTGAGAGGGAATTAGTGACCGTAAACCTACCCACTCCTTTTCTTTAATATATTTTTTATGTTGACCGGATACGTTGGGTTTTATTCATCTCCACGTAACCCCTACGTCACAAGTTATAGGTTTTAAGTTTAACTATGCTGGGGCCGGCTTCCAGTCTAAACGGATGCAGCTGAATACCAGTGTTTTACATAGAACGACTAGATCGGACCTCCACAACCCTGTTACTAGGTAACACGATACCCCTTGGTATGACTGGTTGTCAGACTTTCTGGCTTCTGACTACCCATAACGACTGCCAAAGATTTACGATTGATAGCCGGGACCAACGGCTTTACGTGCTTTCCGAGGCACGGAGGGAACTCCGTATGAAATGGATGGTCACCCATCCACAGACCGACCGCGGAAAGTGTAGCTTAACCTTTAACCGATCGATATGTACGGCTTTTAGTTAGCTACGAGCTCCTCGTGTAAATATTTTACATAAATAACGTAATAAAGAATAGCTCTTTGAAAAGTCCAACATATCCATTACCCACTCACCAAACAAAAGTTTTAATCAAAATTTCAAAACAGCGATTAGTCTCCCCGCAGATAGTGATGAATATATGAAGAAATGTACCATTTCAGTCTGTCTGTCTGCATTAAATAAAACTGTATACGTCTCTCTTTCATCGCACAGAGTAGTGTCATAAATCAGAAGTATTCTCAGGTAGCTCGCGAAACTACTCGTTGTGAGGAGTATTTATTATTTTGGTAAATTGAATGTTGTGTGTGTATTTTTGGTGGAATAGTCAGTAATAAACTGACCTATTACCGGTTTGATCAAAAATGAGTTAAACAAAGAAAGACGTTTTAACGTCGTCCATCTTTCTCTCGAAGTTTTTCTATATGTATCTATCGTTCTTAGAATGCTTAGGAACTTGCTAGTCTACAGTCTGCAATCTACAATCAGCTTATTAATACTTCATATTATTTAAATTTCTTTAGAAATTATAGATTGCTCTTGGGTGTGATTCTGTAAGACCTCATTCTAAACTTCGAATCTGAATCCGCTGTGAGTTTCTTGATTGGCATTCTAAAAACTCGGTTGATAATTCGAATTTACACTAGCGCCACCCTTGCGAGCGTGCCAGCGAGCTGAACTAAATTGACAGGTAGGTTTTGACAGTTAAAGCATGACATGACGTAAGAAGTGGCATTCTGTAAGGTAATTTCCCCGTCAGTTTGACGCTCACTTCGCACTCGAACCCGATTCAAAGTGTCGAACATATCAAGGTCATTTTAAACCTTATGCGAAGTGAGAGTGAAAAGCGATGTGAGATGCGAGTTGTTATTAGATTTTTACAGAATCGACCTACTGGTTCACACATTATTTTATTGTTTGTTAGAATACAAGGAGCGGTCGTCTGTTTCAATATTTGTAAATATGTCAACACTATGTAAATATAAACATAATGTATCTGTGCAGAGTATGTATAAAGTATTATTAGTTAAGAAATACTTTATACATACTCTAATGTAGTGGTTTCACATCAAAGCAAAGCACATCATCGTATAATAGGGTATTACACCCATTTTTGAAAAGTGTCTCAATGAAATTCTGTAGTGCTAATATGCCACCAAAAAAAAACACAAAATTTTTATTCAATCGATAAGCGCCATAAAAATGCATCTAAATTTTAAATTTTCAAATTTCGCGCGTAGTTTGACGAAAACGCCTCTTACTGGACGCCATATTGCTCAACGTAAATGACGTCACTTCGTTTTGTATCAAATGAGCTCATATTAAATATGATAATTGTATATCATTAAAAAATAATGAAAAGCATATTTTGTAATAGGCGTAACAATGAAAAAATTACGTTGGTTACGAAAATAACAAAAGTACAAAGCCAATCTGTTGACTGACAGTTGACAATTTTTTGTTTACACAGCCGTACGGCGTAATAACATGGCCGCTACTATTTCACGGTGTTTTATAACAGATTAAAAATACTGAAAACTTTGAATTGAATTTAAAAAATTGTTTTGTTATTTTATGAACTAAAACTTACATTTTCCGACTGCTTTATGCCTAAACTGGCTCAATAACATATTTATGGATTTTTTCTCGTATAGAGTAAAATACCCTATTGCTGTAATCAGGCAAAATATTTTTATCAATTATTTTACAAGAGTAAGTATGGAGTTTCTATCCCAGTATAAGTAGTTACCGGCTATGTAAGTTGCCTCTACGCCCATGTATAACCAAGCTTGTATGTAGATACGTATCTTTATTAATAAAGTTTACAACATTCAAGGTCTTTACAAAACCGCTTTCACAGTTCGTCTGAAGGATCTAGAGCGAGAGTGTGGAGTAATGTAACGTAAATTAGTACTATTTTTAGATTAGAAATACCCGTTTCGCAAATTAATTTACTTTGACTGAACTTTATTCAAATCAATAGGTGATACTAATTATGCTTCTCTTCAACATAGTATGATATTTTATGTTAAACCAGTTTAAGCTTTGTTTAATAACTGTTAAGGTATATTTGGAAGAATTCGAGCCTATTTTTTTTTCTTAGTGATACAAAACAGTTACATGCCAAGCTTAACTAAAAAATATTTAATTAGCACGATACTTAGAAATACCGTTATACATAATCTGTTCCATATTTATGTTCTACACGTGTAACACACACCATTGTCTACGAATTAACAAAAAATAAGTTGAAAGAAAACAGACATACAGAGTGCATCATAAAATACAGTCAAGAAGAAGAGAAATATAAAAAATAAAAAAAAATAAAATTGAAAGAAGATGAAGAAGTTAGTAACTCTATTGCTCTTGCCTTGAAAGTTTTATTGAAGAACTAGCTGATGCCCGCGACTTCGTCCGCGTGAATGTCGGTTATAGCGGATGCAGACGAAGTTGCGGATTAAAAAGTAGCCTATGGCCTTCCCCAGGATTCAAGCTATCTTCGTACCAAATTGCATCAAAATCGGTTAAGCCGTTTTATTGTGAAAGCGTAACAGACAGAGTTAATTTCTCATTTATAATATTAAGTATGGAAGTATGGATTAAAAAATCTACCAGCCTATTATTCACTTTCGTTGACAATAAACCTAATACGAATTTTCGTTCAGAACAATGTAAACATTTTATCAGACTGATTCAATAAAAAATCTATCATCATAATACCGTATTATTGACGCTATACGAGCTGAATTCCGTTGATACCTTACTCACACGAAAGGGTGTATATTAAATTCATAAGTTGCTACTAAAACTCGGTGGATATTATCACATTTCACGTAAACTCTTCCCATTATGTCTACATCACCTTTTTCACAGCTAAATAAACGTAAACAGACAAAATATGTGTTTGAATAGCGGACTTTTTGCTTCAATTTTACATAATTTATTACGCAAACATGACTTAACACGGCCATGATGCTAAAAGAATAAAATTTTATTCCACCTAACACCATTTATTGCATCCCATTTTGAATCAGGAACGTTCAAAAAAAGAAAAACATTTAATTTCGCGTAACGTATTTCTAAACAAAGGGATTCCAGATTCAAATGCGTGGGGCGACTGCGCGGCCCCCACTAGGAGTTATATAAACTTCAAAAATAGAATTTCGCCGTCGCAACCCGGTTTACGACTTGGCTCATAAAAGGGGGTGGAACGGGCGGCCGTAAGGGGAACGCAGCATATTTTCACCTTTATTTATAAAGGAAATTCGGTCAAGTTTGAGTGATGTTAATTTAAATAATATTTGTTGGGGTACGACGTTTTCGATGGGTGTGTAAATAGGCTCTATTCGCTTTTCTTTATACTTTGCAAATGCACAAGAGTACCTACTACTAAAGTGTACAAAATTATTATTTTGAACACGCTTTTATTAATATAAAAAAAATCGAGTTCAAAAGTTCTGATACACGCAATGTATCAGAACTTTTGAACTCGATATTTTTATGTAAGAAAATAGTTTTAAAGCAAAAAATAGAAAAGAAAAAAAGAGAGAAGAATAGTAGTAGAATAGAATAGAGAGAGAGAGAAGAGAGAGAAGAGAGAGAGTAGAGTAGAATAGTAGTAATAGTTTTAGTGTTTTTTATGTTTTTATTTCTTATTTAAATTATCATAAATTTCCTTGCCTTCGTTCCTGTTAGAAAATAACTCTTTCGGTCACAAGTTACGTAATGAGTTTAGAATAATTGATAAGGTTCTGATGAAGACATTTTAAGAGGAGTTTATGTAGTTTCCTTACCTACTTTCTTTCCAAGATGTTAACAGAAATAGTCAGTACCTTTAAACGTGATGACATACCTGATATTAAGCCATTTAATCAGAATTCATAAACAAGCAGTTGGATGGTATTTTTATTATTAGCCTTTATTTATCCTATCTTCGGGTTCAAGCTTAACCTGTACCATATTTTATCAAAATCGGTTTAGTAGTTTAACCTTGAAAGCATCACGAATGAACAAACTCACTTTCGCATCTATAATATTAGTATAGACTAGCACTTTGCCCGCGACTTCGTCCACGAGAATGTCGGCTTTCGCAGACGTAGTCGCGGATTAAAAAGTACCGTATGTCCTTCCCCAGGGTTCAAGCTATTTTCATACCAAATTTCATCAAAATCCGTTCAGCCGTTTCATCTTGAAAGCGTAACAGACAGAGTTATGTATGGATGTTACTCAGAGATAATGTATAATTTTAATAGTGAAAGAATTTTTGAAATCGGACCATTCATTTTCGAGTTTATTCGTTACACACATACAACAATACAAATCTTTCCTCTTTATTATATTGGTGTAGATTACCAATGTAATTTCTACGTTAGCAACCCATTCTTAACATGTTCTGTTGTCATTTTTAAAACAAGCAGTAAGCTGTAGTGGTTCCTTTGTCGACTGAGCAAAGAATTAAGATCGTTCAGCCTCGGACAATCTCGACACAAAAGAAACTAGAAGATACATCGCTGTCTCTCTTGGAACGTCTTGATATTATGAAATAAATGAAGGACAACAATAACTTTGTCTAGCCCTCTTTTTTGAGGACTCTGAGAATTTTCTTACTGGTTTCTCGAAGACAAATCATTAAATAGAATAGTTAACTTAATTTTTTAAAACAAGAAAAAATGAAACCTCAGATACTGTTTTTCCTCATTTTTTGTGACAAAATGAGGAAAAACAGTATCAGATTTTTTTATTGTTATTGTTATACATATATGGGTATTGTTATTGTCATATTTTATTAAATTACACAATTTTAACCGACAATATTTGTTAGTCCAATAGATAAAAGACGTAGAATTCCAATTAAATATATTATGAACTAGCTGAGCCGACAGACATTGTCCTGTCAATAGATTTTTCAATTTTCTTACCGTTTAAACCTTCCCTGAACTAGAAAAAACATTTTCAAGACCAAAATTAACGAAATCGGTCCAGCCGTCCTCGAGTTCTATCTAATTTACCAAGCAAAGTACTATTGTGTTTTGCTTGGAAAATTAGATGAATCCTTCAATATTAAAGTAGTGAGATTTCACGGAGTTTAAAGTTTTATAATACAGGTTAACTATATTCTGCAAAACATTAAAGACGCAAACGAGTACATAAGATTCCTCTTAATATTTTGTATTTGATACCTCAAAAGGGCCCACAATTGACGCTAACTTCATTTGCCTCTATTCTCTAAATTTCGACCACCCTAAAGTCCTAGCGACTCTAAAATCTAAGCCCATTATTGTGCTATAAACAAAAAGCCACTAAATACTTCCCTGGCATTTAGATTTTCACTCATTTGGTGTACTTTTAATTACTCTATGAAACCGACCAGCTCTTTGCATTTCCACTATTCTACACCCCTCCTCCTACTCTCCCCTCCTTCTTTTGCAACTCAATAGCTTAGTTTCGAAAGCTATAAATCTGAAGGGGCCAAAGCGTTTTCTCAAAATTTTACTGCAACAAAATTCATGAAGTCGAATATGATAAATAACATTTTATAGGTTGCTATTTTGCATAAGTTTAAAACGTTAAGTACGTGACAAATTTCTCGTAAATTTGTTGTAAGAAAAGTCTCTTATGACCAAATGTGCTGTCTCTATCACTTCATGTCAAAATGACTGTGAACGCACGAGACTTAGGGTCAAGTCACACCGGAATGGCAGCGCAGCGGCCCGCAGTTTTGATGGCAAACCATTTTCAACTTTATCTCTAAACGTCAAGTATCGCTTAAAGTCTTGTATGCGTCGAGCGGCAGCTCGTGCCGCCGGGCGGCTCTGCGAGCCGATGACCACCGAAGCGATACTATGCTTTGAGGTTTAGAGATAAAGTTGAAAATGATTTGGCAGCAAAACTGCCGGCCGCTGCGCTGCCATTCCGGTGTGACTTAACCCTTAACGGCATCTCAAAAATTGAGCTACTTAGCGTTTCAGTATTTGACTATTAGACAGCATAATCTTCACTACATCACTACATATTATAAAACAAAGACCTGCGCCACGTCTTTATGTCTGTTCGCGATAAACTCAAAAACTCCTGAACGGATTTTGATGCGGTTTTCAGCAATAGACAGAGTGATTCATGAGGAACGTATATGTGTAAAATTTGTAAAGATTTAGTGTAAATTGTTTGAAATATGAGGATAATATCTGTGTCGCTAACGCTACATAAAAAGCTTAGACAATCACGTACTTCTTAAATACAAGATATAAAACTATTTATACGTAGGTCATGGTACATACATATTTTATCTAGATTTCATGATTGTCTGGCAGTTTGAGTACTGTAGAGACTTGCCCACCAGGGAGGCTTTATGTAATGAAGCCATAACTATTTAGTCTATGGTTAGAACCTTCTGGATACCTTAGAATATATTTGAATGATGTAGAAGATAGTTTTTATACTATGACATGTTATGTCAGTGAGACCCAGCTAGGCTCAGAGCTGCGGTCTTGTAAATCTTACCTCTCGCTAATCTTATTAATATAGTCTTCTGAAAGTCGTTAATACCTTTCATTTAACGTAGCGTAGATTCCTCAGTAATTCGTGCGGCCTACCCAAATGTTCACTCTTTAGTAATGTTCCTCGGGTCGTTGAACTCTTAAGTTCTGAGTTGAGCTTACGATGTCTGACAGTTCTTCTCAAGCGCGATTCTTTCTACAAAATTCCTTTTCTTTTGACGACACGGTTAACGCAGTGGTTGAGCAATTGGCTGTTGCGTTGCTTGTCGCGGGTTCGTTTCCCGCGACAAGCAACGCAATAAGTTTAAATGTAAATAAGTTTAAATGTAAAATGTCGGCTTGGCTCTTAGACATGTGTTTTTATTCGGTCAATGAATTTTTAAATCATAAATTTGATAATACATTGTAATTTAAAATCTTTAAATGACATTAGAACTTTGACATTATTATAAATTCATAGACATTTTTATTTTGACATTATGATAATTTAATATTTTGACGTTGTGATTAAAAACGATTATTTTAGGCATTATGAGTAATATTTTTGTTTTTACTATTAATCCATTTGGCATTATAAACAGTCTCAATTAATTGGCCATTAAAATTATAATTTAATTCATTGTACCTATCACCTGAGATTTGCATGTTTTTAATGACTTTTTTTTTTCTTGCTTTTTAAATATTTTACTAGCTGACCCGACAGACGTTGTCCTGTCCCGATCGACCTAATGGGGGATGAAAAAGGGGTGAAAAAAGGGGATGAAAAATAGATGTTGGCCTATTCTCAGACCTACCCAATATGCACAAAAAATTTCATCAGAATCGGTCAAGCCGTTTCGGAGGAGTACGGGAACGAAAACTGTGACACGAGAATTTTATATATTAGATATGAAATATATTTCTACACCAGTAATGGTAGTGTATGTGATACCATATTTAATGTAAGATCTTAATGTACCATATACTGAGAAATAAATACGTTATTATTATTTTTATTATTTAAATAAAAATAAAAACTAGCCCACTGTGAGTCGAACTCGCGCACGATGGGTTCCGTATATACAACATGGGCACTATATTATAACCTTTTTTTAATACCGAGCAAAAAAACGGCAACAACATCACGTTTGTTGTATGGGAGCCCCACTTAAATATTTATTTTATTCAGTTTTAGTATTTGTTGATATAGTGGCAACCGAAATACATCATCTGAAAAAATGTCTAGCTATCACAGTTGTATAAAATAGATTGGCATGAATTGTCTCAATAAAACTACACAAGGTACCAACAATGCAAGCTATAATCATCAGCTGGTATCAGAAGTCATTTGAATTCTATTGTGACGACGCGCGAATCGTACAAAGTCCTAGTAATACGTTCTATTAAATATTGTAACCGCACCTATTCCCTTTTAATATATTTTTAAACAGTCCGGTCCAGTTTTATTTAAATAAAATATTACCTGGCCTCAACATTGCTGATACAGCTTGGTGACGGACAGCCAGACGGACTGTGGAGTCTATAGTAATAGGGTCCCGTTTTTATCCTTTGGGTAAGAAACCTTAAAAACGATCTCATACATTAACCTACACGGTTCTCATATTATGATCAGGTCAGCAGCCAATAGCTCACCGCCAACAATGTCGTCAAAATGACTTCGACTTTCACGCGAACGAAGTCACGAGCAAAAGTTAGTATGTAGTAAATAACAAGTTTTTTGTTACCCTCTAGTTATTAAAACAGCATACGATCCCTTGTCAAATACCTCTTACTAACGAGGTTGGCTTGTACAAAGGGTTATACATAATATATACATACATGTATATAAGCATTGTATACAATACTTACCCGCCGGGGAATGTACATGGCGAGAACTATCTTATAGGGTCTTATTACATCTTTTGCTCTTTATACAAAATACTGGGAAACTCGAGGAATTAATGAGTTAGTTTCTTCAAATAGAATGTTCTACAGGTTATATTATGTATTTCGTGTGTGTGTGTGCTGTGGCGGTATTTGGTTTGTGATATTACTTTATTATATTACTACCACTTTGCCTGCGACTTCGTTCGTGTGATTTTTCTTACGCATCCCTATTTTTTAGGGTTTCGTAGCCAAATGGCAAAAAACGGAACCCTTAGCGCTGCCACTTTTTTCAGAAACTATAAGAACTATACTGTTGAAACTTGGTAAGATGTATTCTGTGAACCGCATTAAGATTTTCACACAAAAATAGAAAAAAAAAACAATAAATTTTGGGGGTTCCCCATATTTAGAACTGAAACTCAAAAAAAATATCATTATTTTCTTAACTGAATAGTTTGCGCGAGAGACACTTCCAAAGTGGTGTCCGATTATATTAGTACACATTTATTTTAATCTTGTAAGCATACCTTGACTGTCAAGCCAAATGACTAACTTATATATAAAAAAGTCGCACGGGACCGGTCAATGTGGCGCCACTTGGGGGAGGCCTATGTCCAGCAGTGGACGTCTTTCGGCTGAAATGATGATGATGATGATGATATAAAAAAACTCTTGTTCAAAAAAGACAACTTGCTTACATGAATACCAGCGTCAGTTGGCTCTTTAGTCAACTGATCCCACTCGAACTGATCCCGTAGGTTCAGTTGACCGCATATTTTGAATTGGTGACTGGACCCGTTCTATAATAGCACTATACATTTTTTTATTTCTTATTTGTGGTAATTTAAAGAACAGAACCGATTTTGATGAAATTCGGTACATACTAAACTCAAAAGCCAAGAAAGAATACTTTCAAAAACGAGTAAATCCCGAACTTAGCCGACTCGATTCCACCCAAAGAGAATATATTCTCCCAATCAATTCAAACGTTTCTATTTCAAATCTCATACTAAACTAAGACGTTCAATCATATCGAATATAGGGTAACTACCATGATCATGATACGTGAACAAATTGCTTTAATCACACATCCGAAATAGGGTAACATCTACATACATGATACGCGAACACCAACTTAGATTGTGTACGCATAACTTACGACTCGTCTGTCTACCTCTAACATAATGGATGATCCCCTCTCCCCTGCCTCACCGCCTACCCTGCGGGGCTGCCGAAAATATCCGAACATTAGCAGCTTGTTGATAAATGGATGTATCTGATACATGGGAAGCAGATAGTAGATCTAGGTTGACTGTGGGAAGTGTGAGTGAGATTGTTACTGGGTATGACGTGGCAGAGGTTTTGTAAAGCAGCTGTAGGTCGATTCTGTAAAATTTAAACAACAACTCGCATCTCACATCGCTATTCACTCTCACTGCGCATAAGGTTCCAAATGACCTTGATATATTTGATACTTTGAATCGGGTTCGAGTGCGAAGTGAGCGTCGAAGTGACGGGGAAATTACCTTGCTGAATGCCACCTTTTACGTCATCTCATACTTTATCTGTCAAAATCTTCCTGTCAATTTAGTTCAACTCGCTGATACGCTCGCAAGGGTGGCGCTAGTGTAAATTCGAATTATCAACAGAGTTTTTAGAATGCCAATCAAGAAACTTCAGATTCAGATTCGAAGTTTAGAATGAGGTCTTACAGAATCACACCCCTGGTATCTTTACATAGTATAATACAAAGTCGCACCCGCTGTATGTACGCTCAGATCTTTTGAACTATGCAACCGATTTGCAACGAATGCAGTTTTCAGTAATAATGATTCAAGAGGAAGGTTTATACGTAAAGTTTGATCTACAATGCACCCGGGCAAAGCAGGGGCTTGTACTAATAAAATAATTACAAAATAAAAAGCTAGTCTTAATAATCTCACCAAAAACATTTTCATGTAAAATGTTGCCAAGACGAGACCATATGACTCGCACTGTTAAAAAGTTATCAGATCTCATGTAGAGCCAAGTTTCTAATCCTACACGCCCTAACCCTACAAACCATAACCTCACAAACCTACACTTTAGTCAAAATACCTATGTGGAATGGCCGTTTCGCTACCGTTACATGAGCGTAAGGTGAAAAATTTATCCACTATTCATTGCTTTTCTGTTAAACAATAGTTCTTGTAGTAAAGAAACAGATAAATTGATTTGTCATCACATAGTACTTACATGAATGATGTAAACACAGACATAGCACTTATAATAGGTCAAGCAGATAGATTAATAACCCCCATGCTATGAAACATCCTGTGTTATGGGGGGCATCTTCGGGGATATAAGTATTCTGTAAAAATCTCACTCGGTTATTTCACCGTCACGGAAAGAAGTTAGTTAATTGATAAAAAAAGAAGTTAATTAATTAATTGATAACATTCTGTGTTTAGAAAATGAAAAAGACAGAACAATATTTACCAAGAAATCATAAAAAGAAAAATAGTAAATACGAAAAAAAACGAAACAAAAATAAAAAATATGATTTTCTCAGCATCTTCAAAACTAAGTAATTTTCCTTATAACTAATCTTCAACCAACTCAGACACATAAGGGCTTCTAAGAAATGCGAGAATTATTGAAAACTGCGTGTAATTATTAATATGTATGAAATATGTATCTCAATATCAAATGTTTCTTCTGTAACTCAACCTAAAGGAAGAAGAATTTAGGTCGAGCTGTCATTCCACCTGAAGGTATGGCCAGCTCTTCTCAAGCTTGTCACCTAAATCCACTGAAAGAGGTGTTTGTAGAATAACACTGCAGGTCTAAACACACGAAGAAGACAGTTAGTACCCCGTTAAATAAATCTAATTTTTAACCGACTTCAAAAAGGAGGAGGTTATGAATTCAGATGTTAATATTTTATTTTATTTTATGTATGTTCGGGCATAACATACCTAGTCAGTGGCAATATAACACAACAAACACAAAGCCACCGCCACTGACTTCCATAAGTAAAGTAATGTGTGTTCTGTGCTAAAGTTATTTCTCACTTTTTAGTTTTTAAAGGCGGTTTGCTTTTTTTTTGAAAAAACTTTTTATTTATGTCATTCATCATCTGCCCTTTTCCTAACTATGTTGGGTCGGCTTCCAGTCTAACTGGATGCAGCAGGCTGCATACCAGTGTTTTACACGGAGCGACTTCCTATCTGACCTTCACAATCCAGTTACTGGGTAACACGTTACCGCTTGGTAAGACTGGTTGTCAGATTGTCAATGCTAAGCTGATGATGAAATTTTAATTACGAGGTTTTTTTTAATTTCTTTTAGATATCAATACCTAAACAGACTACTTACTATCTAGACTACTATCATGTCTACCAAATTAAATTAAAAAAGTCCTTGGAAAAATTATAATCTCATTGTTTTTAGCACGTTGAAAGAACTACATTTCAATTTTATTTTGGATCGTTTTTATTATTCTTATCGCCATTTCATTTCATTACTTTTCTATTCACATTTTTAAATCTATACTTGATCAAATAAATAAAAGTGAAGTGTCGGTTTTTATTGACAAAATAACAGTTTTTTCAAAATGCATATAAAAGTTTACATGGCAATTATACCTATAAAATTTTTTTTTTTTTCTTTTATTGTACACCTCTTTTATCGTGCACCGTTTGTTACATTGTTCTGGCTGTAAAGAGTTTCTACCTCGTTCTTCTCTTTAGGAATTTACTACATGATAGGAACCGCCGCCGTTGACGAGCGCGCTGCGCGCACTCAACATGGTGTCGCAACAAATTGACTGCTTCAATTGCACTCTGAGTGAATTCACACGGCCCGTATATTGTATAGTTTCTCTCTGTTGTTCTTGATTATATTATAATATCTGTACTTATATTAAATATTTGTAAGCTATGATAACCATAACTACACTATTGTATTAGGTACGCCTGTAAGGATAGTGTACGTGTTTTAAAATAAATAATACAAAATAAATAAAAAACAGGCTACTGTGTGGAACACGAAGTAAGTGTAGTGTGGAACGATCAACCAGCTTCAACTTCTTGACTGATCGATTCCCTGATAATTCAAAAATGGCTGTAAATGGTTTATTTGAAATTTCTAATATATTTGAGTTTTACTGTCCGAGCAACACACAAACATACATACTAATATTATAAATGCGAAAGTAACTCTATCTGTTACGCTTTCACGATAAAATGGCTGAACCGATTTTAATGAATTTGGCTTACAGATAGCTTGAACCCTAGGGAAGGACATAGGCTACTTTTTTCCGCGACTTCGTCTGCATCCGCGATAACCGACATTCACGCGGACGAAGTCGCGAGCAAAAGATAGCTATACATAAAGATAGAAGTAATAAGTTGTTTATCCTCACACTTGTAATCCCCAAAGAGGGTAACAGGGATGAACTTTAGCCTTATCTTAATCTCGGCTTGGATCCAACTTCTTGGCAGGACAAGCGCCGCGGAATGCGTTTGCGTAAAGTACTTATAAGTATAGCAGTATATTATAACCTACTATAGTGTAGAAGAAGTTTCAGAAACTTTTCAGATTTTAAAATACATATATGTCGCATGGAGGTTGAAGAAACCCATATGCTCCTCGAGGGCACAGACGTCATCCGAATCCGGAAACTCTATTTTTTATGTTCTAATAGGCTTCCGTTTTTCCGAAACTCACATGATCTTAAGCGATGATGCAGCCTAAGGTAGAGCACGCTTGCCTAGGATAAACCGGTTCACTCGCGCCTTGGAGATACCCAGATTATAATGTATCGGCGAACAGAGAGGCGGGCAGTGAATTGAAAAAATTAATGTGGAAGCAAAGCGGTTGGTTCGAGACCGTGGAATTTCAACCATATAGCGGTGACACTTCGCCGTACCTCTGCTCGTCAGATAATGGAATGGGGATGGAGGAATTCCAATTCCTCTTGGATCACCAAAGTCTCTTGCAAATATCCTGAGCAGTTTGGGAGGTCTAATCTGCTATACTGGCTGAGATGATAACTACCGCGGTTTACGTGCAATAGTTCACTTTAAGGACTAAGTATGGAAACCAAACCATAGAATATCGCATGAAGATTAAAAATGTGAATGTCGGTTTTCGCGGATGCAGACGAAATCGGGGATTAAAATGTAGCCAATGTCCTTCCCCAGAGTTCAAGCTATTTTCATTCAGGATGCACACTAACACTGTAAGCGATTAGGAAAAAGAGTAGAGCGAGTATTCGTGGATGGTCACTATTTGTAGTTGTAATGAAGAAAACTATTCATCAAAATAAAAACACCTAAGTTAGATACTTATCCCTGTTAAACCAGGTATTAATATCTAAACCTTGTTTTACAATACCTAAGCCCCCGCCTAAGGAAGAATGAAACAGACCCACATAAATCCTCATGAAACCAAAAACAATACACCATAAACAAAAATAACGAGTCTAAATAGCTACATAAAACACTTTCAACAGGGCCGTGTACAATCGGCACAAAAAACACATTCACGAAATATGTACAGTGCGCAAAACGGTCGGTTCCTAACCTCAACATACAGTTTCTCTCATTTTAAAAGAGGAAACTAAAAAAAGTCTCAATTACATTAGCTGCGCGTTCCATTACACGAAATACGAAAGCCTGGCTGAATAGCGGAGCGGCCTGAGGTTATGCCATGCAAAAGTGATTTTATTTAAAAGTTAATCATTTTTAAAAGAATCACGTTCCACAATCAAATGTAGTTACTTGAAACTAGCGACCCACCCCGGTATGATAGGATTTTTTTATAGTAGATAAAAAGAAATATCCTATCATACAATCCTTGTCCTGTCAATTACGAACACAACAAAATAAAAATCAGCCAAATCGGTCGAGCCCTTCTCAAATGATGAGATTTAACACATGCTGCAATAGATTTGATTGATACACTAGCACTCTGCCCGCGTCTTTGCCCACATGAATTTTCTTACAGATCCCTAATTACTTGATAATAAAATATAGTCTATATGATTCGGGAAAAAAAAAAAAATTAAATTGGTTTTGTATTTTTTAGGTACATCTCCAACAAACAAACATACAAAAAATCTAAATTTGTCTCTTTATAATATTAGTGTAGATACAAAAGGTAGGTTGACACTTCCCGTGATCCAAGAGCTGAATTTTACTTTGGTCAGAGGTTAAGCATTAATATCCAACTAGGCAATGTCGCCTGTCTCTTGATTTCCAGATGATGGCGATGTGGAGGAATTTTTTGATGCGATAGTGTATTTTAGTTTAATAGTTATAGGTTTTCTTTTCTATTATTCATGGAAATATTGTAAATAAATAACCTAACAAAAAGTTCCCATGTTTTAAATACTAATTTAATAGTTTGTTTAGATACTAGACACATATGCACATTGAATTATTTTTCGTTCCAGCCTATCTTTCAACACAAACCTTATTTGTCATACGATTTTAGTATTTTAGGTGCAAAAGTTAAAACTGTTTTAAACAAGCTTTTAAAACTTTAAAAGCTATTTGGATATCATGTTTTCACACGTGCTTCAGCGAGACGGAATAAATGGCAGTAGTAACAGTCCACATAAAACAGATGCAGCATTTAAATTCATAGATGTGTTTCATAGCACAAAAGGTCACTTCAACAACTATTTAAGGTTTTTCAGTATTTTAATAAACGTTTTTCTGACTGAATGAGTAATGGAACCTGAATTAGGTGTAGATAAAGATTGGCCACAAATAAAACCACCCCATTTCTACCCGTGGGCGTCGTAGAAGGCGATAGAGGGATATTGATTAGAGGATGGGCTGCAGAGTCTTTCTGAGTACCATAGTCCATAACACCTATTGCAATTGCCAATATGCATCGGCCAAGCATGGCGATTACAGCTGAACCCCTTTGGGAGACCTGTGCCTAGCAGTGGGCGTCTAAAAGTTGATATGATGATGATAAAAGATTCTGTTACTTAAAGGGTCTCACTATTATTATAAAAGATTGTTTATATCAATTGAAGACACGATTGACGCAGTGGCTGAGCGATTGACTGCTCCGCTACGTGTCGAAAGTTCGATTCCCGGACGGAACAAATATTTGTATAGCCTACAGGTAGTTGACCGGATGCGATTGTTTGTGTATGTGACTTTATATGTTTATAAATGCACCCGCAATACCCAGGAGAAAGGAATTTCTTCTGTATTCCTCATTATTGATCATCTTTTTCCTGCCTATATCATTCTACACACATTCCATCTGTTGGTGAGCAAGTGGATTGTAGGTATTTGATAGAATTGGAGGATGATGGAAACACTGTAATATGAGTAATAAATTGCTATATAATTACTATTAAACGGGCAAACTATGTACAAGGCAAATCACTGACATTTGACAACTAAACTGAACATTACATTTCTTCTGTTCCAAAAAAGTAAACGTCATTATAAAAATAAATATACCTAGATCTTAAAAAGAGGTGGCATACCAGCCAGTCGCCATCTTTTCTTTGGCCTTCTCCATCCAACCACATTCATATTCATAGCTCCTGGTCTGCGTTTCAAACCGCCCCTGGTCCCTGTTACTTGGGGTCGGCGAGTACCAGGAGCCTGGTACCCAGGCGGAGTACCATGGAGCCATTTATTAAGTAAATTATTATGTGTTTGACATAAATGAACATGGCGGTTGAGAGAATTGTCATGCTCACTCAAATGTCTCGCTGATGGTGGCGCGTGTGTTGGATCATTTAGCTCCCTCCAAAATGGTTAAGCTGAATGGTGCTGATTTACGCGTCATGTTCGTGAACGGGCGCTGTCAGTAGAGATTGGTCAACTCTTAACTGCCATGGTTTTTATCTTGATTATTTTTTTATATTTTGTATTTCTAGATTACCTTCATTGTTTTCACATATAGAAGCAACAAGAATAATGTGAGCAGTATTTTGTAAAAACCTGATTTTAAAAGAGTGTCCGTGGAGTTTCTAGCTCGTTCTTCTCCATAGAGACCTACCTACGTTTTGGAACGAGCAACTAACTTCAACTTTCTGACTAACTGACCGACTTCTTGACAATTCAAGTGCCTGTAAATGGTTTAATTAAAATAAATGCTTTGACTTTGACTTTGGCGCATCATGTTTTCTTCTTCCATTCCGTCCTGTCAACTGTCATGCTTTCACTGAGTCCCTTTTCATTCATATCATTCCTCACACAATCCATCCATCCTTTTTTTGGCCTTCCTCTCCTTTTTCATCCATCCATCAACTATACATTACTCTTTTGGTCACATGTGTTTCATCCTTTCTCTTCACATGCCCATACCAAGACAATTTAGAATATCTACTAGTAAAATTGTATTAAAAGCAAAGATTCAAAATTCTCTCCACGTCAAGATTCACTAAAATCTACGGAGCCACAGTAGTGTGCAAGCCCGATAAAATCTAGAGCGGGTTGCACTGTGCAAGGGGAGGTAAATGATTTTTTTTACTGTTAAAACCAGTTTACGCGGCGTACTGCACTTTGTTTTATAACCAACTGAAGGTGTTTTTGGGGAAATTCGAGCTTGTGGTTTGATTGGAGAATGTGAGGAGATAAAGTCGAGGTGTTTTGAGAATGTACAGCATTTGCTGATGGATTGTTTTAAGAACCAGCGCGAAAGGGGAATCTTAATCAATGAATTTAAGGTAAAAGCGTGTGGGAGGCTCATTTACGGATTATTCTAACTTGGAGCTATTTTGATGACTTAAAATATTATAATTGTCTAAACGTATATTTGGTACGTCGACCTGATGGCGGCCGTCTTTGTGCCAATTTTCGTACCCGTTGCTGCCAGTCGACCCTTTTAGGCCACTTTACCTAGTGTTTGAGGTTCATCATCATCTTCATTCGAATCTGTATCTAAATTCGGTCGGGTGGTATTATTATTTATTTGACCATTTTTAATACTAATTCCCGTCCCTATTGGTTGTCCATCTCGTATCGTAATTTTTGGTTAGCGATGCATAAAACCCATTCCATTACCAAAGCCACGCGACTGGTTGCTCATATAATAAAGTATATAATTATATGAAAACTGGCATCTCAGTTTAACAAGTAAAACTATTAAATTACTCACGCAAAATACCTATTTCGGTGGTCAGGGCTGGGTCAATAGAAACCAACATTAACTTGACCGTATTCACAAATTCCTTGCTCCAGAAAAGAGGTCTTCTTATGCTAGTCAACTTAAAATTGAGTAGAATAAAAATCTTTCTAATTTGCAGGAAATTGAACTTTATAGTAATAGCGTTAGAGTTTATTGTGAAATGGTATTCATTATGTGGGCAATGTTTGAAATTATTGAGCTTTCATTCGTGTGAGATGATTTAGTGGGATGTTGTTGTGTACATCTTTAATTATTCGAAAAAAAAAAATATTGTGGTATTAGACAATCAAAGATATAATCAAGAAGAGTCTTGATTAATATAAATAGAAATTGTTACATAGACGTAATACATACTAAACTACCACTACCACACTATTCACTAATATTACAAAGAGGAAAAGTTTGTAAGTTTGGAGGTTATCTCCAAAACAGCTCATCCGATTTCAATGTCGAATCTGATAGGATATGTTTTATGATACACTTGGCTTTCTCGCGGACGTACTCGCGGGCAGCAGCTTATATTATATCAATGTAAAAGTGAAAGTCTGTAATGTTCGTTACCTCATCACTGCAAAACTACTGAATGGAATGTAATTAAAGGGGATTGCCTAGTCTCCATACTGGCCTAGGCCCAAGATTGCACATCAAATATTACTATAAAAATGGAGTGTTCCAAAATCTTAATAGTATTAGACATCTAAAAAATAAATTCAAATTGACGCCAATATTTTAGAATCGTAACGTTGTAAGAAACAAGATTATCTGTTGAGACCTAAAACAATATTCTATTAGGTAAATAATTGTATGATGTAGACAATAATATAATTATTTTATGGTTTGAATATTTACTTGCTGTGCCCACTGCTGTATCACGCTTATTTCTTCGGGTTCCAAGGTATGATTTTGAATCTCGGTCAGATTAAAATCACAACTCACACAATGTTCTTCAGTCATTGTATAAAATGTTATTGATCAGTATCTAAAATCGAAAGCAGTCGTGATCCTTGATTCTAGAGTCAAAGTTATCGTCGAACGTGATTACAAAATTATTAAAACAAAGCCAATGTTGTGCGTAAAAGAAAAACTAAATAAAACACATCCACATTATTCCACATTGAGTATAAACAACATAGACAACAAACGAAAAGTCAGATTCAATTCAGTGTTGTCACAATAACGAAATAATAATAACGTTAAATCGATATGTCGGTTACCATTTTAAACAACCGATAATATATTCATTTGTGTTATTCTTTTTAACATTTTTATGTTCATCATTAGTTTTATATACATATTCAATTCAATTCTTTTAATGTTTTCTTTTAGTGGGATTTTGATTATAATACCAGTAAAGTCTCGTGGGTATGCCGTTGAGGTTATTGTGTTTGTTTATAAATCGATTCAAATCGATTGATTAATGATATACTCGTAATATGGTTTTGATGCTGGCAATATTATGCCGGCGTCAGTATCAAAAAACTTCTTGTTTTTCCAATAGAATTACTTTTTTTAACGAATTGTTGTAAATTGTAGTGGCGCTCATTTAGAAGAAAGTAAATACATATTTTTTTATGGCAATATTAATGCATGAATTATTTTTTCTCTAGTCTAATGTTCACTGGAGGGCCTGAAATGGGCATTCTCTTTTGAACATGTGTCGACACACTTGCGCCATCTCATCTTGGGGTGGTTGCTGCAGGTGCCGAAAACCTCAAACGGCGCAAATATAATAGCCTTCTTGGAAGCAATATATTTGAGCCGTTTGGGGTGGAAACTCTAAGGCCATGGGGTCCGAGTGCCCATATTGTTTTTCGTGACATCGCCAAGCGGCTGGTCGACTCATCACGTGACCCGAATGCTGGTCTATTTTTGGGTCAAAGAATCAGCATTGCCATACAACGTGGCAATGCTGCCAGCCTGTTGGGCACGTTTCCCGTTGACAACGATGTGGACGAGTTTTTTGATGCCCTTCGAGCTCCCCGCCTTTTTCTTGGAATTGTAAATAATATTATTATTTTGATTTTTAAGATTTGTATGTGATTTCAAAAGACAGTTGAAAACAAACAAAAAAAAATGTAAAAAGACGTAGGTTATCTAGATAATAACAAAGGCTACTTTTTAATCTACAACTCATTATTATTATTAGGTTTTTTACCCATCAACCTAAAATAGATAAGCGTGGTGGTTCTATTTTTTTAAATAAATGTTACCCCGCTCTATGAATATCTCTTGTATCGTGGGCGTTTAGAATTATAAAAACTCACATTCATAAATAATCACACAGGTTTCACCTAGTTCAGGCAAATGAGCATCTATGTTCTATTTTAAATTCTAAGATATTTTGTGTATGTGCATTATTTTTTTTTATTAAATAAACAATTATTATTATTAATTAGACCCGAAACTACTACCTATAAGCCACACAAATATTTTTTTCGTGCAGAAATCGAACCAGTGACTAATCGCCAATCGTGTCCAGCCGCGCCTGTAGGTCTACTTATCATATTTTTAATTGGGTCTTGAAAATGTTACAAAATATTCGATTATAATCATTGTACACTGGGATATCCAGGGGGTATCGTGATCCCCATAACTGGGTGGTGGATGTTAGACAGGTAGTCGCTCCATGTAAAACACTGGTATTCAGCTGCATCCAGTCAGACTGGAAGCCGACCCCAACATAGTTGGGAACAGGCTAGGCAGATGATGGCGACCCTTTTGTTCGTTTAATACTAAAAATAAGATTAAAAAAGGCAAACCCTCAGGAAGTCAGTCAGCCAGTCGGTCAGTCTTCTCTGGAATGCACTTCCTCTCGATATCAGGATGGCCACCAGTCGGTATGCATTTAAGCGGAAATTGAGAATTTATTTTCAGAACAAATAAGCAGAGTTATCTCATAAACCCCCTTTCCTTTTATATATATATAATTATGTATGTATGTATGTATGTATATGTTTATATAGGTATATGGTATCCAGATATATAATTATGTATATGAGTTTACATCATTTTAACTTTTTAATTATTACTTTTTGTTATGCACCTGCCAATATGTTATCTCTTCACCACCCTTGGTTGACTGGTAGAGAATGCCTAAGGCATTAAGTCCGCCTTTGTACCTTTGTGCATGAAGTATAAATAAATAAATAAATTGTAAACTCAATCCAGCTCAAATAGACTAGTAATTAATCTAGATTTCTAATCCCAAATTAGGCAGTTCCAAGTTCCACGAACAGCGCCCCCTGGTGAGTGTTTGCTGTCACGCGAATGACCCATCACTGATAAGTACTGATAAGTACTGATAACACATGCTTGAACGCTAGGTTATCTGTGCATTTTAGCTTTTAAGGGCGCAAAGGAATTTGTGTTTAATGCCTTGACTTGGAATGATGGTGGGATGTTAACCTTTTGTTCGTTGTGATATTTTTAAACTATGTAGTATTCCATTCATAATTATGGTTATGTACTTTCTTAGTTTATCTGGAACAGGAGTGTGATTCTGTAAGACCTCATTCTTAACTTCGAATCGGAATACGCTGTACACCCATTCGCTGGACTCCCATTTGGTGCATCCCTGAGACACACACCTCACTTTGTTGTAATCCTCATTTGATTTGTATTTTTTGTGTTGTAATGTGTCTTTTAATAATAATAATAATAATAATATCTTTATTTGCATAGAAAGTAGGTGTACAAAATATAGATGTTCACAGAATTTTCGTCCCTTGTACAATCTACCTTAAAATTAGGCATGCAAATGTTGAGAGTTTGAGATTAATAACTAGGTAATAAAATAAGTTTACAAATTGTTATTAAATGTAGGTATTCCGTACAAATAAAAATATAGTTTTTATAAATATTGATTGTTTTTATTTATTGTGTGCATCAAATAAATGTTTTATCTATCTATCTATCTATCTATCTGTGAGTTTCTTGATTGGCATTCTATAAACTCGGTTGATAATTCGTTGATAGTTCGAATTTACACTAGCGCCACCCTTACGAGTGTGTCAGCGAATTGAACTACATTGACAGGGAGATTTTGACAGATAAAGTATGAGATGAGGTAAGAAGTGGCACTCTGGAAGGTAATTTCCCCGTCACTTCGACGCTCACTTTGCACTCGAACCGGATTCAAAGTATCAAATATACCAAGGTCATTTTGAACCTTATGCGAAGTGAGAGTGAATAGAGATGTGAGATGCGAGTTGTTGTTTGAATTTTACAGAATCGACCTACAGTACTGGACATCGGTGAAGGAGAACATCGTGAGGAAACCAGTACTTTAACTTATACTAGCTGATGCCCGCGACTTCGTTCGCTTGAATATCGGTCTTCATTTGAACCTTTAGACGCCCACTGCTGGGCATAGGTCTGCCTAAGGGGGGGGGGGTTCAGCCATAATTGCTTGGCCGATGCATGTTGGCGATCGCAGTAGGAGTTATGGTACTCAGAAGGACGCTGCTGCCCATCCTCTGGTCAATATCCCTCTGTCGCTTTCTACGACACCCACGTGTAGAAATGGTGTGGTGTTATCCGCGGCCGGCACCACACGGTGAATATCGGGGGTTTTACAGAATGAATAAACAGCAATTTTTCATGCAGGTTTGAACTACAAAAATGACGATTTTACATACAAACTTTCATCCCCTATTTAACTACTTTAGGGGTTGAATTTCGGAAAATCCTTTCTTATTGGATGTTTACGTCATACAAAGAACACACCCTCCAAGTTTCAGGTCTCTACGATTAGCAGTTTAGGCTGTGATCTGAGATCGATCCGTGGGATCCGTCAGTCGGTCATTCAGGACAAAGCATTTTATATGTATAGATAAGACTGAAATCTGCCTTAAGTAAACGTAGGCGTATGCTCGTGTCTTCTCAGCAACAGAAGAGGCCTTTGCCCTGAAGTGGGGCAATAACGGGAAGGTATTATTATTACTGAAAACAAATTTAATCAACCAGGCATGTAGTTCCCTACTGTATAGAGACGTATACACACACACACACACACACACAACATCAATAACATCACTTCAATAACATTAATTAAAATACACGTAATGAATTACAACCAAACAATTATGTTATGAACTGAAATTCTTCATAGTAATTACTGCTACGCTTCTCGTAGCATTTGCGTAGCGCTACGCCGGCGTAGCGTTGTAGCACCGTAGCTACGAGAATGCGTGAAGTGGAAAAGTAAGTAAACAAGATTTTGTAAAAAATTGATTTAAAAGCAACCTTGAAGATTCTTGCCCATTCTTCTCCATTGAGACCTATCTTCGTTTTGGAACGAGCAACTAGCTTCAACTAACTAACTGACTCCTTCATCTCATCTGCCCTGCCTTTTCCCAACTATGTTAGGGTCGGCTTCCAGTCTAACCGAATGCAGCTGAATACCAGTGTTTTACATGGAGCGACTGCCTATCGGACCTCCACAACCCAGTTACTGGGTAACACGATGGTAAGACTGGTTTTCATACTTTCTGACTTCTGACTACCCATAACGACTGCCAAAGATATACAAATGACAGCCGGAACCAGAGGCTTTTACGTGCTTTCCGAGGCACGGAGGAACTCGGTATGAAAGGGATGGTCACCCATCCACAGACTGACCGCGGCTAGCGTAGCTTAACCTTTGACCGGTCGATCTGTACGGCTTTAACTTAGCCACGAGCTCCTCTAACCGACTCCTTGGAAATTCAAAAGTGCCTGTTAAATGTGATTGAAATAAATACTTTGATTTTCCGAGACTCCGGTGAAGGAAAACATCGCGAGGAAGCCTGAACTTATCTGTAAAAATCTTTACAAATAAATAAAATTGAAGTGTCTGTTTCTAATGTTTAAATAACAGATTTTTAATAAATGATTATCTATACTAATATTATAAAGCTGAAGAGTTTGTTTGTTTGTTTGGTTGAACGCGCTAATCTCGGGATCCAC
Organism: Charanyca ferruginea; assembly: GCA_947361185.1. Taxonomy (NCBI): domain Eukaryota; kingdom Metazoa; phylum Arthropoda; class Insecta; order Lepidoptera; family Noctuidae; genus Charanyca; species Charanyca ferruginea. The sequence goes on along the minus strand of OX376070.1, from coordinate 3,135,336 downwards.
TGGATCGAATTGCAAAATTTTTTTTGTGTTGGATAGTCCATTTATCGAGGAAGGCCCATGCGAAGCCGGGTCGGGTTGCTAGTGAAAGTATGTAAGTACTTTACTAATAACAAAAAATCAAGCTTTAATTTTTTTGGTCTGCCTGTCTGTCGGTCTGTCTATCTGTGTGTCTGTTTATTTCGGCTAACCTCCAAAACGGCTGGTGCGATTTTGACGGGACTTTCACTGGCAGGTAGCTGATGTTATCAGGAGTAACACAGGCTATTAGAAAAATAATAAAAGATCCGTGCAAAAAAAAAAAAAACCACAGATAACCGAAATCGCGGGTATCAGCTAGTCTATTTATAAAATAACGGATTAATATTATTAGATAAATCTTGTCTCGTATAATATCCGAAGTTATAAAACAAATGCCTCTCAGTTTTATCATTACGTACCGTTGTTAACAAACAGATAAACATACAGATAACTTGTTTTCGGACATCAATGTGTAACAAACAAAATCTCAAGATTTATGTACGCCATAAACTGAGAACACATAAAAATACTAAACTAGTTTTGTCTTTCATTACTGCCTACACGAAATGAAGGTCGCCAAGTCCCTTTGGTCTCAGGTCCTGACATAAGAGTCCTTTCCAACCAAAGCCCTCCTGTAATGCTGGCACAATTTACCCTATAGTTATTGAAGTAAAGTCGATTTTGTATTATCCAATTAAGGCAATTATTTGCACAAATACCTCATGTGAAGTGCCAGCATAAAGTTATCTCTTTCGCATATATGAGGTACTCATTCCTACGATATTTTTCACTCTATGGCGACGATTTACACCGCATATTTTGACACTCGCAAGGGAATCAAAACCTATAGGGTACTTCCCGTTGACCTAAAATCATAAATTCGGGCAAGAAGCAATTTCAGGTAGTACTTATTTTTTTGCAATACCAGCATAAGAGAGCAAAAATGCATAAATGTAGTGTACTACAGGCTGAAGGCTGGACTGCCCTTTCATCCGACATTGTTCCAGGGCCTCAAGTCTGCTATTACAATAGTCTCAGAATGCTCTATCATTGATTTCATAATTGTTGATTTTGACAAGTTTGGTAATCTACTAATATAATGGCGTCATTATGACTTTCCAATGGTCAACCAATGACAGTCCATTGAAAGAAATGATATAGAATGATAATCTCGTTCATAATGACAAATTAATGACTGACTTAGTTTACGAACTTCTTACTACTTCAGATTGCTTATAACACTTATAAATAATATGTAAAAATATATATAAATGAAATCTGGCATGAATAAATGTTCAAATTTGTTGACAATGTCATTATAACACAATTCTACTACGAGACCATTGACCGACCAATGATCGACCATTATGGATTTAGCAGATTACGAACTATTAGCAAAATTACAATGGAATCGTGTTGGAATGACGAAATTATAAAAATAACAGACTTGGCCCCCAGCAGACATGTAGCTGTGCCATTGCCGGAGCGAAAATTGTAATCATATAATTTTGTTTTATGATTTATTTTATTCTATGATTTATTTTATTTGATTATATTTAAATTGCATTTCATTTTATTTATATTGTATTTGTATTGTTTTCAATTTATATTAATTTTATGATCATTGTGAAGGTTATTATTGTATAAGGGTTAAGTTTGCCTGAAATAAATGAAAATTTATTTCAGGCAAAATTATATTAATCTTTCTGTTCCTATGTCTTTAATATACATAGAATTAGTATTATTGTTCTGTATTTTATAAGTGAAAACTTGTGATTGGCTATCTGTCTAATCTGCTGTTTCTAATCTGTTTGCTTTAGCTATAAGTTTTCCATGTTCTTTAAATAAATACAAATTAATGGAAAAAATCCGAAAGCCGTTTTGTAGTTTTATATGGAACCCTCGGTGAAGTCGAGCCCGATTTGCACTTGACCGACTTTTTCTTGGTTTGAACGCGCTAATCTCCGGAAGTCCGACTTTGATTCTGAAAATTCTTCCGCTATTAGGAAGCTACGTTATCCCTGAATGCTATAAGCTATAATTTACTAAAAAAACACAAGAATTCGAAAGAAAATTCATGCGGACGAAGTCATGAGCAAAAGCTAATATTACAAAACCTTTGAACGCAAAACGGGTCTTTATGTAAAATTATACCTTTAACTTTCATGATTTGCCTGAAGAAACATGTAGATACATAAGTGGTACTTATGTACATGCCTTTCAGTATAAACTCGGAATCGTATTTCTTTACAGATTACTAGCCTTTGTCCGCGACTTCGTCTGCGTGAAAAATCGACAAAAAGGTGAAAAATGCGGTCATTTTTCGCGCGGTTTCAGCCAGAAAGAAAATCATATCTAAAAACGAAACAAGATATCAAAAAATAATAAATATTTTAAAAATATGACTTTGGGCTACATTAAAAAGCATATTGGAGGTGCATATCACTAATGGGTTATTCAGAAATTGTACCTTTGTGACGCGGAGAAATTGAATTCACTTTATTTGGCATTTAAGTATAGTCGTCGTTATTTTCGAGTCGTTTGGGGTTGAAACTCTCGGGTCATGAGGTCCGAGTGCTCATCTTCTTTTTAAGGACATGTCCAAGAAGTTCTTTTGATGCCTTATATATTGTGGCTTGTTTATCTATATATGTATGTATTTAAAATTGTATTCGTGTATGTATATCAGCTGTCTGACACCCATAGTACAGGGTCTCTCCTTAATTAGGGGTCCGATAGCCATGTGTGAAATGTCCCCACATATTAATATTATTATATTAGTTTTTTAGTTTAAAAGTTATACGTTTTTCTTTTTATTATTCGTTTTATACATAAATAACCAAGTTAGAAATAATGAATGGATAATTTATCATTAAAAATGACGATATAAACTCAGTTGCTTATCAAAAGAGAATTTCTTCACTCTGCTATACTAACAATCATATTTATACCTACATACGTGTTTACACAACATTCAAGTAAGTGTTATCATATACACAAACCAATTTGATAAGAAGAACGATTAACTCAATCTATAAGATAAAACTATATTACAGTGATACCAACCTATTCAGTTGCATATTCAGTCAAAAAAAAAAACTGGATTTTTTCGCTAATTTCCTTACGGATCGAACGATCATGGTTAATCTACGCTTGCCGCGGTCGGTTTGTGAATGGGTGACCGTACACTCTTACCGAGACCCCTGAGTGCTTTGGAAAGCACGTAAAGCCGTTGGTCCCAGTCCCACATCAATAGACCTTTGAAGGCGGTTGTCATTTTAGTTTTTTTTTCGCTTTCTATTGCCTTCTTCTTGTGACTTTTTCAATTTCATAATTATGTACTTTCTAGGTTTATCTTGGATATCATGGACATTGATGAAGGAAAACATCGTGAGGAAACCTAGACTTATTTTTCATTAAACGAAACGTGAGTATTGTTACACATTATAGATTAAGAACAACGGATAATTGATATAAGTCTGAAATCACGAATCACCTTGAGCGCACGTGGTGATCAATGCTCGTGTCTTTTCTGTATGAGAAGAGCTGTATGAACTGAACTCTGTATTGGTGATTCGCAAAACTATTTGAAAGAAAGAAAATGGTTTGCGTTAAAAAACTTAACAGAGCTCGCGTTGGCATAGGTCAGTAACAAAATGCCTTTCCGAGTAGTTTTCCAAACGGCTCATCATTTTCAACGTTTATAACAATTTATTAAGCATTGAATAGGTTTTGTTTGGGAAATACCACTGACACTTACTGACTGTGATACTTTGTACACACTTTAAAATAGTGTTTATATGCAAGGCACATCGTATTCACGTACAATTTATAATTATATAGTTCCTGTAAATGTAAATATTGTTAAAATCGTTTTTAAAAGAGTAAGTATGGAGTTTTTTGCCCATTCTTCTCGATACAAAACCAACTTTTTGGAATGGGCAACTGGAATCAATTTTTTTCTCATTTGACGTTCAAAAGTGGTTTAATGGTATAATTGAAATAAATGATTTGACTTCGACTTGACTTTGACAAGTTTTCTTCTAAATTGACAAAATCACAGAAAGAAGCTAATAATATAAATAATAACAATGTTTTATCGCAACAATTACTGTATGTGGATTTCACCATAATTTTGAGAATTTATTACGAAAGGTGTGTTTTATGTATTAGTTTTTAACTTGGATCATCATCTGCCTAGCCTATTCTCAACTATATTGGGGTCGGCTTCTAGTCTAACCAGATGCAGCTGAATACCAGTGTTTTACATGGAGCGACTGCCTATCGGACTTCCACAACCCAGTTACTGGGTAACACGATACCTATTGGTGAGACTGGTTGTTAGACTTTCTGGCTTCTGACTACCCATAACGGCTGCCACTAATAATCTACAAATGACAGCCAGGACCAACGGCTTTACGTGCTTTCTGAGGCACGGAGGGAACTCGGTATGAAAGGGATGGTTACCTATCCACAGACCGACCGCGGCTAGCGTAGCTTAACCTTTGACCGATCGATCTGTACGGCTTTAAATTAGCTACGAGAGCCTCCTTCTCTTTAAAAATAAATAAAAAAACAAATTGCATCCGATAAGAATTACGGTGTTTGAGATAAACAACTCACCAATATTTATTCTCTGCATAATATCCTCAATGATAACACGTCACTGTGATGGCTGTACAGATAGGTACCCATGGGCCACAGACACCCCACTTTATCTTGTCCCGTTAGCGATAATACTGCTGCTGGGTAATACCTAGTATTACCCAGCCAGAAATTCTGTATTACATATATTATATGTTAAATTTATATTTCAGTATTTCTGACTTATAACGACTAACCTATAACGACTGCCAAAGATCCACAAATGACAGTCAGGACCAACGACTTAACGAATTAGTATTTAACTTGGATATCACAGATAATACGAAAATCTCTATGTTTGATATGTTACTACATCAATAGATGCCTCCCGTGCCTCTTATTGGCAAGTCTCTAGTTCTGTCAACTTAAACTATGTAGTTATAGAGGAAAATCAGTTTTCCCAGAGTCACGAAACGGTTATGAAAAAATGAAAATTATGAGGTATTCTTATATTTTTATATGCAGAAATAATATTGCCCACATTTCCGATATATAAATCAAAGTTCAAAGATCATCTAGGCATTATAATAGGCATGAAAATAATACAACTGCAAGAATGTATGACTGAAAGAAAATGAAACAAACTTTCCAATGTCGAGAATCCTTCCGGTTTCATTCTCAATATTATATGTAGTATTTAATATTTTCAGTCTTTTAAGAAAGAAAACAGGGATTTTCCTGTAAGCCATATTATCAAAGTGTCATTTAAAGCGATCGTTGGCAGGAAATTTACATCATGTATGCATTTTCAAATGTAAGTAAAATAACATCTGAAACCCCTAAATTTTTATATTCGCATTACATTTGAATTTCCTGGAAACTAAGTATATAGGCTATTAAGTCTAAAATCGTCCAGCCACCTTGAGCAAGGATGCTCATGTCTTCTCTACTCGAGAAGAGACCTTTGCCCTGCTGTGGAGCACAGTACACGGGTCGAAAATTCCCAAGGCATTAAGTCCGTCTTTGTACAGAGATTTTTTTATATCATGTGCATAACGTTTTATTAAATAAATAACAGTTATACGGGGTATCACATATGTGGAAAATAGGTAACAAACACCGTAGTATATATTAGTTTGAAAATTAAAAAGAACTTTTTCTTTCTGTGTGTGAAAACTACTCATCAAGTACACTTTATGCGCCCACGTTTGTTAAGTCACGTGACATCAATTTATCACAATAATATTATCTAATTCCAACGATTTTGATTTCTCTTATCAAAATATGCATTCGTCATTTGATAAGATAACAAAAGACTGAACCAATTAAGGATTACCGTTGTTTTAATCTAGATGTACTCTTTTATGTTTATTTGTCTATAAAATAATGTGTGGTCTTGCCAAATTGTTGTGACATATTCTCAAAAGAGATTAAAAAATTTAGTTAGTGAGTTAGGCAAAGGCTTCGAAAAATGGGAACCCGCCCTTAATCTACTCCGTAATCATGTCGAAAGCTAAAAGAGAGTCGAATGTGACGTTTTAACTGAAACTTATAACATTTTAACTGAAAAATCGATACCAGTCAGAATAACTCAGTTTTAACATTAATTTATTCATTTTAACCATTTGCTTGGTTAAGGCCTTAAAAATATTAACAACGAGGATGAAATTATGTGAAAATAATACGATTTGACGAAAAATATCACACATGAACTTGTAATTTCAACATTTCATCCGCTAACAACATTTTCATTTACAATTTCAATAATTTCAGCGATTCAAAGTCGCTAACATAAAAACGATTATTCAAACGGAAAACTTAACCATTTTCATTAGTATTTCATGAATCTACATCTAATTGACTAATACTCCGTAATTTGTAAGGTTATTCGTGTAGTCTGTACAAGTTAGCGTTTTCCAGTCTGTTCTCGACGGACGCTTCCATCGAATCTGACGTTTATTCTACGTGCACGTGGAATAACTCTGACATTAGCAACATACCCTTTCTAATACCCCCCTATTACTCAATTAAGACAGTTTTTCACACAAACAGCAACTGTTACACCCTTATCTACCCACCGCAAATAAGAAACCACTAAAGTACATGCAAACGTGAAAAATACGCACCAGAAACGTTGTTGTTCCTCTCCCTTGGCTGTTGTTGATTGTCAATACGGGACGTTCACGTGACCCTACCGTCGGCCATCAGATCCGTGGGCACGTGTTAATGTAATATTGTAAACAGAACGCATTAGCGGGGTATTGTGTGTGTTTGTCGTGGCGGTGGTGGTCGCGACGTCGGCGGAGGGAGCGCGCGATCGGTTCGCGACGCGGCTGCTCACTGGCGACGAGTGGTGAGCCGGGCCGTGCGCGCATGCGCCGGTCGATCGCTGACACTCGGTCACTGGGCCGGCATTGTCTTGTTTCGCGTTCGAAAACAAACCTTTGTCTAGGAGGGGGAGACCGCGAGGCGCCTCGCGCCGCCCCAGTCGGTAAAATTAGTTGTGTGTTTCACACCTGTTGGTTTGTTAATCACCTACTTTAGTATTCTATTACTAAATCATTACTACCCGCTGAGATGCAAGCGGATTACAAAGCGGCGCCTCTAAACTATTGAGTACAACTTTAACGAGATTAACAAGTAGGGGGCGGAGGAAATAAATTTTCTTTTTAAACGGAGAGCAGCCCTTTTACGAGAACACATATAAAAGAAGGTAGCGAGCTCGTTTTGTAGAAAGTTTTATAGCCGGGAAGGTTCTATTGCCCGCGTTTGCCTCTTTACCACCCGCAGCGGTATTGGAATTTAGGTACTAAATGTCTTTACATGGGATATTCTATGGCGACCCTTGGGCATTCTAGGACTTTGAAGTCGGAACTTTACAAATGAACATTGCTTCATTCGGATCCAATTTCAACAGCACTTGCGGACATCAAACATGACCACAGAACTACATTCGCACAAGGACACATTTCTCTATGACCTACGAGGTATAAAAACTTTATTACAAAAAATTCTAAAAGTAAAAAATAACTTTAAAGTCGCAAGCCGACGGTTTTGGTTTAGTATTTTTTAAGTTTTGAAGGTGGTCTTTTTTGTAAAAAGGTTTTTTTCGCTTTTTAGTGCCTACTTCTTATCATACAAATTATTTACAAAACGGTGACAGGAAAATAATTCTATCATCCCTTAATTTTCTACCCTTAGGGGCGGAATATTTTCATGAAATTATATGGCTTTAGCTTTAAAGTATACACTATCAATTAAAAAAAGGGCGGTGGCTTTGTGTTTATTGTTTTGTGTTGCCACCGACTTCCGAAAGTAAAGTAATGTGTGTTCTGTGCTAAAGTTATTTATCACTTTTTAGTTTTTGAAGGCGGTTTTCTTTTTTTTGAAAAAAGTTTTTATTTTTCGCTTTTTAGTGTTGTCTTGCGTGGTCAAACATAGAAAAAAAAACGTGTCAAATTGAGAACCTCCTTCTTTTTTTGAAGTTAGTTGAAAACTAGACATTATTAATAAATATTATTTTCAGCCTGAATTTACCCAATGCAACACAAAAGGCCTCTCCACTCTCCTTCCAACTCTCTCTTATATTCAGGACCAGTCTTTGTCAAAGGAATCTAGACCATCCCGCCATTTCCGCCATGGCCTACCGCCATATCGCTTGCCATGTGGGGGAACCCATTGGGTAAAACTAGACAACTTCTGTCCGTGTGGTGTCGGACGTAAAGAATAGCACCATCCCATATCTTCCCGTGGGTATCGTAAGAGGCGTCTAATGGACTTACCAGAGAATGGGCAGCAGCGTTCTCTGTGCCTTTGTAACAACCATACTGCGATCGCCAACCCGCCTGCCAAGCGTGGCGATTACGGCAAAACCCCCCCTTGGGGAGGCCTATGTCTAGCAGTGGACGTCTTGTTCCTGAAATGATGAATGATGATGATGAGACAACTTCATATTATTAAACGAATCGTGAGTTTTGTTACGCATTATAGATTGCGTCCGAACGAATGCGACGGGCGATGTATCATCCTTTTGAAATCCTTGAGAAAGGTGGCCGTATGCCATCGAAACTAGTCGGGCGAACCCGGCAGCACAGTGAGTTAATCCGTTTTTCTCAATCTATAACTTCATATTACTTGTTTTCACTTGGAAGTAATATTAATAAGCTGTTAGAAATTATTATGATTATGTTAGATAGTGTACAGGTTACATCCGGAGCTGTTTACTATACGGACCTTGTAGAAATTGGAGCAAAATTTCCGTGCGTTCAAGCGTTTTTGCCATACCTATTATTGGAATCAAATGTAACAGCTCACTTTTTTAGGACCCATTAAGTAATGTTAATTGTAATCCGTGGTGCTGCAACTGGGTCTCCCCCAGTTGTAAACGTCCCTTTGGTCCTATTGGCCTAGTTCTGTTCTGGCTCCTGCTTGATTTGGAGGGAAGTGCAAAATATGTTTTTCTTACTCCTCCGCTGTTCTTTTCTGATTAATTTCGTTGCGGGATCCAAGACAGATACAATGTTTCTCCGGGACTCGTCGAGCTTCATTGCTCAGGCGCTTTTCTGGTGGTCGCCACTGTAGATTCTGGCTTACAGGAGTTGCAGTGGTTTGGGAATAATGTGGCGGGCAAGCTGTTAGAATGGAGCCTACTTAAGTCCTTTGATGAATCTTCAGGGACCAGTTTATTAATGACTAACATTTACACGCGATTTCGCCTAACTAAAATCCTAAATTATTCCACAGGAATACAAATCTGGGATACAAATTACAAACCCTATGATTGTGTTAAGCTAGATCAATATCTGTATGAGACCGGGTTGGTTGGCGATCTCTGGGGGAGGCCTACGTTCAGCAGTGGACGCCAATAGGCTGATATGATGATGATGAATATCTGTATGTGTGCTAAATTTTAGCTCATTCCGTTCACCCGTTTAAGAGTGAAAGAGTAACAAACAAACATCCACTCATCCAACTTTCGCATTTATAATAGAAAAAAATACGTACTGTATCTAGTTTAGGCTACCAGCCCACGTCAGACTTGTTGTAGGACCAATTATAATCGAATCGGTCGATTATTTCATAGTTTCGTGAGACCGATTTTTTGTCGGACATCTGCGTTGGTATATTGGAGTTCATACGTTCCATTTCTCTCCGACAAAACATCGGTCACCGATTGTCTGACGTGGGCGAAGACCCTTAGGAGGCAGGGTTTTTTTTCTTGTACGCCTTTAATCGTTGTAAGGACTTGTACGTCTATATATTTTTTTTTAAAGGTCCAGTTTTAAATTGTACCATAATATTGATTCGATCTTCTTCTTCTTTTCTAATCGATTTCCGTTTTATTAGACTACTTGGGCCCAGTAGGTATATAGCAACATTTATCACAGCATTAGTGGCGTTTTGAACATCCTCTAAGATGCAGGTGTATTCGATAAGATTAAGATTATCATCCTTTAATAAAAGGCTATCATTAAGTACCATTGTATTCCTAGATAATCATTTATAAGAAAACGTCATCTCTCGGTAAAAATCAGGAAGGGTTAGCGGTGCTCCTCACATTGTTACCAAAAGCTTTTATTCGCACTTACGAGTAGGTACTCGCAGTCAAAATGTTATACTTATTAACATTATATGCACCGTAGTGTGTGTGGCTATAAGAAACGTCATTCGTAGAAGTTATTTTAAAGCAGACATCATCCGGAGGTTAAGGCGCCAGTATATTATGCGTAGGAATAAAGGCACAGAACCTGGCAAGAAGGTGCCACACTCTTGGTCTTCGGGAGTCGAATGGTAGCATTTAGGCGCTCCACAATTGTAGCAACTTTAGGTAACACCCTACTAACCAACTTTTTTAAAGTTTTGAAATATTGAGGGAATTATAACGACAGCAGTGCAGTGAACAGAAATAAAACAACCAGGGGGCCAAGTCTGCTATTTTTATAATTTCGTCATTCCAACACGATCCCATTGTCATTTTGCTAAAAGTTCGTAATCTGCTAAATTCATAATGGTCGATCATTGACTGCACAATGACGTTCTAATGGTAGGTCACTGATCAAAGGAACTGTCAAAATTTTAGCAGATTACCGCCTAAGTCAGTCATTCAGTTGTCATTTTATACGAGATTACCATTCTATATCATTTCATTCAATGGCGTGTCAGTGGTTGACCATTGGAAAGTCATAATGACGCCATTGTACTAGTAGATTACCAAACTTGGCAAAATCAACAATTATGAAATCAATGATAGACCATTCTGACACTATTGTAATAGCAGACTTGAGGCCCTGTTTTATTTCCGTTCACTGCAGCAGTGCAATTCTGTGATTTCTCACAATTTGAATCTCATCTCATTTCCGATTTCACTTACCTGCCCCCTTATTCACAACCATTCGATACGTTTCCGTGTCGGTAAGGAACCGTATTCGACAATGTCATTTCCGACTTCAGTCTTCGTATGTTCGTTGAACTGTCAAAATTATTCGGTTTCGGATTTGTGAATTGCGTTTGAAGGACATCTTCGATATCTTTTGACTTTCGATTCGGTACGGAATCGAATCGAATGATTGTGAATAAGGCCACTGAAGTGAAAAATATTTGGTATTCGTTAAAATAGTTGCGTAAAAATTGCGTTCACTTACCTGGGCTCTCACTTAGTGGCGCTAGCGTAGTTTTCATCGAGTTACAGGGTACCTAATACAGTTTTCAGAATCAAAAGTTAGCACTAAAGTGTGTTCTTAAAGAATAGCAATGCAGTTTCTTCTTCGCAGTTTTTCAAAATTATATTAAAATCGTCATATATACAACTACTTGTAGCAAATCAGAGGTCAAAGTTGCTTCGTTTGTGGAGCGCTTTAGTTGACATGCAGGAAAAAGCTATGTGCAAAGCTTCACCAACACATCCAAGGCAACAGCATGTCCGAATTCTTCATAAGCTGGTAATGCCCTGGTCCTTTCTCCTATTTCATCTCGCCTATACGCCTTCCAATATGTAGGTAATAAAACTTATAAATATCTGTAGATGTTATCAAAATACTACGTGCGTGGGTAGTACATCATTACCAATATTTTTTCAAAATACCTCGCTATTGACCGGTTCCCCATATAAATTTTAAAATTAGATTTCTTGTAAATATGTAGGTTGTACTAGATACATACTTAGCAACCCACGTGCAAAGTATTTTATCAATTTTCTGACTATTTGGTCTACTTGACGTCCTTAGTTATGTCACTGTTGAGATCCAGCAGAATACCTACTATTGTCAGATGTAATATCCATGCAGGCTATGATGGACACAGCACTTGAGACAAATGACTGCACAAAAGTCGTTTCCGTGGTTACGAAGTGAAACTGTTTTCTAACATCTATCAAATTGATTTTTTTTTAACTTGGCACCCCTTTATTTTTGTGATGTTTTCCTTTCAATATTTTATTCATATTTAGAATTGGGAGTTGCTCCAATGACCACCTCAACCTCAAAAGCACTCCATTTGCTGCAGTTGCGTTTTTTGTTGCACTGAATACTTAAATATTTTATCAAATCTTGAATTACGGTGAAGGAGATTTCAAGAAAATTATTACTGCCTGTGTAAGCTGTATGGTGCCAGTCGCGAATAGCACCACCCCATTTTTATCAGTGGGTGTCGTAGAAGGTGACAAAGGGATATTGACCAGAGGATGGGCAGCAGCGTCCTTCTGATTACCTACTATAAATATAATACTTCTGGGGACCAATGGCTTTACATGCTTTCTGAGGCACGGAAGAGTCTCGGTATTAAATGAATCGATCCGTACTGTTTTTAGGGTTCCGTAGCTACCTGTGTTATTCCGTGTGGTGCCGGTATTCCATGTGGTGCCGGCCGCTAATAGCACAACCCCATTTCTACCCGTGGGTGTCGTAGAAGGCGATTAGAGGATGGGCAGCAGCGTCCTTCTGAGTACCACAACACATACTGCGATCGCCAACTTGCATCGGCCAGGCATGTCGATTACGTCCGAACCTCTTCTTGGGGTAGACCTATGGCCAGCAGTAGGCGTCTAAAGGTTGACATGATGGTGATGATCACTGTCTGGAATCGCCGAATAATAGCAAGCAAGCGTGATGATTATTTTTTTCTTGTAAATTGAAAGAGGTGCCTTCCCTTTGCAGATTTTGTAAATAGATCATCATTATCATCTACCTAGCCTTTTTCCAACTATGACGCAGTCAACTGACAGCGTCCGTACACGAACATGACGCGTGGATCAGCACCATTTAGCTTAACCATTTTTAAGGGAACCGAATGTGAATCCACGCGCCACCATCAGCGAGACATTTGAGTGGTTCTCAACCACCATGCTCATTTATGTCAAACACAATAACTTACATAATAAGTCGGCTTCCAATCTAACCCAATGCAGCTGAATACCAATGTTTCATACAGAGTGTTTGCTTATCTGACCTCTACAACCCAGTGACTTGGTAACACGATACCACTTGGCGAGACTGGTTATCAAATTTTCTGGATTCTGACTACCCATAACGACTGCGACTGATCTACGAATGACAGTCGGGACCAACGGCTTTACGTGAAAATAGACGTATATTTTGTATTAAAAACCCCAAACCAATTATTATAAAAAGAACCACCGAACCTAGAAGTAACTTCGACAAAGTTGCTTGTAGTAATGGCCCTGCAAGTTCGCGGTCACGTCGAAATCGTAACAGAGAACTTTGTCTCACCAACACGTGTAGCTGGAAACTTTCATTATGACGGGGTACTGTTGACATACAATATATGAACACTTTTAGTGCTTTCGTGGAAAACTTGTGCTAAGATTGGCTACAATGTGTGTAGGAGGATTATGGACGAGATTGTTGAGCATAAAAATAGTTTTCCTTCGCTGCAAACTGCCTTTGCTGATAGGTAGATACTAACATACGTATACCGACTAAGCTTGCAATGCTACACTGCAGGGTCTAATCTAATACAGCCGGTCGATTCTGTTACATTCTCACTCGTTGAACTCTAAGTGAAATAAGCCGATGCTAGGGATCGACAAAGCATTATAATCAACACCTGCGTAGCCTTTTCTGAAGTATGTTGGGGTCCGTTTCCAGTCTAACATTCAACATAGCTATCATCCTACTTAAATCTCAGTTCACCTAAATTCATCGAGGAATTTTTTCACGGATTAGCACTGCAGAATATTGTTAATTTCACTCTCTTATACTGAGAGACCATTAAGGCGCTACCCTGAGTAAATAACCTTGAGCATTCGTTCCCTCTTCGCCGCGCAAGAGACACAGTAGCGAATACGCTCAGACTATAGAATAAAATCTTCATAAAACCAAATTTTGCGATTTTGAGAAAAACATTGTAGCATAATGTTCATTAATAAATTGCCTATCCTTTAGTGTTAGTAGTAAATCGATATACTTGATGAGGAGATGCATGTTTTCAATAAATATTTCTCATTTCTGTGGTTTCGTTGTGAGGAGATTAAATAAACATTATACTTCGTATAATGTCGTCAAGATTATTTAAAAATTTCATGTATTTTTTATTTGTTGATATTTTTTTTCGATATAGAGTATCAAGGTCCGAAAAACTGCACAAAGAAACGGCTACAAGGGCGGCAACGGCACAAGGACGCGACTTTTTAGATTCTTTTTGCAACATTTTCACTTAGAACTTCGTCAAGTCCGTTTGCCAATTGTTTTGATTACGGCAATTTCCGCGATATCTGTTACAGTATAATGTAAGTAATTATTTTTCTCTCTTTTATAACTTTCGTTTCGGGGATTTAATTTTATGTTGCACTTTAAAAAACAATTCGAACATTTTCAGGGATCGCTAAGGCGTTGCTTTAGTTAGAGACAAAGTCAAAAATGTCATGATGTTTGTTGATAATGTACATGCTGGTTGGCCTGTGATTGGCGATTGTATAAGTCCGTAACTTTAAATGTATACAGAAGCTATTGGCAAACCCAAATCCATACTTAATATTATAAATACGAATGTAACTAATAATAATAATAATAATAATCATTTATTGGTTCAATAATAGTTACAATTATGTGATCACTGTCACTTAAACTAGGTAGAACCTGTGCTATAAGTAACAGTTAGCCCTCGCGTTACATCTGGGGAACCCGTTTAGTTTGTACACTCAAATGACAAAAAAGAAAAATTGAGAACTTAATACTAATTTATACAAAAATATAAGAGAAAAAAGTAAAATTGCCAAGGTATGTAGATAGATATGTGAACGGTAAAGTGTAGAGTGTATATGTAAGTCGGTGTGTATGTGTTAGATGTGTGATGGTATGATGACAGTATGTGTGTGTGTGGTAGGTATTTTGGGATTAGGACTATTACACAAAGTGTTATTCTGGAACACCCAGAAGAAGAAGAGTTGGCGGTTAAAAACCGCGCAAGCGCGTGTGTGTGGGGCCATTCAGGGTGGCCGCGAGCGTTTTCGGCGCGTCGTACTAAAACGACGATATCTCCGAAATTACGATAGTTAGCTCGTTTCCAGTTATATCATTGGAATCGCTATTAAATTTGCTAACAGGTCATATATGGTTAAGTATAGTTTTACGTTGTAATGTATTCGAAATTTAATGTTTGTTCGGTGTGAGCGACTTTTTCCCCGTTTCTTGTGTAACAGACATTATAAAAAAATAGTAATCCTTTTATTCAACAAACTTTTCGTTTTATCTCCACAAATACACATTAGTTCACATAAATAAAACAAAAGAACAGACCTCTCCATACATTTTTTTCATCTCACAAGCAAAACAAACCATGACGTCATTTACGAGTGCCCGCATTCGAAACAAAAGAATGGGCTTGTTTACACATCAATTCTAATAACGCTACACGCCTGGGCGCTTGGGTTACATTTTATTAATAATGTTTGGTTCACATACTTGACACAGACAGAGTTTCAGTGGATAAAAATGTATAGTTTAATAGTATTGGCTTTCCAAAGTAACCACTTGAAAACTAGCGCAAAAAACACCTACTCACACTTTGGATCACTGTTTAAATTCTGTTGCCTCAATTTGAAATCTTATGTAATATTCTACACGTTGAAGATATTTACAAAACGGTAGGCAAATAAAAAATGCATGCTGGAAGCAAAAACATTACACAAATCAACAATCAAAACGAACAATTTCACTTAAAAATGACCATCACGTAAACACAGATCACACAAAATATAGATACGGCAATTATGGTCACATGTAAATAATATAAAATTACATAGAAATCTAAAATATATTATTATTTGAAGTCTTTTAGAGTGTATAAAAAGTATAAAGAGTGTAAAAAAAAATAAAAAATAAAAAATAATAATAATAAAAAAAAAAATTAAAAATTAAAAAAAAAAAATTTGGTCGGTATTTCTTGACGGACACACACACACGAACACACACCTACAAAATTTTCAGTTTCAACACGTTCAACATTTAAAATCACGAATAAAAAATAAAGTCAACAAAAAGTATTCAACGGATGCCCTATCCATTAGTTCTAACGATCTGTGAAATCGTGTGACGTCATCACCTTGATTGCGCATTCCGGCTCTCTGATTGGCCAGCGCGGATTCGACGATTCTGATAGTTTTGCGTAATTTTGATGTTCAAATTGACCACAAGAAAACTATTATAATATTCAAATTAAACGCCTAATATCTATAGTACGACACATAAAAACACACGTAATAAAGCCAGATTGCTTCTAAAACAATCCTATAAACTACAAATACCTCGAAATGAATCAGCGTCTCTGCAACGGTTCTCCGTGTTCATTGAAACGACTATTTCGGGCCGAAATCGTCTGTTTCTCCAATCAAAAATGGTTCAAACACAACCAGGCACGTTTTTATTACACGAAACACATAAAACACACACAATTCACTCACTTTTAGATACTTAAAAGCACAAACAGAACAAAGCAGCGCCCTGTCGGTGCGCTGTAGAATGATCAACTGGGGGGATCGAAAATTGGTCGCTTCAAAGTGTTGCTGTGACATTAAGCCTATGTTATACTTGTATCTCATTTATCCCCCTAGACTCTGGGCAAGTTTGAGCGAGTTAGCAACTATACAGATTAAATATTGTCGATTATTATCCACCAAGAAATGTGACCACCGAATGGGTGGAGCAACCCACAAGCAATATAATTGACACTCGCCTAAAAGGTTGGGCAACTTTTCAAGGGTTATGAGATGTTCAGTTTCTTGGTAATTCATTTTGTTTAGCAATGCTTTCAGTTCCTTCTTAAGTATATACCTTGAAAATTTAAAAATAGGTATCTGTTTGCTAATTTTATTGTATAGATAGGGAGCTACTACGTAAGGGTATCTTCTCGCAAAAACTGTTTTATGGGGAGTTGTTTTGAATACAATATCTTGTCTTCGTTTATTATTAACACAACAGAACCTGTCAGTTGCAATATTAGTGTGTGCATATATTAAATTGCGCAAAATAAATAGCTGTCGCACGGTCAGCACCCCAGTTTCTTTATAAAGTTTATCCGTAGGGTACAGCCTTGGACGGGAGGAAAGTACTTTGATAGCAGCTCTTTGTGCTCTTTCTAGTTTTAGAAGTGATGACTTATGGGATCCACCCCAGACTGATATACAATATCCCAGCACTGACTGACACAGAGCATAGTATACTGTCTTTAATATATTTTGGTCTTCAATATGGCGTAGTTTCTTAAAGATAGGCATGATTTTCCTAATTCTGTTAGACAGCAGATCAATATGATTGTGCCAGTTGAGGTTTTGATCGACCCAAACACCCAAATATTTAATATTTGAAACTCTTTCAAGTGGAGAACAAAGGCACAAAGAGGAATCAGAAGTCTGACAAGTGTGTGCTTTTATCTGTATAGTTTCTGAAGCAGGGAGCCCTTGGTTTGTGATGGAAAAGGTCAAATATTTTGTTTTGCTTAGATTGACGGTTAATGAATTTTTACTTAACCAATAGATGATCCGTTCAAGGCCATTTTCTGTGATACGAACTACCTCATCCCAAGTTTTGCCACTTAATACTACCGTAGTGTCGTCAGCGAAGGTAACAATATTTGCGTTTTGGAGACGAAAGTTACACAGTTCATTTATATATATTATAAAAAGGGTAGGGCCAAGTATGCTTCCTTGCGGTACTCCGTAAGTCACTTGTGCATCTTCACTTATGAACGAGCCAATTTTAACGCGCTGACATCTATCAGTTAAGTAACTCGCAAAAATATCCAACACTTTATCTCGTATTCCCAAGTGCTCCATCTTCTCAAGAAGCCTGGGTATAGAGACAGTGTCAAATGCCCTTGCAAGGTCTAAGAAGACTCCAACACACTTATGCTTCCCATCGATTGTTTTGACTACCGTTTCAGTAAGAGTTCTTAAAGCATCTTCGGTGGATTTACCAGCAACAAACCCGTATTGGTTACTGGATATAAGTCCGAAAGTTTTTAAGTAGTTAGTCAACCTTTTGTTAAGTAGTTTTTCCAGTACCTTTAACATTGCTGGCAGAACCGATATAGGGCGATAATTATTGACACTATCTCTATTACCAGACTTAAAGATAGGATGGATAAGAGCTGTTTTAAAGTGTTTGGGGAATACTCCAGAATGAAAACATAAGTTGCACACATAAGCAATTGGAGGGATCAATACATGGCTAGCAGACTTTAGTAGTTTGTTTGAAATACTATCAAAACCTAGCGCGCAGTCATCTTTGAGGTTCATGATTATGGATAATACTTCTTCTTCGTCTGTGTCTAGCAAAGCAAAAGAATTAGTTGTTTTTTGTGGCAACTCCTGTTCGAGTGCTCTATTCGTGTTCACATTTCCAATATCTCCAGCTAATTTTCTACCAACAGAAGCGAAATACTCATTAACTACGTTAACAGATGTTTGTGGGTTCTGGCTAATTTTTAAGAGGCCCTCATTGTTTTCTCTGTGTTTCCTAACTGATGCTATTGTTTTAATTAACTTCCATGTCTGTTTGGCGTTGTTTTTGGCTTTATTAAATTCTGTGTTTTCATATGTACATTTTACTTTATGCAAAACGGTTGTACAGAAATTTCTGTATCTAGTGTAGATTAATTGGGATTCTTTATCTTTCGGATTTTTTTTAGCTTTAAGGTGGAGATTGTCCCTATTTCTGATACATCGCAACAAGCCGGGAGTGATCCAAGGTTTGATAATCTTTTTACGATGACTTACAGTTTTAGTTGTGGTATTATTATTTAAAGCCAATGTAATTATATTCACAAGCAGTTTTACTGCCAGGTCCACGTTACTGCAATCAAAAATAGGTCGAAAGTCTGCATTTTCTAGTTCGGAAATGACTTTAGAATAATTAATGTTGATGCTCTTTGAATCACTATACTCCGCAACTTTTTTTCCTAATGACAGACAAACTGAGTAGTGATCAGTTATTGTAGAAGTTATTACTAATACACTACAATTTAACTCTGATTTTGCCATCACGTGGTCAAGACAGTTATAATCTCTTGTAGGGAGCAAATGAGCGGGTAAAAGACCGTGAGATGCCATTAAATTTAAATAATCATGAGATCTATTTTCATTTGCATACTCCTTAATATTTATATTAATGTCTCCCACAAAAAATATATTTTTATATGATGACAGTGATATCAAAAGAGCATCAACTGATTTTAAAAATGTTTCTATGCTGTAAATAGGTGGTCTGTATACTGCAATAATTACCGTATCCGTTTTTATTTGTATCACTAAACAGTTTGCATCATCCAGACGATATTCATATGTCACGTAGTGGAGGTTATTTTTCATATAAATTACAATTCCTTCATTTTGGGTCCTATGTTCCACCGTATTGAAAGATGTGTAGTTAACTAATTGAGGCATATTATTGATATTTTTTAGCCAACACTCTGTTAACACAATTATGTCGAAATCTAACTGCAGTTGAGATAAGAGGATTTCTAGTTGGGACATGTTGCAATTAATGCTTCTAATGTTTTGGGTTATTAGGTTGAAGTGATTTTTTTTAGAAGATAAAACACTTATAGCTTCAGAAATGTTACATAGCATAGCTTCAGAAGTTGAATGACTATCCAATTCGTCTACCATATTTTTTACAGTATCCATAACAGAATGTAACAAATTTTAATACAACGGGTATTAACAGAAGTTTTAATATATGTCATAGATTTATTTAACCAATACTCCTGGGAGCCATTTTTAAATTTTATTAGCAGTCCAATTTTATAAATTACCATTTTAAAGTGTTTGTTATTTTGTATGTTTAAGAAGTGTGGTGTTCCATGTATGAATGTGTGTGTTTGTGTAATTAACAAAAAGGAGAAAAATAAGTAATATCCTGATTTCCGTACATAATCTAGCAATTTTAAAGAATTAATAAATACAAATTTAATTATGGCTATTTTATCTATGACAAGGTGAGTGAAAATAGTTAATATGAACAGTATATAGAAAACAAATAATAAATAAGCACTTTGAAAACAGGTATCTAGTCAATTGATTACCTTAAGAGAATCAAGTTGACTTACTGACTTTATTACAATGTGAGGATCTCCTTCCTTCTTACGCAAGTATATCTTTCCATTTGCAGTCCATGCAAACATATATTTTTCGCTTTTAGCAAATTCACGAGTTAAGTAAAATAGTTTCTTGGCTTTAAAGGTGAGATATTCCGAGACGAATAGCGGTTTTGACTCGTTATTGCTATTTACACAAGTAGCATTCAAGGTTGCGGGTTTATTCTTGGAATTGTAATCCTTTACTGCTTTGAGAATACCCGCTTTAATATGAGGCGTAGACACAACTCTGTCTGTTATGCTTTCACGACGAAACGGCTGAACCGATTTTCATGAAATTTGATATAAAAATAGCTTGAATCCTGGGGAAGGACATAGGCTACTTTTTAATCCGCGACTTTGTCTGCATTCGCGATAACCGACATTCACGCGAACGAAGTCGCGGGACAAAGCTAGTAATAAATAAATCTACAAATTCTTGGTTTATTCTGTGGAAATCTGCCTCTGAAAGGTGACATTCCGACCAATGCTTTTTAAATACTTTTAAATTAGGCAATTTTCGGATGTGTACGACATCCAAAAATCCTTAAAACATTTCTAAAATATTTTATTTTCGAAAATAAAGTTCTACACTGCTTCTGACTACTAAACGTTGGTTAGTAAGTTAACGGATAACCAGTGGGCTAATTCATGTAACTAAAGAAGTGCTGTTGCAGTGCAGTTGAAGTTAAGTTTCGATCAAAACAACGCTTTTCGTATTCTCTACCGCTGTCAAACACGGTCGCGTCAAGTTCGCGTCACGCGAGCGCAATAACGGCATTCTACTGTTGCACGTCTTTGGTGCGTGCTTCGGAATGCAACATGATCAGTATTCTACTATTCGTTTAATGTCTCAAAATGACAGTTAAAAGCACTAAATTCTGTACTGGGATATTATTGTAATATTATAATAACGTCATATTCATTGAAATGTAATCGATCGATATTTTTTCTCTCAAGTGACTACACCATGTAAGTTTGGTAGAGTTTGGTTGTCGTACAGTTGACGTGCAGTTCACACGCAGCTTACGCGCAGTTCAAAGATAACAAGAACACCGTTTATCACTCAAACTTGAACTTAACTGCAACTGCACTACAACTTCATCGGCGCGTCATAAAATTACGTGAATTAGCCCTCAGAGCTGCAATTAAATGTAATGCCTGATTAAGACTTGCTTGATGAAACACTCGCTACTCTTTATGTCCCTTTAACATTTTAACAGACGACTAGCCTAACTAACATGGTATAGGAAACTAGATCTAACAAACATTGTTATAGTCCAGTATATCTTTAATCGCCTATTAGAAACATACTCAAACTTAATCAAATTGTAATCATCTAATTCCACCCACTCAAGACCGTCCTTCACTTCAGAAGCTGGCAGGCCCTCAAGTGACATTCTTACCGGTGATTGATGAGCCGCCAAACAAAACCTAGTTTATGCCTAGATTACTAACTAGGTAGGTAATTGGCGCTCTCTCTGCCATTTTACCCAAGGATTTGAATAATTAGTGAAGCTTTAAGCCTACCAATCTGATTTCGGAATTTCATCTATTTCCATAATGTAAAGTTTATTTGTTAGAGGTGGATGGACTGGTCCCTTTTTTGTTTTAGCTAGCCTAAAAGGTCCCACTATTGGGCAAAGGCTTTCAACAATAGTTAGTAAAGCTTTATAACCCTATCAATCTAATGTCGGAATTTCATCAACTAATATTTCTAAGTCGTGACGTTTTTTGCAAGAAGTAATCTTTGAAAGTACTAAGTAGTCCGTTATTATTTTCTTTTACAATGTTTAAAATTTCCCAGTTTTGGTAAAATGGCGTCTCCTGAGTTTTTTCAGGTATTGTTGTCTTGCGCCACCTCGAACCAGCCCTCGCAGCGCGCGTCTACGTCATCTGGCCACCTCTTCCTGGATGGAAGGTGTATCATATTACCCAGTAACTGGGTTGTAGAAGTCAGATAGGCAGTCTACGTAAAAGACTGCAAGGCATGCAGTCTTTTACGTAGACTGCCTATGCAGCAACATCCGGTTAGACCGGAAGTCGACAAAAATATATTTGGGAAAAGGCTAAAGAAAAGGCTGTTTTTAATAATCACACTGCAGCACCGATTATATTAAATACACCATCCACATTAAAACAAAACGTCATAAAGACACCAATACGTTTTGGCTTTTGCCAATAATTAAAATCCATTCTTAAATTAATATTGTAGCGACATCTATCGCACATGAAGCATACTACAACCGCCGTTTCCTAGATCGCGCAAGCAGAGTTATCCGCGACATTGTAGTCGGGATTTTGTATATAAGCTATATACAAAATCCCGACTACAATTGTCGGGCAGTAGGCCACCAGACACAACACCCGTCTGGTCGGAGGATCCTCCCTTTTCAATAGAGGATGAAGAACTTTACTTTGTTCCTCATATCTACCTCTAAAATATCATAAAGCTGAAAGTAACTCTATTACGTTTTTACGACAAAACGGCTAAACCGATTTTGATGAAATGACATTGCCAGATCCTGCCCCACCCATGTACAGAAAAGTAAATTATTGAAAATAATTGTAATGACTAAAGAACCTTTCTATACTAAATTGTTTTTCTTTAGAACTTGCGGATTACGAAATACCTACCCACAAAATACAAACTCATTTTACCTAAAATACAATTTAACCTATAATCAATGTCATTATTGTTTTCAGATTTAAACGGAAACCGCAAGTTCGACAGTCACTAAGACTAATGTTTAGTTATCAGCAATAAATAAACAGTAAGATGCTACATATTGCACATGACTTTTATTGAGTGGGGCAAAATTCTATAGAGTTTCTGGCATTGTCCTTTGGTATGAAAATAGCTTAAACCCTGAGGAAGGACATGCTACTTATTAATCCGCGACTTCGTCTGCATCCGCGAACACCGACATTCACGCGGATAAAGTCACGGGCAAAAGCTAGTACACAATTAATTAAGCAATTTTTGCTTTGGTTACCCCTCTTACCACAAAACTTCACCACTAGTACTGAAACTATTTTTGAAACGTTTATACAATACATTCATATTCAGCCCAAAGTCCACCATTATTCAGTGGAATCGATTTTAATTGAATTGCATACATAGTGAAGTATCCAATTCAATTAAAATCGATTCCCAACCACATTTTGTCGATTCATCAATCAGTGAAAAGTGTTTTAGCAAGCGTTTCCTACCGGTCGGCCGTAGAGTCTTCAATAAAAGCTGGGTAGAAAGTGCAGCCGACGTGCGGGGCCCACTCGAGTGCAAATAAGTCAATGAGAACGCCGGAGGGCCCTTAACAGGTGTTCGATCATCGATTTCAGTTTGGTTAGACGACTCTAGTGATGGGCTGGTACGTGCATATCGATAAAAATACCTAGTTGAAGTGGCACATTGACTTTTACACTACGAGGTCGATTCAGATAAACAGATAAACACATTTATTGGTAAACTATGTTTTTCCTGCCACTTAGTCCGCTAGATTTATTTTACAGATCCTTAATTTTGTTATAGTAAAATATAGCCTACTAGCTTCCGCCCGCGACTTTGTCCGCGTGAATGTCGGTTATCGCGGATGCAGACGCAGTCCCGGATTAATAGGTACCCTATATGCTTTCCCAGGGTTCAAGATATTTTCATACCAAATTTCATCAAAATTGGTTAAGCCGTTTCATCGTGGAAGCGTAACAGACAGAGTTACTTTCGCTTTTATAATATCAAGTTTGGATATGGATATTATAGATAGCACTCAGGGGTAAAGTAGCTTCCTATCAGCGAAAGAATTGTATAGTTCCGGAGATTACACCGAAAGAACACAAACTGATATTTAATTTACATTAAGTAGTGAAGTGATGATGAAGAATTACAAGGCACAATCTCACCATCATGTCAACCTTTACACGGCCACGTTTAGCCGTAATCGCCATGCTTGGCCGATGCATGTTGGTGATCGTAATAGGTATTATGGTGCTCAAAAGACCGCTGCTGCCCATCCTCTGGTCAATATTTCTCTGTCGCCTTCTACGACACCCACGGGTAGAAATGGGGTGGTGCTATTCGCGGCCTAACACTACACAGCAGTCACAATTTGTATGTTGATAAATAAAACGGAGGTACTTATATGCACCTTCGTTTTATTTATTATTAATATTGCTTAATTAATTTCAGTAGGTACATATGTGTCTATTTAATAAATACATGACGCTTACAGATTATTCTAACTTGGAGAGTCCTGTTAATGATTATTATTAATTGTCTAAATGCATTTTGTTATTGTCGTGTCTAAATATTTTATTAACATACAACTAAATAGATGCTGAGCTGAAAATTGCAAAAATCGGAAATTTAAAATTCCCATGCTACTCTAGCGTGGCAAAACAGGGGCGGAGCTTGTACTGTGTTCCTTCTCTATGCCAAATAAACCTTTTTCTTCTTCTTTCTTTCAATTCGGTTGTTATCTATGTTCCCGTGATGGAACCTGTCTTAGGACCACTCTTTTTTAAGACAATGAACACAAAAAAAGTTGAGCATAAAATATATGTATTTCAATCGATAAAATGCACGTGTCACATCCCTAGCACTCCAAGCGAAGACGCCACCGTCAGCCTCCCGATGTCGATGGACTCGTACCGAAGATTAAAACAGATCCTATTATTGTGGAGATTGCAACATCATGCTACATCGAGTTGCATATTACTGTTAGGGATCCCGACATCTTTATAAATATTTAAAGATTAATTTAAGTTATGTGAACTCTTGAGGGGTTTGTTGCTTTGTGAAGAAATGGCGAGGGCTTACCATTTATTTGGTCAATCTTGATGATTGTCTCTGTTTAAACTGGAAAAAAGCCTTTCCTGGTTAAACTTTTCATGAGGTCTGAGTTCCGACTCTGATTGTTTTCGGCTCACAACATAAAAACAATTGGTGATTGTAGGCTATATTATGATCTTTTACTAAACTTTGAAGACTGCTGAACTGCTGACTCTTTAATATCACTCCATGCATTATTCCATTGCAGCAGTTTTAGTAGGAACGCTTATTTTATTCGAAGGCGTAAGAACTCGCACAATACGGCTACTTGAAAACATATGTTACTAAAATATGACGCTCGACTACCACTATCTGCAGTAACACTGCCATAATCTACACAAAATACAGACAGAAATAGTCCCTTTCATATCTTATAATACTGACTATTAAACAAGCAGCCTATGCAAGGAAAAATATATTCACAAAATGGTCTCAATCTCTTCAAAGAAAGTTGAATACTTCATCTAGTCTATTTCTGTACCCTCGATGAATATAAACAAAATCATACAACAATATTCACCGTACGTTATCCAGGATTTACATAAAAATGTAGGTACAGAACCCACTTCTGTATTTACAATTCAGTGGAGTCGCAAATCTTAAGATTTCCGCCGGCCTTTTTTGTCTATACTCATCGTGAAATTTTCCATTGCATTGGCGAGCGATTCTAGATTTGTTTGCAAAAACGAAAATGATTTTATGTTTTCATTTTCTCACAAAACTTCATTATTTTGATTTGGAATGCTTAGTGGAATATTTAAATAGTTTGTAGAATTTTCTTTTATGTAAGGTTTTTGATTTTGATGGAGTTACGAGTTTGGTCTTCGTAAATCATATGTTTTTTATCGCAAGATTAGGTATTGCAAGCACGTTTTTACTAATTACCTAGTTAGTACTTTATGGAAAGGGAATGAGAATGTCTACGGATATAATCCTTCCAACAATGTTCTTTGTAATACTGCAACGCCATCATCGCCTTTTTCTTTTTTTCCCCTGTGGAAAATCTTCGTGGATGTGACAGACCCCTCCGCCCTGGGGCGGGCGAAGGGGTCTGTCAGACTCTTACCGACGCTAAAAACTACCCCGGTGTTCCATCTCACACCTACTTCGGTGGTCACGGGAACTACCGATACTTACGCAACCCCTGACTGACGTCATAATCCCTCGTCTCATCCTCTGTATCACCTGTGATTTCGTTGAATGTATACTCACACTCGGGACTTCGTGTTGCAGTCTTGCAATATTTTGTCAAAGTCTCTCGCGTCACCTTGCCGTCATTTTGCAGTTTACCGCGGGCACTTGCGACATTTTACTGCTAAATGCATAAACTTTTAGCAAGTGTCAGACAATCGGGACATTCCGTCGCAGTCTATTGCGACATTTTGCCGCAGACTCTTTCGATATTTTACCGAAAGCACTCGCGCATTTTGTCGCAGACACTCGATATTATGTGCTTGCAGTTTGCCGCTGAAACATGTGACATTTTGCCACCAATTGCATACTCACTCACACCTAGTCACCAATAGTGTCAGAATGGTCTATCATTGATTTCATAATTGTTGATTTTGATTGTTTGGTAATCTACTAGTATAATGGCGTCATTATGACTTTCCAATGGTCAACCACTGACACGCCATTGAAAGAAATGATATAGAATGGTAATCTCGTACAAAATGACAACTGAATGACTGACTTAGGCGGTAATCTGCTAAAAATTTGACAGTTCCTTTGATCAGTGACCTACCATTAGAACGCCATTGTGCAGTCAATGATCGACCATTATGAATTTAGCAGATTACGAACTTTTAGCAAAATGACAAGGATCGTGTTGGAATGACGAAATTATAAAAATAGCAGACTTGGCCTCCAGGAGTGTCGTCAAAAATGTCACGAGTGATACCTTATAATATAGAATTCGATTTTTAATTGTTTTTATTCGTTTTTAGGGTTCCTTACCGCAAAAGGAAAAAACTGAACCCTTATAGGATCATTTTGTTGTCCATCTGTGTGTCTGTCTTTCTGTCAAGACCCTTTATCTCGGGAACGCGTGGAGGTATCGAGTTAAAAAAAAACCATATACTCAATTCTTCGGTCCCTTGATGCTGTAAAAAAACAACCCTCTATGTTTACGTGAAAAAAAGATACGGCCGTTTATGTCGCAATAAACGCATTTATAATATTAAGTAGATAGATTAAAGTATAGATTAGTATAAAAGTATGGATCTGTACCTATAAATATGTACGGAATCCTCGGTGGGCGAGTCCGACTCGCACTTGTCCGGTTTTTTTTTGTGGTTGCCCGTAATATCCCACTTCTGGGCAAAGACCTGCCCCGATTCTTTTAAAACTATATAAATGTAAAAAAAAAAGCAAATGGCAAAAAAATGTAATGTAATGTATGTATGTAATGTATGTATTTATGTGTATGTAATGTAATATAAATGTAGGTAATGTGTGTGTATGAATGCAAATGCAATAGGTAGGTATGAGTGGTTTATTTGGATCCCGACGGATAGAGAATTTAATCCCGCAGATAGCTAGATTGAAATTATTTTCCATATTTGCGTTCCCTACTCGATATAATTTCTTAGCGACACCGATCCTCTAAGTCCCGTTACTCTAAGTCGAAAACAAAGATTTATAAATATTTCAAGAGTACTATTTCAGCAGGGTTGATTACCACTCTGGGCCTTTGGCCCAGTCAATTCCTACAAGGAAATCCACAAGAAACAAACAAAGTTAGCGTCGTGTACCCTGGATGGTGCTGCGAGCTAGAACAAATACAGCCACCGCAACACAGCCTCGTAATTAATTCATATCAAACTTGAACCAACTCGCTGCCCAAGAGACTGGAAAGTCTTAATTGTACTTCACAAACAAACATTTATTCTTGCTTCGTTTAAATTATAATGCGGATATAAATATTTGTATTATTTCAAGTCTCAGAGAGACGATTTTAAATTATGTCCTGAGTGAAACATAGGCGACTTGGGGATTAGGTATGTCAATGCGCACAAGTCATTTTAGAATTTGTTTAAAATAACTATAATTCTGGTAAGTCCCTTAGTCGCCTCTTACGACACCCACGGGAAGATATGGGATGGTGCTATTCTTTGCGTCCGACACCACACGGATAACCAGAGAATGGGCAGCAGCGTTCTCTGTGCCTTTGTAACAACCATACTGCGACCGCCAACCCGCCTGCCAAGCGTGGCGATTATGGCAAAACCCCCCGTTGGGGAGGACTATTTCCGGCAGTGGACGTCTTCAAATCAATAAATTGCTCCACATCGTCGGCATCAGGGAATGTGCCCACGAGACTGGGGACATTGCTACGTTGGATGGCAATGGTTGTCCTCTGACCAAGGTAAAATCCAGCTCTTGGATCACGGGAAGTGTTAACTAACCTTTGGACAAGTCCTTATAAAGGAGATGAGCACTCAGACCCCACGACCTGAGAAATTCAACTCCAAACGGCTCGAAAATGAAGTTGATTAATAAACCACCAAAGTGACTATTACATTTACCGTTTGAGGTTTTCTGCAGCCGCAGCATCACCAACACAGCAACTGAACTAAGAAGATGAAATTAAAAACATAAACTTGAAACATTAGTTAGGTCATTGTAACTATGAGACAATACTTATTAGCAAACCGGCTATTTAGGGTTAACGGGACCCTATTACCTCTAAGCCTCCGCTGTCCGTCCGTCTGTCTGTCAGCGGGATGTAGATATTTTTTTTAAAACGGTAATAGGTTGATACTGTAAATATTTTCTGAGTGTAGGTATAATTCTGGCCGCGACAGCAACAAATAGTAAAAATAAAAAGGAACTAATTTTTTGAGCTGTTATTTAAATATTCGAGATGATTATTATGATCAGTTGAATAGTTATTTAATTTAATGGCGGTTGATTAATTATTGCGACAGTAAAACATGGACAGTAATAAAAAATCAATTAGTCGGTTATTTTATCATACAATCTAAAAATAATTGAGCAGTCCAATAACTGAATGAGCAGTAAAAATGATGGAATGGGCAGTTAGGTAAATCGAAATGATACTTAGGATGTATCCGACATGGTTAGGTCCGACGTAGGTGTGAGATGGAACACCGGGTGGTTTTTAGTCAGTAAGAGTCTGACAGACCCCTCCGCCCGCCCCAGGGCGGAGGACATCCATGAGGATTTTCCACACCGTACAAAAAAAAAATATAAAGGCTAGGTTAGAACTGTGACCCTCTACGCCCGCCACAATCAAATCGCTCTCCAGTCCCCCCACTCTCCCGCTCCCCTCATTCCCCTCTCTAAACCCATTGCCCCCACTACCACTTCCCTCTAGTGGCGGCGTAAGGGGGGGGGGGAGGGGGCGGTCCGCCCCGGGTACCAAGCACCAAGGGGTGACAACGAAAACTTACTTGAACAGCCAAAGTTTGCACACAAAATCTCGCTCTAATTAAGACATATCAATAAATAACTTACTACTAATATCATATTTTGAAACGCATATTATTTTCATATCTTTTTTCGAATATAATTGAGAGCGAGTGTACTCATTTGGGAGCGTTACTTCAACGTTTAATGTTTTTCAGCACTGTAGAAAGAGTTCACACGTTCTTTTCATCATCCACACATCGGTGGGGAATATAAATGTGGTCGTGTCCGTTATATGATTTATCAGAGACAAGATGGAGTGCTAATCACGACGCTGTTAAACCACTATTCTTTTACAAGAGATATGTGATCCCAGCACCCCAAAGAAAATGTCGAAACAAGAGAAGCAGCATCAATTCTGTGACTTCAGTTTTCTATGCTATCTTTCCTTTTGGTGACAAACATCTAGGCTATCGTTGGAGAAGCGTGTGATAAAAATTAAAGCTCTTAAAAATGTTCTTCGAAGTCAACGCAACCAAATAGTGGAAAAGGCTATTTGCTACGCAACAATATTGAAGAGGATTTAGACATTCTGATTGAAGGAAACAGAGGAAAGAGGAGATTTCGAAAGCATATGCCTGGAGAAATGGCCAGAGATGCTGAACTTGCATTACCAGAGGAGTTGCAGAGAGCAATGTTAGAATGTCACGTCAGATTTTACGAAGAACTAGACCCATCATTACAGGGCAATGGATTTTATTCTAGTAACATTTAGTGTTATTCAGCATAAAATGTTGGTAACATCACCAGAAGATTTTTGTGGAATTGTGGAATGGTTCTAAATCTGTTAAAATAAATACATCGTGTTGGACATTTTACAATTGAGGCGCCATTTGGAAACCACGAACATTTCTGCCCAAGAAGCGGTTAAATGGACTACATTGGAGTTTCTCAGATTCAATGTAAAATAACGGCAGAACAGTCACCTCCAAACCAGAGATCTCGATGGAAGTTGAAAAGCTCTATGGACAACTATACAAATCTCAAGCGGTGAGGCCTGTTTTCCATGGAACCGAAGATCCAAGGGCCCAATTGACGCGCCATTTCACCGAGGATATTCCGGACGTTGATCAAAGCGAGTTTAGTGCGGCTCTGGAACAGCTTAAAAACAACAAAGCTCCGGGCGATGACGGCATTACGACTGACCTTTTAAAAGCAGGTGGGGTCCTGTCCTTAGAGAGCTAGTAAAGCTATTTAATGCCTACATCCACAGCGGTAATACACCGGAGGCGGGGAGCGGAAGTGTGGTGGCATTGTTCTTTAAAAAAAGAGACAACTCTTCTCAAGAACTTCCGTCCAATATCACTTCTGAGCCACGTATACAAGCGGTTCTCAAGAGTCATCTCGAATCGTCTTGCAGGAAGACTCGACGAATTTTAGCCGCCAAAGCAGGCTGGGCTTCGCAAAGGCTTAAGCACCGTGGACTACATCCATACTGTACGACAGATTGTACAAAAAACCCATGAGTATCACCAGCCGCTGTGTATGGCATTCGTGAACTACGAAAAAGCCTTCGACTCCATCGAAACTTGGGCCGTACTAGATTAACTGCAGCGATGTCGTATAGATTGATGATATATCGAGATGCCGCGGTGTCTTTACAACGCCGCTACGATGACCGTCCAAGTACAGAACCAAAAGACGAAAGCAATTCAGCTGCGCAGAGGGGTCAGACAAGGCGATGTTATATCTCCGAAACTTTTCACTAACGCGCTGGAGGACGTCTTCAAAACATTGGACTGAACTGGGCGGGGCATTGACATAAACGGTAAGTACATCACACATCTCCGGTTTGCCGACGTCATCGTTATTATGGCAGAGTCTCTGGAAGAACTGAGCGAAATGCTGCACTCCTTAAATGAATCTTCAAGACGAGTGGGCCTCGGCGTGGACTTGGACAAAACGAAGGTTATGTTCAACCAACACGTCGTGCCAAGGCCGACCACCGTTGATAGCAACTTGCTCGAAGTGGTCCAGGAATACTAACTTGGACAGACGATCCAACTTGGCCGAAACTATCTCGAGAAGGAAGCTGATAGGAGGGTGCATTTGGGGTGGGCACCATTTGGTAAGCTTCGTCGAGTCTTCTCGTCGCCTATACCGCAGAGTCTGAAGACGAAAGTCTTTGACCGGTGCGTCCTGCCTGTTATGACTTGTGGTGGCTGGATGCGGAGGGCAGAGGACCGGGAAAAATGGCACGCCATAGAGAAGGCTTATGTCCAACAGTGGACCAAAACTAAGCTAAAGTGATGATGATGAATGTAAAATGGGGGTTATTTTGGGTCTGTTCCAAGTTTAGCGCTATGTCTTAAATTTTTGTACCAATTTGGTTACTGGCTTCATGTGAAACTAGCTTTTGAAAAATAAAATTAATAAAATCATACTGACTTAAGGTCTACAATGAGCCAGCCAAGCGCGACTAACCAATCTTTCGATTTTTAACCGACTTCAGAAAGGAGGAGGTTATCAATTCGAATGTTTATATTTTTTTTTTATGTATGTTCGGGCATAACTCTGTCATATATAGACGGATTTGCAAAATTCTTTTTTTGTTCGATCATCGGTTTGATCCGATGGTCCCATATAAATTTTACCAAAATTGATGCAGCCCTTTTTGAGAAAATCAACAAATTCCCCAAAAAATTACTTAGACGACGTTTTAGTTTCTTCAATCTTTGGAGGATTTTCAATCTCTTTTAACTGTGTCGCCCTTTCGTTATGGATTTGGATGTTAAGGCAACACTAAAAAGTGAAAAATAAAAAGTTGAATTTCCTGTCTCTTTTAATTGATATAAAAAGTTTACATAGGGGTGCTCAATACACATCCGCCCGGGGTGCCAATCTACCCTACGTCGCCACTGATGTACCTACATTTATCGGAGTAGGACACTTGTTTCGGAAAGTGATTTGTGGTCAAAAGTCATCATCTGTCGACTTTCGGTCTGCCAGTGTGACTGCCTATTTGACCTCCACAACCAAGTTACTGGGTAACATAATACCCGTTGGGTAAGACTGGTTATCAGACTTTCTGGCTTCTGACTACCTATAACTACTGTGAAAGATCTATTAAAGACCATTGAACTAGTAATCATAACTCAGTGCTAAAGACAGCTGAGACCAACAGCTTTACGTGCTTTCCGAGGTACGGAGGAGTTTCGGTAAGAAATGAACGGTCACCCATTCACGGACCGACCGCGGCAAGAGTAGCTTAACCATGATCAATCGATAGGTAGGTACCTACGGCTTTTACTTACCCACGGGCCACGAGCCCCTTTTACAAAGAATTGGTACCAAAAACTGCCATTTTACACATCAGTTGGTATCTCTGTAATTTGAAACTCTTTGGAACGGAACGATTGACGTGGTAGGTATCAATCAGGTATCAATCGCTATTAGCGATAGCGATTGATACCTGCGCTACGGGACACAGGGTACGATTCCCGAACACATATTAGAATCAGTCTAGCTGTAGTAGGTACCCATTACTATACGGTCACGATATAACTCTTCTCCTCCAAATCATAGAGCGTGATCATTTATATCATAGCCTATAAACGGACCAGTAGGAAAAGTTCATGCAAAAATTTAACAATCTATCCGGTAGTATTTGTGATGCTTCAGCATACTTCGTTATTGTTTTTTAACCCCCGATGCTAAAGAGGGGTGTTTTAAGTTTAACGTTAGATAATAAAATACAGCAAATAACAACAAGTTGCGACTAATTAGTGATTAAATTTGGAACAAAACATATCTTCGCTAGGTGCCCGAGTTTTTGAGGTATAAATGTGGCCAAGCTGAGAGTCTCTCCAGATCAGCCATTCTGATATTTAGCGACAAATTTCGACTACCTAATTATAGCGACAAAATTTTTTAACCGACTTCAAAAAGGAGGAGGTTCTCAATTCGGTTGGTTTTTTTTTATGTATGTACATCGATTGTGTGTTATCAAAATTAAAATTCATGATGGTGGCCAAGCCAGTGTCACACCGAGCGCAGCGAGCTCCGAACTTGGAGCACCCCGACTCGGACAGGTTAGAGGATTACGAAGAGGATGGCAGTCTGCGTGGTTTTTTTAAACCACCCAAAAATAGGATCCCCGCAGAGCGGGTACCCCGTCGATCGGGAGACCTTTATTTATTTATTTTACTATTTATGTACACACAGTTGACAACACAGGAAAAGAACATTATAAAATCATCATCATTATACCTTTTTTGAGAACTGTTGATTGATATCAGTAGGCGTAAATCAATTTATGCTTTAAAATGTTGTGCCATTGTCCCCCAGCGGTGGCCACAGGGAATGTTTAAAAATAGTGTCGCTCTCCACCAGTAAGTTGTGGTAGCCAGGCGTTATGGGTCTACGAATCGAAGATCTACGAATGACAGCCGGGACCAACGGTTTTACATATTTTCAGAGGCACGGTGGGGTCTCGGTATGAAATCTATGGTTACCCATCCACGGATCGACCGCAACAAGCGTAGTTTAACCATGCCCAATCGATCCATGCAGCTTTTACTTACCCACAAGCGAGCCCCACTAGAGTACACGCGTGGCCTACTCTAGTAGACCACAGTAACATTTTTGCTCATAACTTAGCAGTTTTGAATGTTAGAGCGATGAGCTTCCAGGTAAACCTGCTCCATTAAATTTGTCGACAAGTCAGTTCCACGTGTGACCTTTGCGCAAACACATATTTCTGTAATTTGGTGCCAAAACCGCGGGCCTACCATAGTAGTCCGCGCGTGTATTGGTGTACCAAATTCAGGCAAGCCATTTTTATCGTATTTCAAGTTTGTAAGGTATATTTATTGATATTTACTTTTACCTTAAAGCACACTTATGTTTATTTTGTACTGTAAAATGTATTATTTTAAGTTCGGAATTTTTCTACTTTTGTGCAGATATTTACTTATCTAATCATGGGTACTGCATAAGTGAAGAGGTGACTTATGGAGACTTATGATGATGATGATGCAATTGAGAGTGAAGAAGAGAACTAGCGCCGGATTTTTAAGCCCTGTATCGTGAGGCATAATCCAGTGAAATCGAAACTGGATTGAAAGCTTCGCAATCAAGAGTTGCATTTTCAGTTTTCAGAAGGACGAGACTTTTGTGTCCTACCTCCAAAAAAAAATCAGTCAACTTACTTTCTATATAGCAAAACGACGCAACTATTGATTCCGATACACATGAAGAACGCAAGTCTGAAATAATTATTTTTGCAAACGTACTAAGTGTGGTGACATATTGATAGATATGAAATGTGTAAATAATACATGGTCCTAAGAAACTGCCGCCGATGACAATTTACATTTTTTCTTGATTTGATGAACATTATAATTATAATAATAATAACAAATAACAAAAACAGCACGATGTCACCTCAAAGTTGAGACGAGTTGGTCGATTGCGCCTATTGTAAAAGAGCTCGATATTGATCAACGAAAAAGTGGTGCAAGACTTGCAACAAATGAATTTGCCCTGATCACCAGGCTGTGGTGTGTACTGAATATTACAAAAACTGTTTTTTTTCTAATTAACATTAGTTTAAGGAAATAATGTAAGACATTGATCTCAGAAGTGCCATTTTCGTTATTTTTTTCTATTAGATAAGTAAATTGTTATAATTCAAAGTTCCTACCAGTTATATAAAAAAATAAGTTTACACTGTAAAACTTAATAAATTAATACCTAGTATATTATTTTGATTATTATTTTCATTTTAATATTACCTAAAAAACATTTATTGACATTTCTAAAAGGCCTACTATAGTAGGCCACGCGTGTATTGGTGTAAAAAAAGGGGCGCGTGTACTCTAGTGTTAAAAAACGAAATACTTTTAATAAAACAATCATATTTTTTTTACCATTTATTATACATAGTTTTTGTAACACGATACATAATAAGCATTCCCTATAACAACATGCATAGAAACTTACATGCATAGAAACTTACGTGCAAAGAAGTTGACACATGTATGTACAGTAACCGATGTCAAATATTGATGAATGCTAATATAAGATAATATTTTTAAAATAAACGAATACTGTATTTTTCTTAATGATATGAAGCTCATTTTCAAATAGTCAGATAACTTTTATCTGACAGATTGACAAATTTTCTAAACAAAATGGCCTAGTTTGGGGTCAGTTGGCCGTGTGTGAAATGTCCCCATTTATTATTAATAAAAGCTGCTTCCTTCATATTTATTACACGGTAAAAAGTTATGACAATAAAACAAATTGGCCCAAAATTTAAAAACTCATAGTTGCAATTTTCCCATTATCATTTGGATTGTGAGATACAATTGTTGTGGTATTAATAATAAGTTGTCTAATGATAAAATAAAACAGTCAGTTTCTTTGCACGCCAGACTACATGAACGATTTCGAAACATATGTACCAGCTTTTAAATATTAACTATGAATTCAAATGTTTGCCTTTTTCATTCATAAATTCTAATAATTAGGGATCATCCACAAAGTACGTATAAATATTTTATTGGTCGTTAATAGATACATCTCACGAAAAGAGAGTTAATACCCGTTAGGCACAACAGCTGTACCAACAATTCATCAAAGGGGGAGAAAAAATGTGAGGAGAAAAATCCAAATAAGTACGAAAAAAGGTATGTTGTCAATGCATTAAGGATATTACCAGTAAAAAGGTTCGAACTTCAAAAATGACACACTAAGGCACACACACATAAATCACGTAATATTGTACCTAATATCACACTACAATATTATAGTCGTACGTATTATAGAAACATCATAGATTTTAAGACTGTCGAGGAACTTAATTTCCGTTTGATTTGAAGGGCATTCTGACACTTAATACACGACATACTTCAGTTGACGCCGACGCGACGTTAAGCTCAAGTGAGCTAATTAGCAAAGTTACGACGTGCCACTCACGGAGCTCATATCATCTTTTAACTTGTAATATTATTGGCTATGAGTGTATTCACGAATATCATATACACTCCCGGGCTCCTAAAATGAGCAATCCTGCGTCAACGACATTTCAAAATCGTGAATTCAAATTTGGAACTGTGGTGTCATCAAAATCATGACCAGCGCTGCTATTCTGTTACAATCTCCCTCGGTGAACACCTAGGTGAAGTGAACTGTCATCCGTAGCGCTTTGTAAATCCCTAGCATCGGGACAGATGACAGTTCACTTCACCTTGGTGTTCACCGAGAGAGATTGTAACAGAATAGACATACCGTATGCCAGTTTCAAAACTACATAAATAAAATTTCGACTCATCAATATTTCGATGTTTTAGGCCTCTAAACCAATTCATGAAAATGCACGATAGTCGATATAGCAGGTCAGAGTGAATTTCAACACACTATGAAATTCTCCCGTTTCGATAGCGCGATTACAAACATATTAAGTCACATACACAAACAGTCAGACTAATATAACAATACCAGAATTATACCAGAGCAATAGATTAAAAAATGCATCGTAAGGAAACCCACATTCATTCTTTAGATCGGTTTTTTTTTCTCAGTATTGGTACAAGCTCATTTACTGGTTTATTCTTACTCATGCGAAACCTCTAACAAGCTGTCGCCGTAACATAATTTGTAGATGATCCTTTATCTAATTCTAATATTTAATACTATTGATTACCTAATATTACATAACTTCATATAATAGTGATATTCTAAATGTAGAATAATTATATATTATTATATTATTTACTAAATATACATATATGTTGGAACAAAGCATTTAATGTCGAGGAATGGTTAAGTTAAACTTTTGCGTACTGGAAATTGTTATTAATATAGTAAAACTTCATCTAGATAAAACAAATTATTCATAATTTCTAGCTACCATTTTATATAAAAAGTACTGGAATAAAAATACCAAAACGCAATGAATTTTAT
The DNA here is from genome assembly GCA_947361185.1 of Charanyca ferruginea. Lineage (NCBI taxonomy): Eukaryota > Metazoa > Arthropoda > Insecta > Lepidoptera > Noctuidae > Charanyca > Charanyca ferruginea. Next base: position 3,097,982 of record OX376070.1, on the reverse strand, counting down.
TATGAACTTGAGACTTATTTTTTACAAATGTCCATAAACAACATTTGTGCTTGGACATGATTTCTTTATTTCATTTCAACAGGGCGGACCACTCTAAAAAGGAACGATCGCATTCAGATGTCAGTCTCTATCTGCCAAAAATCACCTCTATTTACCGACCTTTTTGACATTGATTGTCGCTGATTGATTATTGTTGATGGCGACAATTTTTTTATTTTTTATTACTAGTTGGCCTTCATATGTGTCTTCAGTACGCAGAAGTTTTGTTGGAAGGGGCGAATATTACAAGCAAATCAGTATTATGAGTGCACAAAAATGAGATTCGATAATAATATAATGTACAGTCAAAGAAACTATTTGGTAAACAGATAGTTGCAACTAATATTTTAAACAATCTTGTGTGTGTACTAAGTAGTCATTCATTTACATCCTACTGTATGCGTAAAAAGTCATTAACGCACACAATGAAAATGAGCAATGTTGTATACAAGTAGATTCTTCAACTTAACAAACATAAAAAAATATTTAAAAAAAACTTGAGAGGTGTCAAGGGACACCCGGATGGAACGAAGTTCCTTTCGATTAATTAGTGAAGGAATTGTAATAAAATTTTATTTTTTTGAAGTTATAATAATATTTTTGTGGGAATAAACTTAGGTACTAAACATATCGCCGTAGGTACCTAGTTCAAAGAGTTCGCCGCGCCGCCTTTAAATACATAAACATATTCTACGAAAAGCGAATTCGGACTTTATTTTGTAAACGTAAACGGTTAAAAATTGAAATTTTACCAAACTAGGTATGATAAAATTATTCTGAGAAACGTATAGGCTGGTGCCCGACCGGACAATAGGAGCTATGTGCAACCGAATTTCACGGTTAATGTGTAAAAATAAGGTTTTAATTCGCTCCAATATTTTCATAGAAAAGCCGCCATTCAACTAATAATGAACTCTATTTGACAGTTCCAACGATTCAATTTTTCTGTTCGAATTGTCTGCGTTTGTGAAGTTATAAAAATAGCAAAAATAAGGTTTTAATTCGCTCCAATATTTTCATAGAAAAGCCGCCATTCAACTAATAATGAACTCTATTTGACAGTTCCAACGATTCAATTTAGCTTATTATAGCATGTCGTGACAACTTTTCGTAAGAATTTTTTCCGTCTAGCCCCCTTTCACAACGCGCGATAAGGAACTTCGTTCCAAAATGCAGCTTATTTGAGACTACAGATATCATATTTAGATTATTAATTTTATTTGTATTTTTTTTATGAAATATTAGACATAAGGAATTTAATTATGGTCAGAATCCACCAAAACTAAGTAATTAAAAAGAGGTAAACATTGCTTGTACACATTAATTATAATGATTGATATAATTTATTCGTAAAATAATTTTATAAAATGTGGATTCTATCCTTCTTGTCTATTACATCATAGATATAATTCCAAAAAATAAAATTAAAATGACGTAGGTAATTAGATAATCATTTCCATAATTCATACTTTTTTTTTACAAAATATTGCGATGACTTAAACGTGTACTGTATATGTAAGCATACATAACTGAGCATAAAATATTCTATACTTAGTTGGAAAAATAAAAAAATAGAACTCATTGAAGGAAATCTCTGGAGTGATGTGAAATTATATACAAAATATATTATGTAACACGCCATTACTATGTCCTTTGAACCACTTAGCTCGTGCATTTCCTGGAAGATAAAAAACACTTTTATTATCATTTTATGCATAATGAATTCAACTTATAAGTATAAGTATGTATATCAGTTGTCTGGTTACCATAACACAAGCTCTGCTTAGCTTGGGACCAGATGACCGTGTGTGAGTTGTCCCAAGATATTTATTATTTATTTATTTATTATAACTGTCCAATTAGCAAAAACAATAACTAAACAATGGCCAACGGCTCCAGTAGGCGGCTTAACATTGGAGCGGATAAAGCAGTTATTATATGCCTGTTGACTTCGCTAAATAATCATAAAGATACTTAATGAATAGTAACTTATGATAGAACTATACAGGTGGTTTAGCAAAATGCAGTTAGCATTTGGCTAAACAATGCGGTAACGCCGAAGAGTAGAAATAGGGTATTACGCCCATTTTTGAAAAGTGTCTCAATGGAATTCTGTAGTGCTAATATGCCACCAAAAAAAAAAAAACATTTTTATTCAATCGACAAGTGCCATAAAAATGCATCTAAATTTTAAAATTTAAAATTTCGTGCGTACTTTGACGAAAACGCTTCTTACTGGACGCCATATTGCTCAGCGTAAATGACGTCAGTTCGTTTTGTATCAAATGAGCTCATATTAAATATGATAATTGTATATCATTTAAAAATAATTAAAAGCATATTTTGTAATAGGTGTAATAATGAAAAAATTACGTTGGTTACTAAAATAATAAAAGTACAAAGCCTATATTACGCCAATCGGTTGACTGACAGTTGACAATTTTTTGTTTACACAGCCGTATGGCGTAATAACATGGACGCTACTATTTCACGGTGTTTTATAACAGATTAAAAATACTGAAAACTTTGAATTGAATTAAAAAAAATGTTTTATTATTTTATGAACTAAAACTTACATTTTCCGACTGCTTTATGCCTAAACTGTCTCAATAACATATTTATAGATTTTTTCTCGTATAGAGTAAAATACCCTATTAAAGGTACCTATCCCTACAATTCGGCGGATAAACAAGTCTGTTACCATTAGTTACCGTCCTATCAAACAAATAGTTCTCAACACGTTATTGGGACACATACTTTGGCTCTTTCGTACAAATAGTTATCCGAAGTAAGCCCCAGACCCTCTCATCGGTAGATGTCATGTGCCGGTAAGACTCCTTACTCTCTAATAAATAATTAGGACGTTATAACCACAGACAGATAGGTTTTTCTATTACCAGTATGCGAAAATTGGGAGATAGAATAGGTTATTGGGTTTGGCCGCTAGCCATGAGCTCTTTATACAAACATACTTACATCGTAACCGGTATTCATTTAGCATCTCGTTTCGTAGAGCCCCGAGCGTCCGATGTAACGCACCCATTTGATGACGTCATGGTCGGAGTAGTTCAGCTTTGGCTCGAATACTTTCAGGTAGCGAACCTGCAAGACACACGCCGTTAAATGGAGGCATTTCACTTGTCGTATTTGTGTAAATATTTACCTTGTATGGATAATACAAAACGGACTTTATTTCTATAAGAATTGGGTATATTTTGTATTAAGCAAGCAACGCAATTATTTGTACAAATACGCCAAGTGATTTGCTTTTATTGCCCGGAAATCTGAAGGGCAGGGGGGTATAGGTTACCCAGAATTCGCCTGTTATGTTATCTAGCTATCTACACAAGGTGTAATTTAATTATACCCTGTTCACAATAAGATTAGACATAAACACAAACCTTTTTTACAGTCCCTTCAACCGATTTTGACTTCTATTCCGTAGGCTTAAGGATGACGTTAGAGGGAAAAAAGTGGTTACAATAACAACTGTTTACTGCAGTTGCCATTTGTCATGCTCCCAACGCAATATAAGTCAAAATCGGTTGAACGGACTGTAAAAAAGGTTTTTGTAAATGTCTAAACTTATTGTGAACAGGGTATAGATGATAATGAAAACTATTGATTTCTTTTAGTTTGGCTGGGATAATTAATAATTGGTGCGTGGTTAAGATGGATGCGTAAGCGTCAATTTACATACTTATTGCGAGCTGTGAAAACGCGACTCCCGCCATAGATGTTGTAGGACCATTTATTTATTTATATGGCAATTAATTTCTAGTTGGTAATTTCTAAAATTAATTGACTAACAGTAACTTGAAAATTATTAGGTTTTCAGGCCTAAAATGAAGTAGGTATTTCTTTATATAACTAAATAATCATTGAACTCGGAGTAGTTCCGTAGCATAAGTTGTTAACGAATTGTTGACGACTTGTTGAAGAGTTGTTGACGAGTTGTTAATCGTAAAAATGTTGACGAGTTCAATGACGAATGTTGACGTTGTATTGGGATCGATCTATCATCACTGATAGGACTGTTGTGGCCAATAAGCCTGATATAGTGGTGATAGATCGATTAGAGCGTCGAGCAATGATTGTTGATATAGCGGTCCCGCATGACGAGAACCTCGTGAAAACTGAGAACAATAAACTAATAAAGTATCTTGACTTGGGTCGCGAGGTTGTCGACATGTGGGATGTGAATACAGCAGTCATTGTGCCGATAGTCGTTACGGCCAATGGACTCATTTCCAAGAGCCTCGACCAACACCTAAGAAGGCTCTCGTTGGGCAGCTGGATCAAGGGCTTGATACAGAAAGCGGTGCTCCTGGACACGGCGCGTATTGTTAGGAGATTCCTCTCTCAGGAGCCCTGACCACCGGTAGCTTGGACCCTGTTCCCGATACCGGTGGGCTACTATTTTTTATATTTTTAAATGTTTTTTTTTTTTTTTACTAATATTTAGAAATATATTATAATATGCAAATAAGATGAATAAATGTGAATAATAATATTTATTTGCATAAACATGGCATACGAATATTTGTTCAGTTCGGGTATCGGATCCGCGACCCGAGTCGCCAAGTTATTCCTAATAGATGATGACTGACCTTAAAACCTGACGGCGCGAAGGGCACCTCGAATCCCATGGAGATGGGCGGCCTGGTCCACTTCTTCTTAGTGTCCGTCTCCAGCAACTCGATCTCAGCAGATAGCTGCGTCTCTTTCATGCCAGCCATACGCTTTATTCTGACAGAAATGACCAGTTACCAGGATTAGACATTGAGACTACCCAAGTACGACGGAGATATAATAATGCAAAGCTGGGTAAGCAGAGATGCACTCCCTCTTCCCTCACTTTCACAGTCCGGTGGGACGACAATACGACACGACCAGGGATAGATCGGGCTTAGGACACACATATACAACCAAGAGTCACAGAGGTGTTACGTCACCAACTTCCAAACTCTGGGCTGAAAAATCCCCTGACCTCTGGGTCCCTGAATCGAACCCACATGACTCCACACTAAGCAATCAGGACAGTCAACAAGACCAACGGGGCAGTCATGATAGACTATACCTTAGATAAAACCTTTAAAAAAATACCACTTACTTCCAAACAATAGCGTTCTCCGAAGCCTTATACTTCGCCTTTCCTTTCAAACAGATGAGCTGTACTCCACTGGTATTCAGCGGTGTCGGAATCTTGACTTCAATCTTCTGGCCCAGCAGGGAGGGCTTGAAGTTACTCTTGAGCACTACCTTGACTTCCATCTTAGTGCGACCCACTTCCCGGACGAGGGGGATCACGCGGAATGGGAGAGATATGTCTTTTGTGGTGCGGTACCTGTTTAAAATAGATTTTATATGGATTATTTATTCTTGGTATGGGCACGTGAAGAGGGATGAAACATCATCAGCTGGAAGACGTTCACTGTTGAACACAGGACTCCCCCGTAGAACGCCACAACTCACGACAATCTGCCTCTTGCACCCACCGGTTACCCGCGACCTTGACGATGTCATCGGTGGGAGGCCTACCAACGCTGCGGTTCGTGGTCGCCACCTGAGAACCTTTCTTCCCCATCGGTTATCGGTTCTTCGAGAAGAACCGCAAGACCTTTGTTCTATACAGAGCTATTTTTAAAACACAAATTAAAACCTCAATCGACGAAAGTATAGTATTCTTTGTAACGATTTTATTTTTGAGACGTTTGGGGTTGAAACTCTCGGGTCGTGGGGTCCGAGTACTCATCTTCTTTTTTACTAACGTCATAAACAACAACTTCTGTTCATGACTTTTGATAAAACATAATAAGAGTTTAGCTTTTATCAGAATAGGATTTCATTTTAGACGCAATTGATTCTCTCCTTGCATTTACAATACAGAACATAAAATCACACACAATGTTTCTCTATTATATTTGTCTGCAAAGACTTATTTTTCGTTAACTAACCAAATTAGACGGGGTCGCGGCAGAACGAGGAGAAGAAGGCGAAACGCCTAGGGTCTTCTTAAGGATTTAGGGACATGAGGCACAATACCGGGAGAATTGGAAAGAATAGGGGAGGAGACCTTTACCCAGGATTGGGATAGTTCTGGCTAGCAAAAAAGAAACGAACCTCATAAGTTCAAACTCTCCATCGGGCGGTATGAAAGAGATGGAGTGTTCCGTCTCAAACTTGCTGAGCTTGACACACTGGTGGAACTGACAGTCGTCGATCACGACCACGGGCTTGCCGGAGCGCGCCGGGTCGCTGTCGGTGTTGCCCGATATGCCACCTGGTAATACAAACATTTGATAAACTACCATCTTACAGCACTAATAAAGGAATGTTTAGAGAAGTTGACTTTCTAATTCTTATACTCTTGGGTACCTAAAGAGTATCTCAGGCCTATACCATATTTTAAAACCACGCAATAAAAATGGATGATAAAAGTGAATAGTTTAACGACACTGACAGTAACAGTGACAGCCGCCGTTTCGCAGTTCTTACACTGAAATTGCATCGTTTTAAATGGAAAATAATGTCCCAAATAATGATTATTTTTTTCAACACACTTATCGCATCACTTGTCTGCCTATTTAATAGATCCAGTTCCAGTTTCACTTTCTTAATTTTATAAACACAACAAAATGGGCAAAGAGATGAAACGAAAAAGTGTTATTTTCATTTCGTAATATTTTAATAAAAGGTTTAAAAATATGGTAAATATATCAATCTACTCCTGGTAATGTGTGTTCTCTACATTTTGAACCCCCTAAATGAATTTCTTTTTTCATACAAATAAATTTATGGATCTCGCCATGATTCATTAAACACCTAATAAAGTAGAGTTGCAGACTCCATCACACTACACTATACTACTACAACACTTGTAACCACTTGAGCGATTGAATAGGTATCTCCAACTTGTTCACAATTCCTTATTTGTTTTGTAAGGACACAAAACGCATGCAACTCGATACGGAAGAGAGAGACGGCGAGATTATCACACTTAAAAATTTAAATACTAAAATAATAGGGTATTACACCCAATTTTGAAAAGTGTCTCAATGAAATTCTGTAGTGCTAATATGCCACCAAAAAAAACACAATTTTTTTATTCAATCGATAAGTGCCATAAAAATGCATCTAAATTTTAAATTTTCAAATTTCGCGCGTAGTTTGACGAAAACGCCTCTTACTGGACACCATATTGCTCAGCGTAAATGACGTCAGTTCGTTTTGTATCAAATGAGCTCATATTAAATATGATAATTGTATATCATTTAAAAATAATTAAAAGAATATTTTGTAATAGGTGTAATAATGAAAAAATTACGTTGGTTACGAAAATAATAAAAGTACAAAGCCTATATTACTAAAATCGGTTGACTGACAGTTGACAATTTTTTGTTTACACAGCCGTATGTCGTAATAACATGGCCGCTACTATTTCACGGTGTTTTATCATCATTCATCATCATCATTTCAGCCGAAAGACGTCCACTGCTGGACATAGGCCTCCCCCAAGTGGCGCCACATTGACCGGTCCCGTGCGACTCGCATCCAGCGGATCCCCGCAACCTTTACCAGGTCATCGGTCCACCTAGTGGGAGGCCTTCCAACGCAACGTCTTCCCGTTCGCGGTCGCCACTCTAGAACTTTTCGACCCCATCGGCCATCTGTTCTGCGAGCAATGTGCCCTGCCCACTGCCACTTAAGTTTGGCAATTCTTCGGGCTACGTCGGTAACCTTGGTTCTCTTGCGGATATCCTCATTTCTGATTTTATCACGCAAGGAAACTCCGAGCATAGCCCTCTCCATTGCCCTTTGGGTGACTTTAAGCCTTCTGATGAGGCCCATTGTGAGCGACCACGTTTCGGTCCCGTATGTAATCACTGGCAACACACACTGGTCATAGACTTTCGTCTTGAGACACTGCGGTAAGTTGGACGAGAAGATACCACGCAACTTCCCGAACGCTGCCCAGCCGAGCCGGATTCGACGATTGACCTCTTTCTCGAAGTTAGACCTACCTAACTGGACCGTTTGTCCCAGGTAGACATAATCGTCTACAACTTCGAGTGTAGTCTCCGATCTTGATAGGAGTGGGTGTTACATGGGCATTCAACATGACCTTGGTTTTGTCCATGTTCATTTTAAGACCCACTCTTTCGGAAGCTCTACTGAGGTCACCGAGCATTGTACTGAGGTCCTCCATGGTCTCAGCCATGACCACTATATCGTCGGCAAACCGAAGGTGAGAGATGTACTCGCCATTGACGTTGATGCCTAGCCCGCTCCAGTCCAGAAACTTGAAGACATCCTCCAATGCAGCGGTGAACAGTTTCGGAGATATGACGTCTCCCTGTCTCACACCTCGCTGCAGAAGGATAGGTTCCGAGGTCTGGTCCTGAAGCCGGACTGACATGGTGGCGATTCTGTATAGACACTTCAACACCTCGATATACCGATAGTCGATTTGGCACCGTTGGAGAGACTGCAGTACAGCCCAAGTCTCGATCGAATCAAATGCTTTCTCGTAGTCCACAAACGCTAAACAGAGAGGCAGGTTATACTCTTCGGTCTTCTGTATAACCTGCCGCAGCGTATGTATGTGGTCTACGGTGCTAAAGCCTTTTCGGAAACCGGCTTGTTCGGGAGGCTGAAAGTCGTCAAACCTGCGCGCGAGACGATTCGTGATGACTCTTGAAAACAACTTGTAGACATGGCTCAGAAGTGAGATGGGCCTATAGTTCTTCAACCGAGCATTGTCGCCCTTTTTGAAGAAGAGTACCACCACACCTCTGCACCATGCCTGTGGCGTTTTTCCCTCGAGTATGACGGAATCAAACAGCTTCTGAAGGGCCTTAAGTACCGGTTTTCCACCCGCCTTCAGGAGTTCGGCCGTAATTCCATCATCACCCGGTGCCTTGTTGTTTTTAAGCTGTTTCAGAGCCATCCTAATCTCGTACAGGCTGACGTCCGGGATGTCTTCGGTATAGTGTCGGGTTAGTCTAGCTCTTGGGTCGTTCGCTAGATCTACAACGGGTTTACTGGTTGACGTGTACAACTGCCCATAGAATCTCTCGATCTCCCTCAGAGGCTCCGGTTTGGCGGACACAATCTTGCCATCGCCGGTCTTCAGTTTCGTGAGCTGGCTCTGCCCAATAGCCAGATCCCTTGCAAATACCTTGGAGCCTTTATTCTTCTCAATTGCGTCTTTAATACGTTCGGTATTAAAGCGGCGGAGGTCGCTCTTCAAGGATTTAGAGATCCGTCTATTTAACTGCCGGTATTTCCACGCCTCATCTGAAGACTGCAAGATCATCTCACGCCGCTCCTTCATGAGCTTGAGAGTACGATCAGAGAGTTTTTTGTTTTTGTTCTTATCTGCACGACGTGTCTTGAAGAACTTAGACCCAGTCGTATGGACAGTTTCCACAAACTCGTCGTTGTATTCGTCCACTGAGCTTCCTAGGCACTCGAAACGATTCTGGAGTTCGAGCTGAAAGCTCTCGGGGTTTTGAATCTGGACCTGTGCTGGACGGAGCGTAGACTTCATCAGTCGAGACCTTTCAAGCTTTATATTGCATGTTCAATGTGCCTCTTACCATGCGATGATCGCTCCCGGTCTTCACCGAATTGATCACAGAGACATCATTGAACATTTGCTTCTTGGTTGACATGATGAAGTCAATCTCATTTTTAGTTGCACCATCAGGGCTCTGCCAGGTCCACTTTCTGTGCTCACGCTTTCTGAAGAAGGAGTTCATCATATAGAGGCCTTCCTTCTCCATAAAACTAGCCAGTTGGTGACCCCGGCGATTCCGACGTCCAAACCCAAATTGCCCCACATGCAGCCGTCTCGTTTGCCCAGTTTCGCGTTAAAGTCCCCCATGACAACGGTGAAGCGAGTTTTGAAACCATGCATGGCTTTAGAGATATCCTCATACATGGTCTCCACTTCGTCGTCGGGGTGTGCCGAGGTCGGGGTGCTGTTTTATAACAGATTAAAAATATTGAAAACTTTGAATTGAATTTAAAAATTTGTTTTGTTATTTTATGAACTGAAACTTACATTTTCCGACTTCTTTATGCCTAAACTGTCTCAATAACATATTTATAGATTTTTTCTCGTATAGAGTAAAATACCCTATTAATGTTACCATAACACGGTTTTTGTCGATGTTGCCAACAATGACCACAACAGAAAAATAAAATGAAATAGACACTCACCATTGCCCTTCCCTTTAGCTTCCATGACGATTTTGTCGTTGATACCGAACTTGCATTCTGGCATGCCAGAGAGATAAGATTTCATCACCACCTTGCCTGCAACGTGGGCTGACAGCACTTGACCTGGATGACCACAGACAGACGTCATGCTAATTATTAACTGTAGTATACTTGCATTTATAAATCGGTGTAAAGAGAGATATTACGGAGTCGCAAGTTACTTGTATTTTCCATAATGCCGGCAAACATTCGCCTTATTTGGATAATACAAAATTTACCCCATGATTATTGTAATAAAATCCATTTTGTATTATCCTAATAAGGCTAATATTTGGACTAATACACCATGTGAAGTGCCAGCATAATATTGGATAGATGACACCATTACTAACCAATCGTTTCAAGACAGACCTCAATAAAGTACTTAAGAGCGCCCTTCCCCATCGGCCGAACAGCGACGCGAGCGTGATTGAAGTTGTGAAAACATGTGATAAAGATAAAGATTAAAATAAAGAAAAAATAATAAAGATTTGAATTTGATTTTTTTTTTTTTATTTCATCCAACGCAATGCTCGAAGTCAAACGAGTGAGTGAGAACGCGATGACATCGCATAAAAATTGATATGCGTAGTTTTTACAAAATTTGTTCCAGTAAATACGTGTTTTTGTGAAAAAGTCTCACAAGTTTTTGGTAAAAATGTAATCTCCATTACATGTGCAAGGTTTCCATGACGCTGTTATTTTTTTACTTTTTTAATGTATGAGTGCATAATGAACGGCCAAAGTTCAAAAAGATAAAATTGTGCAAAAAAGCTGATTTTCGGACGTGTTTACTGAATTTGTTTCTTAAGTTATTTTGTTGTTACATATAAACCTAGATATTAACCACAAGATACGGTCCGTGTGTTAAAAATATTTGGAGGAAAATTAGTTATAACGCCGTAATCACGTACGAGCGTTTGTATGGGAAACGAAGGGTTAGGCGCTCTTAATTTTAGCCCTGAAAACCTAATTAATTTGCAATTTACCGTAAAATTTGTTTTTGAGTAGCTTTGAAATCAATAAATACAGACTTAATTGAGCGTGCAAATGATTGATGAACTAGAAGTGACGTCATAAGTATTATAAATTGTCATACAAGATGTATGAGGGAATCGCGTTTTGAAATCTCATAAAAAGGACGTCAATTGATTGGTGGTGTCATTTACCCTAAATTTAATTGTGATCAGTATATTTTCATTATTTTTGTTAGTTTTCTAAGTTCATATCTTTTAAATATTTGTCATCCTTTTTTTTCCCCTTTCCCCTTCCCAAAAACCAATTCTTTATTTTTATGGGAAGGAGAGGGGAGAGAGGCAGAGGGAGAGGTAAAGAGAGAGAATTAATATAAATTAAATACGTATGGATGGAGAGGCAGATGCTGGACAGAAAAGAAGAAGACATGTTGCGCCGACCCTAAGTGACATGGTACGAGGCCAGGAAGATGTTGATGATCCAGGATAAAAACAGAGCAGTAGGTACAAACTTACCTTGTGGTGACATTAACAAGTTGACATACTCCAGTACATCTAGGAACAGTTCATTGCGCCTGTACTTAATGCCCTCGCGACGCCATCCAATCTGGCCTGTCACCTGCACAATACAAAATAATGATGTAGTGATCTGTTGTAATTGCACAGTGATTAAGAAAATGTCAACCCTAAACTGAATACAGCACTACCCAGTTATCCCTGTTTATATTTTTGCATGTTTCACGAACACAAAACAAAAGATATATACAGATAGTACAGATAGTACAATAGTAGTAGTTTAGTACAATAATGAACTGCTGCCCCCTAAACTAGGTCTAGGAGCCTGTATTTTACGAGTTTTTTTTTTGCCAGGGTTGGAAAATCCTCATGGACACCCAGACTCCTCACAAACAAGTGTCTCTGGATAGTGCTTAACTCTTACCAGCTCAAACCACACTCCTGCTTTACAATAATTAGATCCACATATTTTTTTTTTAGGAATATATGAGATCATAACAGTAATCAATATTATGTTATTGATCCGCCTCTGAGCCGTGCCTGGTGGACCCACAACCCCGGGTAGTTGTGGGTCCACCAGGCACAGGTAGGTACCAATGTGACTTATTAAATTCATATTTACTTTCTTTTCAATTCTAGTTTACCTTGGGCAACATCGACATTGTTGAAGGAAAATATCGTAAGGAAACCTGGACTACACCATTTAATATAAGTCTGAAATCGCCAATCCGACTTGAGCAAACTTTTCTGTATGTGAAGAGGTTTTCCCCAGCAGTGGGAAAGTAATAGGCTGGTATTATTATTATAATTGTAAGTAAAACAACACAATACCATGTCTCTTTACGTCACAAATAAAGGAAAGATCCGAAAATCAATTGAGGTATTTTTTTAGGGGCAGATCTTTAAGAGCGCCCTTCCCCATCGGACGAACTTCAACGCGAGCGTGATTGAAATTTTTTTTGTTTCAACCAACGCAAAGCTCGAGAACAAACGAGTGAGTAAGAACGCGATAACATCACAGGAAAATTGGCGTGCGGAGATTTCACAAAACTTGTTCCAGGACATACATGTTTTTAAAAAAGCCTTACAAGTTTTTGGTAAAAATGTTTGTAATTTAGATTCTCCATTACATGTGCAAGGTTTCTATGAAGCTGTTTTTTACTTGTTCAATGTATGAATGCATTATGAACAGCAAATGTTCAGATAAAATTGTACAAAAAAAAAACTGATTTTCGGACGTGTTTACTGAATTTGTTTCCCAAAAAAGTTTATTTTTGGCTCCATACAAACCTAGATTTAAACCACAAGATACCTGTGTGTTAAAAATATTTGGAAAATAATTTGTTATAACGCCGTAATCGCGTACAAGCGTTTCTATGGGACAAAGAGAACATATTATATGGGAAATATGACGGGATGGGGTTATTTATTTAAAAACAAACTGACAGTGCTTGCGACCAAATTGCTTACACTATCTTATCACTAACCTTAACTAAGTTATGATAATTTACTTATTTTATAGGCAACAATAAAATAAGTTTAGGTGCAAATAGGCCCAATTTACAGGATAGTGACAAATCGATTTTTATGTTAGCTCTCTCATGCTTGGTCTATGGTACTTACTAGAACCATAATAATGATTATATCTTGTATTCTACCAAGTAAGCACTATTAGACACTAGTGTTTGACCGCAATTTCAGCTGCATGATATTTTTTAGTGATCCCTGATTTTTTAAAAATAAAATATAGCCTAAAGCACTCATCTACAACATAGCTTTCTATTAGCTAAACAATAGGGTATTACACCCATTTTTGAAAAGTGTCTCAATGAAATTCTGTAGTGCTAATATGCCACCAAAAAAAACAAAATTTTTATTCAATCGATAAGTGCCCTAAAAATGCATCTTAATTTTACATTTTCAAATTTCGCGCGTTATTTGACGAGAACGCCTCTTACTGGACGCCATATTGCACAGCGTAAATGACGTCAGTTCGTTTAGTATCAAATGAGCTCATATTAAATATGATTATTGTATATCATTTAAAAATAATTAAAAGCATATTTTGTAATAGGTGTGTAATAATGAAAAAATTACGTTGGTTACGAAAATAATAAAAGTACAAAGCCTATAACACGCCAATCGGTTAACTGACAGTTGTCAATTTTTTGTTTACACAGCCATAAGGCGTAATAACATGGTGGTTGGTGTTTTGTAACAGATTAAAAATACTGAAAACTTTGAATTGAATTTAAAAAAATGTTTTGTTATTTTATAAACTAAAACTTACATTTTCCGACTGCTTTATGCCTAAACTGTCTCAATAACATATTTATAGATTTTTTCTCGTATAGTGTAAAATACCCTATTACAGAATTAGACTAGCAGTTCTGAATATTAGCCAGAACAAATCAACTAAACTTTAATTTATAATTCAGTGATGATGTAGTCATAGTGATGATTAAGTAGCCTTTAGTTTTTGGGGTTACCCTCTTGGCTACATAAGATTAATAATGCAACTGCAATAAAAACACTAACCTGTGAAGTTATTTGAGCTTGCTCTTCTTTGGAGGCGGATTTGATGCCTTGCTGGGTAATGAATGTCTTCAGAACACCAGTGTCTGAGTTCTGAGGGTAGCCAAAATCCAGGATTTCTGTAAATTAATAAGGGCAAACAAACCATGACTTCTTTTATTTTATCACAGGAACAATACTTAGTATGAATGACTATATTACTTTAAGTACCCCTTTTTCTAAAGGACCTGAAAGTATATATCAAGGATTAAGGGGTCTGGATGTAATCAATTGTCATTCAGTATAAAAATGGAGTAAGTAAGGAGTTTCTTGCCCATTCTTCTCCATATGAAACTACCTTAAAACCAGATTAATTTCTTTTTCCTATAAATAACATAAGCTATGCGCTACTTAATGTTAAGATGTCATTTGCACGCCCATTTAAGGCAGAATATGCTGAAATAAAAATAATGTAACACCTTATGTACCATATTCAAGCAAATTTTTTTTTTTTTTTCTTTTTATGATAAGTCAGGTGCTGTCTCTATCACTTTATGTCAAAATGACTGTGACAGTACGAGACTTAATGGCATCTTAAAATTGAGTATTCAAATAGTTTTGAGAATTTGCCCATTAATGAAATAAGTAATTTAAATCAAAGTAAAGCTCCCTACACTCACCGTCAAGCAACTCGTAGATGAGCACAAAGTTGTTCTTGATGTTCTCCTCTGAGATCTTGCCGAAGTAGGACTGCATCACATCAATGATCTTGAGTAGGAACTCGAACACCATAGCTGCGTTCACATTCTGCTTAGTAACAGCCGCCAGCCAGATATTGGCTCGCTGTTTAATAAAACAACACGTAAATTGAGATAACAAGATAGACTGCCCGGCTGGTGTCTGTAGATCATTAAAAAATATTATCTGGAAAAGGCCATGTTTGCTAACTTTGTCAAGGTAAAAAAACTCCCACTTGCCTGCATGGTGATATGAACTCCTTGCTATTTTAGAAGATTTTATGTTATATTGTCATACAGCATATTTGTCACATTTGTCACTACTGTCTGTATTTTTAATGTTGAATAAAACCAATGTTTCCTATGGTTTTGTCTTTAGCATGTATCACATGGTAAGCTTTCAAATCCTTCATATTTATTTTTAGCAGCATCTTTTTGCTACTACATGGTTTCTAAGTACCTGAAGTCAGTTCTTTTTTTCTTATGTAGGTACCAATTGTATTGTATAACACAGTGATATCCTCAACTCCACATAACAGCGAGTATTTTGTATTCTTCAAGAAGAGTCAACAACTCCATGATCCTAACTATCACAGGGTACCTAGAGCCACCCCTAAGACGACTCACTGACCATGCATTCCTATCTTACTTTCTTGCTCTACTAACCTTAATGTGGAAAAACGAAGTCCTGGCGATGTTGGTGACAGGCGAGCGCACTTGCTGCCTCGCATGGATAACATTCACTCGAAAAGCATCGACGGCATTCCGCCCTATATCGTCCCGGTACACCCGCGAGATCAGGACTTCGCCTTTGTGGTTGTACACGAACAGGCCCCCAATCATCTTGATTTAGACCTGGAAACATGCACAACCGCTTTTAGAGCCAGCTCTAATATCTACTTCCTAGATATCAATTCCAAAGTATCACTCGGCGGAGAGCAACGTAATGATTATTCGGTCTGGTGGTCTGCCAAAATCTACCCGCAATATTAGTTCATACTACACGTCAAATCTCAACTGTGCAAAGGCATAGATAGTATCCGAAGAAATTGGGCTGATTATGAATCAATAGGACAGGATACGACCAATAAAACACAAGATTTGGTACCGATTACAGGGAAATACAAACGTCAGTTGAACTCACCTAAGGTACTGCAGATTGTATCATTAGTTTTTACAAATATTTTACTATTGTCGAATTATCGTAAGATGGTTAATTATCTCATTTTAATTGAAACTTGCTACAATACAGTGGCGATACCCGCCCCCAAAATGAAACGATTGAGAGAGACATGAAACGTCAATAGAATTCTGCAACTGATGCATAGATAATTTATTAATTATTTTATTTTTTCCAATGCAACACAGCTGGTGCTTATAGTGATGTCACATTTTAGTAACAAAAAAACCGGTATTTTTAACGAACTTGAAAAAAGAGGTTCTTAGGTAGACTCGTGTGTTTATTACTTTAACATTATCACTAATTAACATTACCTCAAACATTAGCTTCTACTCAAAAATAAACTTATGTTAAACTTGTGTAAAGTATTTTTCACATCTTTAGCAATAATATAATAATATATAATAATAATCACAACTTAACATACCTTCGTCGTGCATCAATCGAATTCAATGATGAATAATTATTTCGTTTGGTCTACCAAATACTTTTAAAAGAATCATGGCAGGATTTGTACAAAAAAAAATATAGATGTTTAGAGAAGTTGAAATTCTAATTTTTATACTCTTGGGTACCTAAAGAGTATCTTCAGGCATTTACAATATTTTTAAAACCCCGCAAAAAAAAGTTAATAGTGTAACGAAAAGCTCATTATTTCAGAATGAAACGGCGACTGACAGTAACAGCGACACTGACAGCCGCCGTTTCGCAGTTTTATGGGAAATAATATCATAAATCACTTGTCTGCGAATTTTATAGATCCGTTAACATCACTCGTCACTTTCTTTTTTTTATAAACACAAAATGGGCATCGAGATGAAATGAAAAAGTGTTATTTTCATTTCATAATATTTTAATTATGCGGGGGTTTAAAAATATGCTAAGCATATCAATCTACTCCTGGTAATGTATTCTCCACATTAGAAAATATTTTAAACCCTCTAAATTACTTTATTTTTCATACAAATGAATGTATGAATCTCGCCATGATTCTTTATACTTAAACTTTACTTTAGAAGTGAAAAAGTTATATAAATAAGTTTATTCCATACCAAATTTAGCAACAATGAATGTCGAGGAGTCTCCATTTAGGCATAGAAAATGCCTGTGTTGAAGGCTCCGCTCTTTCGTTACAAAACGTGCAAATATGTATATTTAAAAAAAAAGGAAAAAGACACGTTCTATAAGAATGAGTGTGGGGATGTGTGTCAGTGTGAGCGTCTGTCTGTGAATGCGTGTGTCTGTGAAAATGTGTGCGGATGTGTGTGTGTATGTATTGAGTGTGTCAAGTGTGTGTGTGTGTGTGAGAAAGAGAGAGAGGCAGAAAGCGATTAGAATTAATATTTGTTATTCATAAATTCTTTTAAATTATAAAACAGCATTCACTAACCACATGTACAATTTTATCTTTAACAATCTTGTTTTTAATGTTGTAATAAAAGTTTGAAGTAGCCACTTCAAAACAATGAATCAATATTTATAAACTGCTTAGCTATGTGTGTGCGTAGATTTAGGTATAGTAAGATACCTAGCCAGATAACTTACTATAAATCTACGCACACACATTGCTAAGCAGTTTTTTATTGTATTAAGCAAGGCTTGGCAAACTCAATCTCAAAATCATTTATTTCAAGTAAACCAATTACATATTACAGGTAGGTACCTACTTTTGAAATGCCAGAGTCAGTCAGTCAGAAAGTTGAAGCTAGTTGCTCGTTCCAAGCAGTAGGTTTCTATGGAGAAGAACGAGCAAGAAACTCCATGAACACTCTTTTAAAATCAATAATAATTGTATTACATCAGTCTTATTGAAGCTCGGGTACAATGTGAAAATAATGTAACAAGTCGTGTACGTTAAAAGAGGTCTAGCTAAAAATATGATCTTAATAAACCATTCAAATTAAATTTAGAATAGGCAGCTAAGAGACGACCAGTCCCAACTAACGGCGCCCGTTCACGAACGTGACGCACGGATCAAAATCATTTAGTTTTCCCAGGTTAGCTTCTTCTTCTTCTTCGTCCATTTTGAAGGGAACCGAATAATCCAACACATGCGCCACCGTCAGCGAGACATTCAAGTGAGCAGGACATACTCCAAACCGCCAGGACGCATTTAAGTCAATGAGAGACATACCTCGTAAATGGTAGCTTTAAATAACATAGTGCTCACATGTATGTGCTATGAAAAATTATATAATACTAACACATTTATACAATGCAAAGAATCAAAGATAATGTAGATCTACATCATCAGCAGCTCCAAAAATAGTTAGAAATGCTAATCAATTAATGTATAAACCCCTGTGGAGCAAGCATCTAGCCAAGCATTTTTATCAGTGACTAGCGACCCGGCCCAGCTTCGCATGGGCTTAAAGCCTTCCTCGATAAATGGACTATCCAACACAAAAATATTTATTCAATTCGAACCAGTAGATCCTGAGATTAGCGCGTTCAACCAAACAAACAAACATACTCTTCAGCTTTTTTTTTTTTTTTTTTTTATATTGTTATAGGCTTGCGTTTGATCGCAACTCACCTGATCTTAAATGATGATGCGGCCTAAGGTGTATAATATTAGTATAGATGTACTCACCCAATGTATAATTATCTCTGTATATATATTGTACTCTTTGGTATAATATGCTCGGCCAAGGGCGTCGCCAAGGGGGGGCGGTAGGGGCAGCTGCCCCCCCCCCCTAGAGATTCTAAAAGGTTCATGTGCCTTTGACTGTATTTAAATTTTTTTTTTTTTTTAATTCGAACCAGTAGATCCTGAGATTAGCGCGTTCAACCAAACAAACAAACAAACTCTTCAGCTTTATAATATTAGTATAAAAAAAAAAAAAAAAAATCGTTTATTGCTCAAATTAGAATTTTACATTTTGTGAATTACTTGACCTCCAAACTAGGTAAAACTTGTACTATGGAGGACAAGGCGCTCTCTTATACAATGAATAAAGATTCTAACAACAAATAACTGACGAATAATACGATTAAATTCAAAAAAATTAAAATTCATACTTTTCCTATCCACCAAATATCAATTTGCCCCCCCCTAGGCCATCAGCTGGCGAGTCCTGGCGACGCTCTTGTGCTCGGCTGCATAGTGTGCGTTTTATATAAGACTTAAATTTTGTCTCATTTATTTGAACAATGTGGGGAGGTATTTTCAACAGACTTCAAAAAGAAGGAGGTTCCCAAAACGCCAGTATTTTTTTTTGTTTGTTACGCGATTTCTCCGGCAACTGTAAATTGATTTTGAAAACTCTTTTATTTATGAATAGGGTATTTCCCCAGGAGTGGTCCATTATAAATACTACTAAAAAGCGGAAAATAAAAAGCTTTTTTACAATAAAAATATAAAGTTTAAAAACTAAAACCCGACCACAACAAAAAGTGATCTAAAAAGTACAAAACAAGAAAATATTTCACACAGAAATCAAGACATAGGTACAAAATAGTCAAGGTAAGCCGTGGTTGCATGCCTGTATCCCATATGAGTGCGATGAACATGAATATAATGGCATGCAACCACGGCTTACCTTGACCATTTTGTACCTATGTCTTGATTTCTGTGTGAAATATTTTCTTGTTTTGTACTTTTTAGATCACTTTTTGTTGTGGTCGGGTTTTAGTTTTTAAACTTTATATTTTTATTTAAACCATTTTGGAGTCACAGCTAAGTATTATATATTTAATAGGTACTAGTGAACCCCTTTTCAATGATACTAAACACGGTATGCGTATCTTACTTTATTTGGTAATCTTTCCTTTTTTTACAATAATTTGTGACAAATTACCACTAAATATTATATAAATTTGAAATGTACTAGTGAACCCCTTTCCAATGATACCAAACACGGTATGATTGTCTTAATTTTTTTTTTTAATATTGTTTGTTTTGTCCGCCAGAGGGCGCCACATTGTATTCGGTGATACGTCATATAGCCTATAACCAGCGGACGATCAAGACGCTTCTAACGATACCTCATTTGTTCAGTTCTGATAAGTAGTTTAGGAGCTATGCGCGTACAGATGAACATACATACATACATACATACATACATACATACATACATACATACATACATACATACATACATACATACATACATAGCCTGTCAAACTCATAACCCTCCTTTGGCTTTGCCGTAGTCGGGTAAAAAAGACAACTGCCTTCAAAAACATAATAGTGAAAAATGGCTTTAGCACAGAACACACATGACTTTGGCTTGGGAAGTCGGTGGCTTTGTTCCGTTTGTTGTTTTGTATTGCCACATTTTTTGAAAGCAGTTGTCGTTTTTGTAAAACAGCTTTTTTAACCCCGACGAAAAAACGACGGGGTGTTATAAGCATGAAGCTGTAGAAGCTTCTTGGTTATAAGCATGAACCTGTACCTATAAGCTTCTTGGTTATAAGTTTGACGTGTATGAGTGTGTGTGTGTGTGTGTGTGTGTGTGTGTGTGTGTGTGTGTGTGTGTGTGTGTGTGTGTGTGGCATCGGAGCTCCCGAAGGGATGAACCGATTTTGAATTTGTTTTTTTTTTATTACATTGAAGTAATGCTTATTATATAACTCAATGTTTTATAGTAACATTTTTAACACACATGAAAAATGTATCTAGGTACTTTCAGCCAGCCTGAAACTTGGTTGAACTAGTTGGTCCCTATTTCTAGTGTTATAATTATGTCTTTCCCCTCTTTTATTTACTAAAAAGATGCAGATTTTTTCTAGCGTACCTACCTACATAATGTTTTCATAGATGTATTGACAAGGTACCGTCATTATTTTAATTTCCTTAAACAGTTCCCTTAGAGAATCACGCATACGCAGATTATAAATGGCTCTGATGGCTGGCATGTAATTCAATACTAATTTTAACTTATGTGGTACTCGCTAACGGCGTCTAAGTATCGTTTGCTGTTGTGACGTGGTCTAAATAAATGTTATAGTAGTGGGCCGCGCGTGCGCGGCCCACCACTAGGTGGAAGGGACTTGTTGTAAACTGGCAGCCGAGCCGAGCGGACGTGCGGCCACTGCTATAGTGAAATACCGTATGTTGTATTTTATTTACTACCTATTTACTTACCCCTGTGACGAGTGGACGTCACAGCTGTCTTAGTTCTCTATTCTCAACAACGAACACACATGTTTCATAAATGTTTAGAAATGGCAGCGGTAATGCAAGTTTTTTTAAATATTGGTTGATTCTTCAGGTTGAAGTCCATGGGTACTCCATGCATCCACTTATTAATTTTTTTTCGTCGAATTAATTATGTTGACGTCACGTTTTTTTTCGACCAATGCCTTTTGCGAATTTGAATGTAGCTTGCTAATTTTGCACTTTTTAATTTTAAATGAGCTCAACTGTCTAATTGGCAGACACAATAGTTAAACAATTGACGCGAATCTAATGGAGATATCGTTACAGTTAAGAGGACATTTTAAATTATAAACTTATTTATCATCATCATCATCATCATTTCAGCCGGAAGACGTCCACTGATGGACATAGGCCCAGGGCCGTAGCTAGGGGGGGGCATTGTGGGGCAATGCCCTACCTTGAAGTCACAATACCCTACCTTAAAAATACCAAAAGCTAAGACAAATTATTATAATTAAATTGTTTGTTCATAGTTTGAGATAAAAAAAATGTAGCGATAGCTATCTAAACTTAAACACACGAAAACAATACGATCTAAATGATATTTTTGGTCGTATCTAAGTATTTAATCCACCCAACAATTAATTATTACCTCACTCTCACTCAGACGTGGATCACATTCACTACACGCTCAGTGATATAATAGGTACATGGTGATTGATTTAGGAGCCCATATTTCGAGGGCCGATCAATTATCATTAGTTTTTTACTTCTGCCCTACCTGTAACTAATGCTGCCCAACCTCAAATTCGACTCTAGCTACAGCCCTGCATAGGCCTCCCCCAAGAAATGGGGGAGGTGGTTAACTTATTTATCATTTTAATTATTTAATGAAATGAAACTATGCTACTAAAAACAAACTAGATACTTAATAATGAATAGTTTAAAGACAAAGATTTGTTTAATAAGAAACAAAATAAAAACCACATAGGTATATGTACATAGTATATTCCCTATTATCTTTATTCTTGTACTAGCTTCTGCCCGCGACTTCGTACGCGGATCCTGTTGCTTATGCCAGCGACAACGGGGTCGGCAAAATCGAAGATCTGAAACGTCTGATGTCGAATTCTAAGAGCCCGGGGACGGGAAACCAACGGGATGCGCGAGACGATTCGAGACGTTCAAAAAGTACAATTTTGAATCATACCTCCGATGGCGGAATATGTGGCGTAGCGCCACATATTCCGCCATCGGAGGTATGATTCAAAATTGTACTTTTATTCCGCCATCGGAGGTATGATTCAAAATTGTACTTTTTGAACGTCTCGAATCGTCTCGCGCATCCCGTTGGTTTCCCGTCCCCGGGCTCTTAGAATTCGACATCAGACGTTTCAGATCTTCGATTTTGCCAATCTTAAGAGTATACCTAAATGCACTCCGTTCCTTATCAACCCAAGGAAGGTCGCTATGCCCTACGGCTATATCTGAGACACATCCGATTCTTCAGATGATAAGAATTCAAACGTTCGTTGCGCTCTTATTCTGTCTCTTCATGCCGTACTTCAGCTATTCTTTCGCTCTCACTTTCTAACTGATTATGAATATTTTGTTGTGTGCGTGTTCGGGACAATGTATGATAATCTCGATCAGCAGTTAATCGTGCATCACGTTCATCACTCGTTTCAAAAGACCTGTTAGTAGATGTGCGAATACGCTGAGAACTCAAGCGTGATTCTCTGTCCGTGAACGTCTCCGAGTCGCGAGACAATGCGTGACCTTCATGATCAGCGGTCAGTCGCGCATCACGTTCCCCACTTGTCTCTAGAGACCTAGAAGTCGATGCGTAGATACGCTTGGAACTTAAGCGCAATTCTCTATCCGTGAACGTCTCCGACTCGCGAGACAATGCGTGACGTTCACGATCAGCGTTCAGTCGCGCATCACGTTCCCCACTTGTCTCTAGAGACCTGAATGTAGATGCGCAAATACGCTGGGAACGCAAACGTGCTTCACGATTTGAAGAGGTTTCCGCGGAGCGATTTGCAGCCTGATGTTCTCGAACAGCATCAAGTCTCTCCTGACGCTCTTCGGTAGATACTTGGGATCTTATGATCTTCAATCTTTTAGCTCCTTTGGAACATTGAGAAAGATTTGACCTCTTTCTAGGCATGGTTATAGTTTTATTGTGAAGAGATACCTGATTAATTAAAAACTAAGTGACTGCTCCCCTGCGTTACCGGGTAGGTTACCGTGTAAAGGAAATTAAACACTCAAATAACATAAGCAGGAAGTCATATTTAACCAATAAAAAAAAGGGAGTTTTGACCAGTAGAGTCAAATTTTCAATGATATACCAGCGTCATCAAAAATCAGTCCTAAACTGTTACCGCCTTCACCGCGTGGAGGTACTCCCAGGAGGAGGAGGAGGAGGTACTCCGCGTGGAGGTACTACTCGTGAAATTAGTGACAGCTTTACAGTAAAATTAGTGATAGCTTTGATTTCCACATCAGATGTTTCTGATCTCGATTTTTATAAGTCAACAGGAAATGCTCATCAGACCGAATAACTTTTGCTAAGACGTCATTCCTCTAAGTGTTATGGTGTAGCTGGGCTCTTGGAGTTCCACATCAGGTGTTCCAGATCTTAAAATTTATTCTCTTAGCAGAAAATGCTCATCACGTGGAACAATTTTTGCTATGGTACCATTTTTGTATCTCTTATAGTTTAGCTGGTCTGTAGCGGTTCCGCATCAGGAGTTCAAGTTTCCAAGATAAATTATAGCCTATATGTTGCCTAGACTTTATACCTATACAACAAAAAATCATTCAAATCCGTCCAGCAGTTCCGAAGATTAGCGTGTACAAACAAACAGACAAACAGACAAACAGACAAACAGACAAACAGACAAACAGACAGAATTTTTTTTTTGGATTCGTGCTCTATTACTGTTTCTAAACCCCCCTCAATTATTACTTTTTTAATATATTCAATGTACAGACACAGTTTTTTTACTGTTTTATTATATGTATAGAAGTATTTGGTTACAAAAAACACAATTCATAGGCGTGAATTAAAACTACTAATCTTTGAAAAAATACCGTCTTTAAATATCTGATTGTACTGCTAAGCTTTTCATTTTCATTTCACTTATAAATAATCATTAAAAAACTTTATAAAAAACATGGTTGAGCTTATTTATTTAAGTTATCACCAAGACATCGCAATGTGTTTGAAATTAAATATTTACCCTCTTACTAGCTACACTAAGTACCTATATAATGATAAAAACATAATTAAGAAAACAGTTTGTGAGGCATCGCCGTCGAGGCACTACCGTTTCTATTTCATCGGCATAATGTTGAGCCACTTTTTATTTTTAAATGCCTTTTGTTTGTTGTTCGCGGCAAGTTTACATATTATTATTCCTGGCCCTGAATACCAGCCGACAAAAGGAGCAATATGGCCTAGACCACATGAACAAATACAATCGGATACTTATTTTAAACTAATTTTGACTTCTTTTACTATCACGGTAAGTTCTTTTTTTTATTTCAAAAATCTATTCTGCATTTTTACTGTCTATCGATCGATTTTAAGCCTTATTATATTATTTATGGCCAAATACTCAATCGCTACTGAATTTTATAAGTCTCGTACAGTCAACAGCAAAAGTAGATGATCAAAATCAGAAATTCAATACTAATGAACGGAGTTCGCGTCAGACTGTGTGGCTTCAAAGTGATTTAAAAGTATGTGATTGTCACATACAATCATAATAAATATATTCTTTATTTATAACAAGCTTTTATTAAATCTGCGATTTGGTCCGTGTGAATATCAGTTATCGCGGATGTAGACGAAGTCCCGGATTTAAAAGCGCTTTCCCAGGGTTCAAGCTATTTTCATACCAAACTAGCTGACCCGACAGACGTTGTCCTGTCCCGATCTACCTACTTACCTGTCTATTTACCTACACCTACCCTACACCGCCTACCCTACACCTACCCTTCCCTGAATTTTCTTTGCTATAAACCTCACGGAGCCCGAGACCTTTCCAACGAATGCAAAACCGTGGAAATCGGTTCGTGCGTTCTGGAGTTATAGCGTCAGGAAGGAAAACCCGACTTATTTTCATATAGTAGATTTCATCAAAATCGGTTCAACCGTTTCATCGTGGAAGCGTAACAGACAGAGTTACTTTATCATTTATAATATTATAGTATGGAAGTATGGATAGGTAGGTACCTACAAATTTGTACGGAACCCTCGGTGAGCGAGTCCGACTCGCACTTGTCGGGGTTTTTTTTTTTACGATTTTGGCTGGAGTTAATCCCAAGAATCACCTCCTCCGTTAGGAGTACGTACAGGATGTTTGGTAGATCGATGTAAAGTCGCAAAGCGGAGCTAGTATAAACGATTTACAACCATTTCAACCGAACTTGTCTTAGCCAAAGTGTGGCTATTTTTTTTTAAATCAAAATTTTAATGATTTTTGATGACATACCCCAAAATATTGCAGTTAGGTGCAAATAATGGCCAATTTGAAAGATAAGTCATTTTTTTTTTATTGTTATAATAATGCGTAAACAATCTAATAAAACATAATTGGGGGATCTGTGTGATAAGACAATTTTATTACAGATATTTTAAAGTCTAAGACATATTTAAAGATTTCAGAAATCTGTTTTTACACGGCATGGAAAAAAATCACGGGTGGTGGTTTTTTTGTTCAAACATTTTTAAAAACATGCCCGGTTATTGTTCTTTCTTTCAAGGTATTATTTATTAACTATGCGGATAACTCGCCAATTATTGAAATTAGGACCTACATACCAAATTTAGGAACAAAATTTATTTTTTTAGGCGAATTATTCAAAAGAAATTTTTAATTAAAATCATTTATTTATAACACGGGCCTGTCTTCACACTTCTGTTGATATTTTTAACTTCATCTTCAGTTTCATCGTTTCGAACGCTGAATTAATTCTCTCAATCAATTCTTCTTTTCTGTTTATTTCCACATTCGTATAAACTAGTTCCTTGGCCCGACCCCACACGTAAAAGTCAAGCGGAGTCAGGTCGGGTGAACGGGCGGGCCAAGGGATCGGCCCGTCTCTGCCGATCTAGCTGTTAAGGAAGACATTATTTAAGTGCTCCCGTACATTGAATGTCCAATGTGCTGAATGCTCAAACAAATTCGCATCTTGTTGAAAGATGACTTCTCGGTCTCTAGCGAATATCGGGGCCTCGGATTCAGACTACTTGTTGGTCTCTAACGATTTAATTTAATTTTTAATAAATTTTCTCCGTCAAATTGGTTTGTAGGTCTTAATTTCAATAATCGGTGAGTTATCCGCATAGTTGATACCTCGAAAGAAAGAACAATAAATAGGCATGTTTAAAAAAATGTTTGAACAAAAATAGCACCATCCGTGATTTTCTTTCATGCCGTCTAAAACAGATTTATGAAATCTTTAAAAATGTCTTTGACTTTAAATATCTGTAAAAAAATTGCCTTATCACACAGATCCCTTAATTATGTTTTATTAGATTGCTTACGCATCATTTTAAGCAAATAAAATAAAAAACAAATGACTTATCTTTCAAATTGGCCATTAGGTATTTGCAACTAACTGCAATATTTTGAGTTTTTACATCAAAAATCTTTAAAATTATACTAAAAAAAAATAGTCACACTTCGGCTAAGACAAGTTCGGTTCAAATGGTTGTAAATAGTCTATACCTACTAGCTCCGCTTTACGGCTTTGCATCGATCAACCAAACATCCTGTATATTATGTTCTAGGCTGTCATCACCTTTACCTATTACCCTGATATGACTAGTTTAGGTTCAAACTCAAAACTCAAACTCAAATCATTTATTTCAAATAAACCATTTACAGGCACTTTTGAATTGTCAAGGAGTCAGTCAGTCAAAAAGTTGCTCGTTTCAAACAGTAGGTTTCTATGGAGAAGAACGAGCAAGAAACTCCATGAACACTCTTTTAAAATCAATAGAATATTACAAATTTAGGTTACATCATTCATGTTGAATCTAGGGGTACAATGTGAGAACAATGTAACAAGTTGTGCACGTTAAAAGAGGTCTAGTGGCAATGAAATTAGACAATTCAAAATAAATTTAAAATAACCGAGGTAGCTAAGAGATGACCAGTCTCAACTGACGGCGCCCGTTCACGAACATGACGCACGGATCGGCACCATTTAGCTCAACCATTTTGAAGGGAATCAAATGATCCCGTGGATCCAACACTTGCGCCACCATCAGCAAGACATTCAGTTCAGTTGGCTCAGTTCTTTTGTGTTGCATTTTGAGATCCGTCATACTTGCAAACATATATTTTTTTGTATGATGAATGATGACGCACATTTGTCTTCTCCGCGCTGTTTTATTGGTGATTCGATGGTCGAGTGGTAAAAAGATACCAATATATTTTTTTCTATAAATATCGCGATAAGAATACGGAATTAACTAGGTATAACAACTTTTCTCCGTATCTAACAGGAAAATGGACAATGGACATGCGATGTTATGAAATCTGCTATAGAACGATATATGAATATACTAAGGAATACATATCTCATAGCAGAGAGACATTCTAAGAATCAAAATCATCTCAACGATACCAATAGTGATGTCAACTACAAAGGAACGTTGCAAGAACTACAAATTAATCTAAGTTCACCTTGTGAAAGTTACCCGCACTTGGACATGGATGAAAATTGTAAGTTGTAAAAAAAAGTTTTAAAAGTTTATTTCTAACTACCGACCCGCCTTGGCTTCGCACGGGTCCAATGTAGATTAAAGACTACAATGATGTAGATCAAATTATACCGTATAGGTATAATAACCCTTCCTCTAGAATCACTATCTATTGATGAAAATCGCATTAAAATCCATTACAAAGTTTAAAAGATCTAAGCGGACTTATAGACAGCGGGACTAACTTTATTAGGTATACAATGACAAGAAATTAAAATACTGATATATATAAGAATATTTTGAAACTATCAAATAAATCCTAAAAACGGAATTAAAAAAAAGTCACATATACTAAAGAGCATATTTAAGAAACCAAAATAAAACACCATATTATGAAATATTGGCTTTCTAACTTGTGAGAAGAGCGGCAACTTGTGGCGTCGATACTTTTTTGTGCTATTGCCATCCCCACACTGTATAGAGAAAAGATATGTAAAGAACAAACATGAATAACCTCATCATAATGTTCCCGCACTTGTCCCGTGTTACTTGATGTCGGCGAAACATATTTTCTGCTTCTTTTCCGTCCTGTCAACCTTTATAATATCATTGGCTCCTTTTCAACCGACTTCAAAAAGAAGGAGGTTCTCAATTCAACTGCATATTTTTTCACGCCATTTAATAATAAAAATAAATTATACTTAATTGATTATTTATTTATTAATAATACATTTAATTGACATTATTTACAATTTGATTTTTTTAAAGATAAAATATGACATTGATTACTAGCCCTTTAATTTATTTTTCATCCCACCATCTCGGAAAGAGTATTTTTAATCTTCAATATCTGAGTGGAAAAGCCGTTTTTATTCTCTAGAGGATAAAGTAAATTTATCTTCAATATCTGAGTGGAAAAGCCGTTTTTATTCTCTAGAGGATAAGGTAAATTGAATTTAGAACATCGTGTGCACTAAGTTTGTGAATTAAAAAAAAACATTAAACCTATTTACTGCTACCTCTATGGTGCCGAATATATCATACAACTTTTTTTTAATTTGTTAAAAACTCAGACTTTGTAAACGTTTTTTTTTTTGCATTTAGTCATTTCCTCGCTGAGGTGGAATGAAAAGTTACGTGTTGCACTCGAGTGCAAAGATTTTTCACCTCGTGCTCTTTTGATTCCCTCGCTAACGCTCAGGATTCTAATTTTGAATCACTCGCTGCGCTCGTGATTCAATTTTAGAATCCTTCGCTTGCTCGGTCATCAAAATTGAACACGCGGTTAAAAAGCAACTTTGCACTCTTGTATAACAAATAACTATTACATAACAAATAACTATTACGATTGGCATGCATTTTAAAAATAAATTATAATTGATTATTTAATAGGTATAAATGTACATTTTAATCGAAATTATTTATTCGAATCGGACTTTGTATTGTATAGACTTATTACTGAAAAATTAATATATTTGTACACCATTTTCATTGGTAGGACATAGAGCTCTGACTAAAATGTATACCTACATAAGACCTTTTGTAACACCTATGTTCACAAATAAAGATTGATTGATTGATTGATCAAATCTATTCCCTACCAAGTTAAATCTATTTCCTACTTTTGAATGCACTACACCCATGACCATGGGTACCACATCCATTGGCTCTCCCGCCTGAGAGCTCCGAGTCACGAAATGTCGAGTCTTAAAACAAAAGACACTTGTCTCGTGGATCACGCTTTACCTCGATGATGCAAACAAGGTAAAACACATTCAGTTCTATTATATCTACAGTAATATTTTGCTGAAGAGTTTGTTTGGTTGAACGCGCTAATCTCAGGATCTACTGGTTCGAATTAAAAAAAAAAAATTGTGTTGGATAGTCCATTTTTCGAGGAAGGCTATAGACCCATGCGAAGCCGGGTCGGGTCGCTAGTCATAAATATAATATTAATTTTATATAATTATGTGTAATAATAATTAACTTAACACGACCGCCCAGGCTTCGCACGGATATTATCGTCATATTACAATCAATTTACACAACACCTTAACAAATTATACACCTAAACCTTCCTCATTAATCACTTTGTCTATTGGTAAAAACTGCATGAAAATACGTTCAGTAGTTTTTAGAGTTCATCGCAAACTGTTTGTCTGCCTGTCTAGGCAGACAAACATAGCGGGGAACCTCTCAAATGCACAGCTGCTGTTGCCGCGTATTTTTTTAGGGTTTCGTAGTCAAATGGCAATAAACGAACCCTTATGGATTCGTCATGTCTGTCTGTCTGTCTGTCCGTCCGTATGTCACAGCCACTTTTTTCCGAAACTATAAGAACTATACTGTTGAAACTTGGTAAGTAGATGTATTCTGTGAACCACATTAAGATTTCTCTGAAAGTCAAAATTTTTTTTTCATCAAACGCATACGTGTGGTGTAGCTATGAATAGGTCTTCAAAAATGATATTGAGGTTTCTAATATAATCTGAATAGTTTGCGCGAAAGACACTTCCAAAGTGGTAAAATGTGTCGCCCCCCCCGTAACATCTGAAAAAAAAAATGATAAAACTAAAATAAATATATGATGTACATTACCATGTAAACTTCCACCGAAAATTGGTTTGAACGAGATCTAGTAAGTAGTTTTTATTTAATACGTCATAAATCGTAAACCGCAATTTACCTTTCATTCAATAAAAATAAGAAAAACTTTTATATTATGTTACTTGCTGCTACGGAACCCTTCATGGGCGAGTCCAACTCGCACTTGGCCGCTTTTTTTTTGCGAACGGTTCTGCGCAATGCGCGGCGCCGCCGCCGTTTGATATTTAAAGCGCAAAATAACTATCCTTTATTTATTTTTATTTTTTTATCATTTGATAGGCATACGTTTGACCACTATCTCACCTGATGGGAAGCGATGATGCGGTCTAAGATAGAGCACGGTTGCCTAGAAGTAACCTATTCACTCTTGACTTAAAGACTCCCGGGTTGTAGCTATCAGGAAACACAGACGCAGGCAGGGAATTCCACTCCTTAGCAGTACGCACAGTATTATTTACAAAATAACCAGAATAAAATATATTAAAAACTAGCTTCTGCCCGCAACTTCGTACGCGGATCCTGTTGCTTTTGCCAGCGACAACGGGGTCGGCAAAATCGAAGATCTGAAACTGTTACCGCCCTCACCGCGTGGAGGTACTCCCGGCTTATGTTATTTTATAAGATACAGTGAAATTAGTGATAGCTTTGATTGTGACATCAGATGTTTCTGATCTTCGATTTTTAGAAGTCAACAGGAAATGCCCATCAGACCGAACACCTTTTGCTAAGACGTCATTCCTATATGTGTCATGGTGTAGCTGGGCTCTTGAAGTTCCACATCAGGTGTTCCAGATCTTCAAATTTATTCTCTCAGCAGAAAATGCTCATCACGTGGAACAATTTTTGCTATGGTACCATTTTTGTATCTCTTATAGTTTAGCTGGTCTGTTGCGGTTCTGCATCTGGTGTTCAAGTTTCCAAGATAAATTATAGCCTATATGTTGCCCAGACTTAATACCTATACAACAAAAGAAAAATCATTCAAATCCGCCCAGTAGTTTCGAAGATTAGCGTGTACAAACAAACAGACAGAATTTTTTTTGGATTCGTGTTCTATTTCTGTTCCTAAACCCCCATCAATTTTTTATTTTTTAATGTATTCAATGTACAGACACAGTTTTGTTACTGTTTTATTATATGTATAGATATAAAAATTCACGTAATAATCCTAAGTACAATTAAGAATAGAGGTGAGCAGACCAAGAATATCCAAGTAATAAATACTTCATGTAAAATAAAATTACATGAAGTATTTATTACTTGGATATTCTTGGTCTGCTCATTTATATAAAGTATTTATTACTTGGATATTCTTGGTCTGCTCCCGAGTACTGCTATTTGTTTCTTCGTAATCATTCTTGGTCTCGTGGTCGCAAGCGCGACTGCTGAGCGTGGGGTCCTGGGTTCGATTCCCAGGTCGGGCAAAGTGTTATTGGGTTTTTCTATTAAGAATTTCTCAGTTTAACAGCCCAGAGTTTGGAAGTTGGCGGTGTAACACCCTCGTGCCTCGGAAAGCACGTAAAGTCGTTGGTCCTGCAACTGATCTCTCTCCGGTCGTGTCGGATTGTCGTCCCACCGGACTATGAGAGTGAGGGAAGAGGGAGTGCACCTGTATTTACGCACACACTGTGCACTATAATATCTTCTGCGTACTTGGCTGGTCTCCATTGAGATTGGCCGCCGTGACCGAAATTCGGTCGGAAGATTACATTCTTTTATCATGAACATTAAAAATACATTAAATATGGCTTATGTTTAACGAACCTCCAGATCTACTAAATGATCACCAATAATAGTAAATAAAATAAAACCAAAAATAGTAAATGGTCACCAAAATGGGGTTTCCTAAAGTATTGTAGAAATGGAAGAGTTTGACTATAAAAAGCGATTTCATTCTGGCGTAGGAGGTCACAGTTCTAACCTAACCTAACCATGTCGGATCCGCCCCAGGGGGGTCAAAAAGATTTTGATTATTTTGCACACTAAGATTTGGTGACCATTTATTACATTTGGTATAATTTAGTATATTTTTTTGGTAAGGGAGCTTAAGATCCTAAAATATTTTTTGGTGATCATTATATTTATACCCATTAAATATAATTAAATACACATTCTGAGTAAAAGTAACAAACTCGCTAATCCTTTCATTTGCACGTCGATCAGCAATCTAATAATGTCATTGATGTTACCTAACTATCGTCTACATAATTGTACCTACGTATTGAAAAAATCTGTTTGTACACGCGCAAAATATTATCGTTGGTAATTGATAACAAATGGCATAGTGACCCCAAGAGATAAACTCGACAATTTCAATTGAGTGTACAAGTTGTAAACATTATTATATAACACTAGCCCGCGACTTTGTACGCGTTTATTTTCTCAAGGATTCCTATTTAAAAAAAAAAAAAAACATATTGCCTATGTTACTGAGGGATAATGTAGCATTCTAATGGTAAAGGAATTTTTAAAATCAGACCAGTGGTTTTTGAGTTAAATCCGTACAAACAAACAAGCAAATCTTTCCTTCCTTCTCAGACGTTGTCCTCTCCCTAACTATCTACACTACCAAACTACCTACCTACCTACCCTACACCTACCCTACACCTACTCTACACCTACCCTACACCTACCCTACACCTACCCTACACCTTTTTTTTTTTTTTTTTTCTCCCGTCTGGGGAAGACGGGAGGGCATGCCGGACTCCTACCGGCTAAAACCACCACGGTGTTCCTACCTACCCTACACCTACCATACACCTACCCTACACCTACCCTACACCTACCCTACACCTACCCTACACCTACCCTACACCTACCCTACACCTACCCTACACCTACCATACACCTACCCTACACCTACCCTACACCAACCCTACACCTACCCTACAACTCTTATTTTCTGGTCTCCTGGTACATTGGTTATTTACCAGGAGGACTTATTTACCAGGAGAGCAGATTGCCCGTGACTTCTTCCGCTTGTATTTTCCCAAGGACCCCTAATTTTTTATTAATGCAGTATAGCCTATGTTACTCAGGGTTAAGGTAGCTTTCGATTGGTGAAAGAATTTTTTAAATCATACCAGTAGTTTTTGAGTTTATTCGTTACATACAAAAATACAAATCTTTCCTCTTTATAATATTGGTATAAATAATATTTAAATTAGATTCCTAGCCGGTATATGACAACCGAAAATCATGATTCCTACTATCAAAAAATTAAGGCATACCCTGAGCAAATAACCTTGAGCATTCGTTCCCTTTGCGCCGCGCAAGAGATACAGTAGCGAAATACGCTCAGATTTTAGAATTAAATCTTTATAAAATCACATTTTGAGATTTAAAAAAAATAAACTACCAAAATGTTAATTAATAAATTGCCTATCCATTAGTATTAGTAAAAAAATTAATTAATAGTTACTTGCCGAGAAGATGCATGTTTTCAATAATTATTTCTCATTTCTGTGGTTTCGTTGTGAGGAGATTAGTTAAATACTATACTTCGTAAACAAAAATCAGATTACCATTTGGAGTCAAGATTATGTAGAAATTTAATCTATTTTTTATTTGTTGATATTTCTTTTGGATATAGAGTATTTAGGTCCGAAAAACTGAACAAAAAACGGCTGGCGCTGCGTTTTGCACAGGGACGCGCCTTAAAGGTTTTTCTGGATTTTCATTAACTGTGTTGAAGACAGCTAGCCTACGTGGTGCAATTGCATCTAATGGCACTCGTGTCATATTTTTGCAGCATTATGTCATATGTGGCAGCAATACATTCCTAGCAATGGTTTCTTTGTAGCCCAGCTACTCCGACAAATATTGATACTACAACGCCAGCGCTCCTACACGGGCCAAATTTTACACAGGCAGGGGAGGGGAGGTTGCTGCCCCCCACCACTACAAGGGTGAATATAAAGCGGCCGCTGGTCGACTGTAATAGCTCACGAACTAAACAGTAAATTAATATTAATTGTGGCAAAACTACAAGTGAACACTACTGCTACTGCAGCAAGTACTTTTTTATGCTTGATCTTTCTTCACCCCCCTCTCCCCCTTAACAGATTCGTCGCTCTTACTGGCTGCCATAAACTGCCAGTATTGCCGGGTCATAGTCAAAAAAGTTGCGGCTATACACATTACACTGCCGCCGCACTGTTTTGCTTAGAGCCGTGTGATGCTGGGAATAGCACCACCCCATTTCTACCCGTAGGTGTCGTAGAAGGCGACAGAGGGATATTGACCAGAGGATGGACAGCAGCGTCCATCGTGATCGTCAACTTGCATCGGCCAAACATGGCGATTACAGCTGAACCCCCCCTTGGGCGAGACCTATGCTAAGCAGTGGGCGTATAAAGGTTGACATGATGATGATGATAAATATTTGAAAATAATGCTCCAGTGACGAATAAACCCAGTCTAATATTGAAAATCAATGTATAGCAATATGAACGACCATCTGTTTACTTAAACAATAATCATGTATTTGATTTCAGACAGCCTTAACGTCTCAGCGGTTTCGACACTTAACAGTGACTCCATATGGGGCGTTCTGAGAGGATTGGAGAGCTTCGCGCAATTGTTTTATTTGTCTGATGGATACAAAGTGGGTAGATCCTCCTCTTGAATTACATTATTATTACAGTTTTAGATTTACATCATTAGATCTTATTCGCTAAGTCAACTACGTTGTGGGTCCCGCAAAATGTCCAGCGACATCGGGGCAGATTAAGGCGAAGATGAAATCAGCTTTACGCTTACAGCCAGAATTGGTCCACTCTACACTAGCTCAAAATAAGAGAGTAAAACGAGGCCTTTCCCCTTTTTTTTTAACGTGTGGAAACCACTGTGTTCCTCGAGGCCTTTCCCCTGCAGTGGGACTAATTTGATGAGAAGTCGGGTTATCGTTTTGTATACCACCAGATTATTATTTATAAAACTTAGACAACCAATAATACAAACTGCAACCGGCAGCTACGGCTTAGCGATCTGACATCTTTTTTTTTTTGAAAAGTGTCTCAATTAGATTCTGTAGTGCTAATTAATATGCCACCAAGAAAAACCACAAAATTTTTATTCATTCGATAAGTGCCATAAAAATGCATCTAAATTTTAAATGTTCAAATTTCGCGCGTTGTTTGACGAAAACGCCTCGTAGTGGACGCCATATTGCTCTGCGGAAATGACGTCAGTTCGCTGATTAACAAATGCGCTAATATTAACTATATATAATAATTGAATGTAATTGAAAAATCATTAAAATAATATTTTGTAATAGGTGTGATAATTAAAAAAATATGTTGGTTACAAAAATAATAAAAGTACAAAGCCTATATAGGTACCTACGCCAATCGGTTTACTGAGAGTTGTCAATTTATTGTGTGTTGTACGGCTGTGTAAACAATAAGTTTACACAGCCGTACGGCGTAACAAAATGGCGGCTACTATTTCAAGCTGCTGCATAAAACAGATACAAAAACTGATAACTTTTAATTTAATTTAAAAATCTATTTTGTTCATTTATGAACTAAAACTAATATTTTCCGACTGCTTTTTGCCTAAACTATCTCAATAATATATTTATAGATTTCTCTCCTAAAGAGTAACATACCCTATTGTAACAATTGTTTTACGAAATAAACACGTTCTTACTAATTACATTTCCATGAATTACAGGAATTGCTCATCAACACTACACAAATAGTTGATTTCCCTAAATACACCCACCGAGGACTCCTTATTGACACTTCAAGACATTACCTCTCTGTATCAACCATACTCAAAACGTTGGACGCCATGGAAATGAACAAGATGAATGTTCTACACTGGCACATTGTTGATGACCAGAGCTTCCCCTATCAGAGCGAGGTGTTTCCTCATTTGAGGTACTATTCAAATTCAAATATTTTATTTCAGATTTATCGAATCCATATAATGTTACTAGTAGTACAACTTAGCCTATTGTTAGTATTAAAATTAAATTAACAATAATAACAACGCGATCAGTGCGTTTGGACTCTAACCCACCTTCGTAAGAGGGGAGAGTCTTACCGGTCCGAAAACACCTTCAGGATGCCATTGGAGGAAGAGCGCAATCGCGCCATCATGAGAGCGCATCGCTTCCGCATAATCGCAGCGAACCCGTTGACGCGCGCTTCCGCAAACATCCCTGACGCGCTACATTGCCAGGGCAACCCCAAAAGCACCCTGAATGCGTTATTGTACTGTACTCGCAGGTCGCTGTATGTCCGCTGGGTATACTTGGTCCATAGGCTGCACGTGTAGAACGACTGGCAAAAGGCCTTAAAAAGCGTTATCAGTACAGCGCGCAAACCTGCGGGCCAGCATATTGCACCGAACAGCCAGCGACCTGCGCTCCCTATCTATGTATACATTGTCTTTTAAGTCATCAGTGACCCAGTGATTCAAATACTTGAACTCAGCAACCCGACATAAAGGCGTCCCAGAAAGTGAGAGTTCATGTAGTTGTTCATAGGTTGAAGTACCCGAATTAGCCCGACCACTTACATCTGAGACCGTTCCTAGGCAAGCGAGGCCTTTTTTTTTTAACTAGATACTAAATATTTTCAGCACTGGTTATAGATTTCTTATTTTGATTACAGTCAAGCCGCATACGAACCAACAATGATATACACTGCAGCAGATATAAACCAGATTGTTATCCACGCGAGAGATAGAGGGATTCGCGTGCTACCTGAATTTGACATGCCAGGTACTTTTCATTTGTCTTTGCCCCAAATGTGAGACGTGGTCCTTATTACCCTCCAGTATAATTTTATGATGCACATGGTAACATGGAGTCCACAGATTTATTATAAAATCTTTTAAAAAAAGTTAAATATGCGTAGTGCAAAAACTTTACAAATATTGTTATTTTCATTTAGGGCACACCAGTTCATGGGGTGTGGCGTACCCGAGTATCCTGACCACATGTTACAAGTCTGACCAAGAAATAGGTTTGGGGCCAATGGATCCAACGAACGATATGACTTTCAAAGTTATTCGCGAATTATTCCAAGAGGTGCAAGGTCGATTTCCTGATAAATATTTTCATGTCGGTGGTGATGAAGTCGAACTGGACTGCTGGTAAGTGCAACTGTGTTTTACAAGTTGGTTACTCTAGTAACTACTGAACTATTCACACTCCATTAACTCAACGACTGTCGGGCGAAAGTGTTGAAGGTCAAACCTCCGCTGCTTATGTCGAACTGTGTAACATAAGACATTCGAAAGGTTTAACTATTTTTTTTTGTCATCAATTGTTATTTTGTAATACCTCTCTATTCTCGGTTTAAAGTTAACACATAAACAAACAGGATTCGGAGCCACAACGTGCCAATTCTAACTTTTAGTTATGTACGTTTGTCGTAAATACGTCGCTATCACGTTGACACCACCGAGAATAAGCCCATTTTATACCAATCATTGTCGTAATAGTGTCATGTAGCAGTCGTATAAATCACTATATGGTCGTGTAGTGGTCGTATAGATGTCGTGAGATCAACTTTTCGTCGAGTTATGGTGTTTATTACCGCTGCTTTACGGCATTTTATCGAATAACCAGGTTCATCACGACTTTTATATGGCAATTGAAACTTTAAAACCGGACAATTATTTTAATACTATGTTAGAATTTTTATCTATACCAATATTATAAAGCTGAAGAGTTTGTTTGTTTGTTTGGTTGAACGCGTTAATCTCAGGATCTACTGGTTCGAATTGTCATTGATACAGCCATTTTATGTATTCATTATATTACTTCGAAACTCATGTTCAAGTACATTAATCTGTTGGTAAATTAATTTGATCGAATAATATGCGTTAGCTTTCTCAATATAATAAACGCGCCTTATAAATTCTTTAAATTAAGCAATATTTTTATTTAAATTTATGTACCGTGTTAAAATGTAGACAGACTGGTTATAATACTACTAAAAGTTGTGTGATAGCATCGATCACTAATAAAGAACTAGATACACAATCTCATACAGAAATTCACTTCAAACTGTCTCCGATTGTGTTTAGGTAATTCTAATAGAACTAAATATCCATTATGGTAAATTAAACCTTCACTGCTTAAAGTTGTATTCACAAAGCTATTTACAAAAAGACACATTTTTTGCGAGTGAAACCAACCGGTCAACTTACATCAAAACAAATTCAACCTTACAGACATGTTTTAAAGTCAGAATTACAAAATGTCAAAAAAAAGCTATAAAATTTTACGACCGAGGCTCGCCGCTAGAACAAGAAATGATTGTGGAGTCGAACTGTCCAATATTTTATTTTACGCTGTACTATTAATGGTATGTTTCATAAACTTATTACACAGAATAGTACATATTAGCATTTTTATTCTATGAGGTATAATATGGTATAATGATTATAATTTGCCTAAATATTAATATGTTTTCACATTTCTTTATTAATAAAACTAATATATACAGTCAAAATTATTTACTCTTTATCTTATGAAAAAAAAATGTTGATATATCTTATTTTCAACCGACTTAAAAAAGAAGGAGGTTCTCAATTCTTCTGTTTTTTTTTTTTTTTGTACATTGTTACGCGATTTCCCCGGCAAATGTAAAGCGATTTTGAAAATTCTTTTCTTGATGGATAGGGTATGCCCCAAGGGTGGTCCCATATAAATTTTATCGAAATTGATTCAGGGGTTTTTGAAAAAATCGACAGAAAGCAAAAAAAGTATTCATGGATGAAGTTGTAATGTTCTTACCTTGTACTTTCGATCTCTGTTTTGACTGTGATGCCATTTCTTAATGGATATGGTTGATCAGGAAGTACTAAAAAGCGAAAAATAAAAAAGCTTTTTTACAAAAAAGACAACCGCCTTCAAAAACTAAAAAGTGAAAAATAACTTTAAAACAGAACACACATGACTTTAGTTTCGGAAGTCGGTGGCAATACAAAACAACAAATAGAACAGCAGAGCCACCGACTTCCGAAACTAAAGTCATGTGTGTTCTGTTTTAAAGTTATTTTTCACTTTTTGGTTTTTGAAGGCGGTTGTCATTTTTTGTAAAAAAGCTTTTTTTCGTTTTCAAGACGGAAACGAAAACTTTTTCTTCTCTCTAATTTTTCGGATCTTTGACGTCCAAGAACTCATATCCATTCTCCACATCTCACTGGATCTCGAGAAAAGCTAAAAAACACATAATTAATCTTACATTTTTGAATTTATTACATTCACTAAGTAAACAAAAATAAGATTAAAAGGTCTGATGAAATCTGTAAAATATGACTATAATATCTAAAGAACCAGTAAATAAGTCGTATTAAACAAAACAAACCATGATACTTTATTAATAAAAAATAAAAAAGTAGAAACAACGGCGTCTCCAACAAATGGGACAGAGTCAACGCACATGAACCGAACAATTTAAGTAGGTATGATTGCGCATATGATTAATAAGTTTACTGAGTCTTTACAATTGAGACGCTTAATAACTCCTGCGATTTAATTAAAAAAAAATGATTTTGCTATTATTTTTTGACTAAATATAGTTTTTACAATACAATGACAACAACAATATATTGATAATATTAATACCCACCGAAAATATGAAACTTCATCCTTTTTAGCATCCTAGATGTGTGATTGTTACAATTTTTAAACGAGCACTGAGACATGTAAACCGTCTGAGCGTTCGAATGCGACTAGATTAAAAGCGCACCCAAATGTTCAATTGGGTGCTCATTTGGTGAGGCCACTTTTCGTCGCTGATTGTGTTTCTAGTTCTTTTATTAGTGATCGATGTGTAATAGTCATTTAAAGTAGTCGTATAGAATTTTATACAACGTCTATATACGACTACTAACAACTTATAAAAAGATAAGAGGCACTAAGTCGTATTTTACGCAAAAATTACTTCAATACGATGTTAATAGCGTTTTGAGTCGCGTTTACTTGTACGACTGAAATGTTTGTTGATTTCTCCTATAGTAATTATGTTTATGAATATTTACAGGAGTTCAAATTCTATGATAAGAAAATTTATGGAAGAACATAATATGACAAGTACTAGTGAACTACACTCATTCTTCATGAGCAAAGTAATTCCACTGCTTGGTGAGAGGTCGAAACCTATTGTGTGGCAAGTATGTGTTGCTCAATTACTATCTTTGTAATCATCATCATCATGTCAACCTTTGGGCCTTAGGCGCCCACTGCTGGGCATGTCTCCCCCAAGGGGGGTTCAGCCGTAATCGCCATGCTTGGCCGATGCATATTGGCGATCGCAGTAGGTGTTATTGTTCTCACAAGGACGCCGCTGCCCATCCTCTGGTCAATATCCCTCTGTCGCCTTCTACGACACCCACGGGTACCCTTGAATGAATATCGTCATTTAGACGACTCCTTAGTTGATGAAATTGGTAGGTTTTTTTTATCTGCTACACATCACCATCGATTACTACTGTGCAATTAGAAGAAAACATTCGTGTAAATTACGAATGTACGAAAAAATAATATTTTAATAAGCTTATTTTATTGCAGGAAGTCTTTGATGAGGGTGTATCTCTGCCAAGCGGCACTATCGTGCAAGTGTGGAAGAATTCGGAAGCCAAAGAAATGCGGGATGTGAGATACAAATATTCCAAAATGACGTGCAAATCCCAGTATTGGATCATAATTAGATTTTAATTTTGATACCTAATTACTTTACAGATTTTGGTCGCCGGTCACAAAGTCATTTACTCTCCTACTTGGTACTTAGACCACATCAATGGAGGGGGAGACTGGTTTAAATACTACGAAGTTGATCCCCGGGGAATAGTTAGCGGATTTGTCCCTGAATCAAAGGAACGTGACATTCTAGGAGGCGAAGCTTGCATGTGGGGCGAGGTTGTCGACGACACTAATATGATTAGCAGGTAGGTTGCACAATCAAAGGTCTCACTCAACCTTTCATCATCATCATTAACCGAAAACGTCCACTGCTGAACAAAGGCCTCTCCAAAGGGGAGGGAGTTTGCCATAATCTCCACGCTTGGCAGGCGTCTTGGGGATCGCAGTGAAGCTGTTAATTGGGTAGATGACCCCAGTAACAAGTAATTCCAAAACACAACTTCTCAAAAAACATTTTCCTTATGTACTAAGGCTGCCCGCCCACGTCAGACTTTGTTGTAGGACCGATTATCGGATCGGTCGATTATTTCATAGTTTCGTGAGACCGACTTTTTGTGGGACGTCTGCGTTGGTATATTGGAGTTCATATGTTCCATTTCTTTCCGACAAAACATCGGTCACCGATTGTCTGACGTGGGCGAAGACCCTAACCCTAAAAACCAAATGACAATACCAGATCCTGACCCACCCATTTACAGAAAATGTAATTTAATAAAATAATTGTAATGATCATAGAATCTTATTATAATAAATTGTTTTGCTTTAGAACTTGTGATTTTGCGAACTCGCGTTCTTGATTTGTTTCCACGAGACAGGCTCGAGTGTGGAGTTGTGTGGAGTTCATTAGCAAAATGCTTCCTTTGTGTCTTATATTTGTTTTTTTTGAGACCCTAATTGATAATGTAGACTATTGTAGATTATAACGAAATGTAAATAACTTTTTTGTTGGCAAATGAACAACATTATTATTATTACTTGCGGATTACAAATCAATGCTAAAACGAATGCAAATACAGTTTTTTGATTTAAACAGAAATGGCAAGTTCTGCAGCCATTAAGACTAATGTTTAGTTATCAGCAATTAATAAGCAGTAAGATGCTACATATTGCAAGCTTGTACATGACTTTTGTTGAGTGGGGCAAAGTTTCTATAGAGTTTCTGGCATTGTCCTTTACCTTTAATTTGCTGTAAAAATCGATTTTTAGCTCCTTTTAAATGAATAAATGGTTGGTCAATTGAGTTGACAAAAAAGTGACGCCACATTTTACTATACCCTGTTCACAATAAGATTAGACATAAACACAAACCTTTTTTACAGTCCCTTCAACCGATTTTGACTTCTATTCGGTAGGCTTAAGAATGACATTAGAGGCAAAAAAGTGGTTACAATAACAACTGTCTTTTGCAGTTGCCATTTGTCATGCCACCAACGCAATATAGGTAAGTCAAAATCGGTTGAACGGACTGTAAAAAAGGTTTTTGTACATGTCTAATCTTATTGTGAACAGGGTATAATGCAAGTCAAAATGTGTGGGGGCATCGCGTTTTGACAGCTCATAAAAAGTAAGTATGTCAATTGATTGGAGCCGACTTCCGGATTAACCCTTAGTCACTTCCTACGACACCCTCGGAATGAAATGGGTGAGTGCTAGTCTAGCCTGGACACCCCACGGGCAATGCACATTATACAAATATTTAAATTGTTCCAGGGTGTGGCCTCGTGCTAGTGCAGTAGCTGAAGCATTATGGAGCGGCTACACCTATGATAGTAATACGCGCTGGCACGTTCGGAGATGGTATGAACCCGTTCCGAAAGCAAAACATGACGTCAGCTGCCGGCTCGAAGAACATGTGTGTCGAATGAATCGCCGCGGCATCCACGCTCAGCCTCCTAATGGACCCGGATTTTGCATCACACAATGAATTATTTTTTGTTGTCTTTGCTTGTAAGATTACCCGAATGTTCTAATAAAAATGATTGCTTTTCGGATTTATTGATTCTCATTAATTATCAGCACCTTTTGATTTATTCTATTGGTTTGGTATTTCAATTAGTTACGGCCCTATTATCTACACTAAGACACCATGGTGCGGGTGGCACAGGTCGCGGTCCCAGTAAAATATATGCTTCGTTTGCGTAGCCAAGCGAAGCGGGCAACGGATTTTATACAATCTGTAAAAAGCTGTAAACACTATGTCGGCAGTGCAACATGCGTGTGAATTTAGGTGAAGCGAGTGTGAGGACTGATATGAACTCCTTGCTATTTTATAAGATTTTATGTTATATTATCATACTGTATATTTGTCACATTTGTCACTGCTGTCTGTATTTTTAATGTTGAATAAAACCAATGTTTCCTATGGTTTTGTCTTTAGCATGTATCAAGGGCTGCGTGGTGAGCACAGCATCACTGAGAGAGATTTTAACAGAATAGATCCGATCGTATGCTAATAGCAGTTACAGCACCTGTAACTGTAAAATGTGTCGTTCAGATAAATGAGGTGGCGGTGGCAGAATATTGTCAGTAAACATGGTGTCATAACTGACATAACATTATGTCAGATCAGATTTAAATCCAGGTAGTACATAATATTATCATATTAATTGTTTATATAAACTACAGTGCCTATTGGTTCACCAATACTAACCTTCATGATATTGTCAACATTGTGGTGTCTCTTGCACAAAAGCCATAAATAAATGAAGAGTTACAGCAGAAATAATTATTATGAACCAAATATCCCAAAGTTAACACTTTTACAATCGAGCACGTTGATTAATAACTATTTCTACTGTAACTGCTAAGATAATCCATACTAATATCTTAGCAGTTACAGTAGAAATAGTTATACATTTTATAAATGCGAAAGTAACTCTGTCTGTTACGCTTTCACAATGAAACGGCTGAACCGATTTTAATTAAATTTGGCATGAAGATAGCTTGAACCCTGGGGAAGGACATGGGCTACTGGAAGATCCGCGACTTCGTCTGCACCCGCGATAACCAACATTCACGCGGACGAAGTCGCGGGAAAAAGCTAGTATGGTATATTTAAAAAATATATACGTTACCGTTAACTAGGGATTTCCCGTGTATCGTGGATATGTTAACAAAGAACACAT
The DNA here is from genome assembly GCA_947361185.1 of Charanyca ferruginea. NCBI lineage: Eukaryota > Metazoa > Arthropoda > Insecta > Lepidoptera > Noctuidae > Charanyca > Charanyca ferruginea. The sequence continues at coordinate 3,053,524 of OX376070.1, read as the reverse complement.
ACGAACAAATAGACCTAGAGCACTATCAGTAGGCCATGCAACGTTTATTGTTTATGTACAATACGGTCAACGTAACTTGGCGCGTCTGAAGTTAGCTGTTTGGCTGCGCGATGGAACTTTTAGGAACTAAATTGTCTACTGCGCAGCTAATCAGCTAACTTCAGACGCGCCAAGTTACGTTGACCGTACTGTACCTAGTGTTGAAATGTGACAAAACCGAAACAAGTCTATCTATGCATAATCAGTAGATATGATAATGAAAGCGCGCCTTACAAGATGATTCTCTGCAACCATAGCAATAGTATGACTAGAATACGAACTGAGAAGAACTTTAAAGTTGACGTCCACACGTTTTATATGTGTAATCTTTGGTGTGTGTAAAACATGCTGTACAAACATAAGACAACTGAAGGCAGCGCGTATGGGCAATAAGGTTTACTTAAGGGTTCCCTTTCTATATTGAAAACCGGTAAGTTACTAAACTTAGTACCCTGGAACTTCACTAGTGTCATAGACAAATTTGAAAGGAAAAGCCAAAAGTCTGTTTTGTTTATGGCACGCGAATTGGGTCGATTATGTCATGGCGGGTTAGATGTTTTCGGCAGTTGATTTTTATTGAATTTGTTTTGAATTACGCCGTCAATGATCTCGTTTGAAACGCTGTCGTATAAAAATAAGCTTATTTGTATTTAGTAATCTTTTTATAAACTATTCAAATGCTGAAACGGTTGCAAATGGGCCTTCGCGCGTTCATGCTGCTCGCATCTAAAGTATGGAGTTGTTTTTGTTATATGTTTAAGAAGCAATATCGAGCGGTAAATATAAATAATAATGTGTGCCTTGTTGTAATTGTTATAATTTTAGGCAAGAGTATAAAAATCTCACGTGGCATTTGATTTTCAGTTGGCTCAATATCAATCCGTCAAATATGAGATGTATCCACTTTCGCCCGTATCTAGACACAGGCTGAGTGAGTATTTACTATCTTTTTTTATCGCTTAAATTAAAACGATATATCGTACGATTTGTGACCGTCGTACTTATCATAAATATGTAAATATTATCATTTGTCCTCTGCATAATTTGTGAGATATTAATAAATTTTCTTAATATTGTAAACAACACTTCTAAATTTTTTTAAATCAAAATATTAAATTAATGATTACTCTAAATATAGTTGAATTTAAGAGGTATCTAATGAGATAATTAGAAAATAAATATCCAGCATCTATATCAATGCCAACATTAGTTTGTAGAGCTGTAAAACAATGTTTACTATGATATTGAAAACTAAATAATATATGAAGTAACTTTACAAGTAATATATGAACAAAATAAGGAAATATTTTATTTACTTCCTTTAAATATAGTTCAGTTATTGTGTGTTCTTAATACAAAGTGTATTACACAGGTTTTCACCAGTTACTTTGTAGGATAAGGGTATTAATAACACCATCACTAAACTCAATTAGGTTAGTTAGATGATTAGAGGTTATAAATGCAAAGTAGGATGCTCAAGCATCTTTGTGTAACTGATTTTAAAATAAAAGAGAAAAGCTTCCATTTCTTTCTAGAGTTAATGTAATTATATTATAACTTAGATTTTAAATGCTACATTACTGACATTGGTACAAACATAAATGTCTACTTAGCAGTGCTGTTTTGTACTAGTCTTTGTTGGTGTATAATACAAGTGATCTTAAGGTGACTGCGAGTCAATCCCTATCATCAACAAGTCTATTCTGAAACAATCTCCCACTGTGAACTCTACAAGTCCACAGTGAAATAAATGGTCATCCCGGCCGATGCTAGAAATTGTCAAAGCTGATTTGACTTTTCTACTGAATTGATATTTTTTTTTATCAACCTTTTTATTTGTTTCAAAGCTATTAATTCAGTGTCTAAACATGCCTTTTTTTTGTAATAGAAAGAATTAACTTTATTATTTACTAGAGATCCGACCCAGCTTCGCACGGGCCTATAGCCTTCCTCTGTAAATGGACTATCCAACACAAAAAGAATTTTTCAATTCGAACCAGTAGATCCTGAGATTAGCGCGTTCAACCAAACAAACAAACTCTTCAGCTTTATAATATTAGTATAGATTAATAAATAATATAATAATAAGTTGGTTAAAATAGCAGAAATAGTAAACATCAATTGAGATTGTAGTGCTTTTTCAATCCCTAGCATCAGGTGGTATAACAGCTCACAAGACATTTTTACCGAATTCACTGTGCACATCTTTTCTATTCAAATCAAAATCATTTATTGTACAAGATAAGATATTTATTTGTGGTTCATAGGTTCATAGGATGTTGTGTAGTGATAAGTAATTCTGCTATGTGCCGCCATTGAGTAATACAAAATTCATATTAAATATACAATTACAGCTTAAATCTATCTTATAGTAACCTTTTTTTAAACCAGTTGTCAATGTACAGTTGTTCTAAAAAAACTAAACAGGTTTATTAATAACCTCTATCTCGACCTGAGATTAATAAGAATGTATTTATAAAGAAGTTGTAATATAAATTCTTCTTAATTTTTTTTTTTTTTCTTGTTTCCAACTCCTTGTATTCCTAATGCTGGCACTTCACGTGTCATATTTGTACAAATATTCGCCTTGTTTGGATAATAAAAAATTTTCCTTATTGTTACTTTTTTTTAATACTGTATTAGTAAGAACAAAATTCTTAATAATTAATTACGATTAAGCCTAGAAGACTAATAAGCAATTTAACTCTAACTTAATATGTTACGTGATAGATTATGTTAAAACTAAAAATAGTGTCCATTTGGACTTTTACACAAATCCATAGCACTTTCTTAGTCTGATATAATTTATAGAAAAACTACACAAGAACACAACACAACATTGTTACTATTATTTATTCACTTTGTACACTACACTAATTCAAATGGTTTAGTTCTTAAGTCTTGTGTTGTCTAGTAGCTTATCTTATTGTTACTGATATAAAGTCCATTTTGTATTATCCAAATAAGGTGAATATTTGCACAAATACACCATGAAGTGGCATAAGACTAATGAAGTCACATACAAACTGTACCGTGGTCCATTTTGTAACACATTTTATCTGGTAATCTATATACTAATATAATAACGCTGAAGAATTTGTTTGTTTGAACGCACTAATCTCCAGAACTACTGTTCTGATTTGGAAAATGCTTTCACCAATTGGAAGCTGTGTTATCACTGAGTACTATACGCCATATTTTATTACCAAAAAATAGGGTATTCAGCAAGAAAAATCACACGAACGAAGTTGCGGGAAACGTTCTAATGATGACATAAAAGAAAAATATGCTATTTCATGCTGAACAAGCCATCATCATAAGCTGAAAGACGTGTCCACTGTTGAACATAGGCCTCCCCCATAGAATGCCACAACGAGCGGCAATCTGCCGCTTGCATCCACCGATTACCCGCGACCTTGACGATGTCGTCGGTCCATCTGGTGGGAGGCCTACCAACTACAATTAAAACTAGTACTGGATGGCCGGAAGACACAGACGTCTTCCGGTCGTCCAGTCATCATCATGTCAACCTTTAGACTCCCACTGCTGGGCATAGGTCTCCCCCAAGGGCGGTTCAGCCGTAATCACCATGTTTGGCCTATGCATGTTGGCGATCGCAGTAGGTGATATGGCACTCAAAAAGACGCTGCCGCCCATCCTCAGGTTAATTTTTTTTAATGGCGATTCTCCAGGGCTACTGGTTGAATTCTGTAAATTCTTTCGCTAATAAGAAGAGAATTCTTGAGTGCAATCCATATCCATACTATTTCCATACTAATATTATAAATGCGAAAGTAACTGTCTGTTACGTTTTCACGATGTAACGGCTGAACCGATTTTAATGAAATTTGGCATGAAGATGGCTTGGACCCTGGGGAAGGACATAGGCTACTTTTTAATCCGCGAATTTGTCTGCATCTGCGAAAACCGACATTCACGCGGACAAAGTCGCGGGCGAAAAGCCAGTTGGCTATATTTTGTTATCAAAACAGGGATGTGTAATAAAATCACATAGACAAAATCACATTTAGCAGCTATTTCATATTGTATTTTTTATTATAGTTGTATTAAATACAAAAAGCATTTTAATCAGCATACACTGAATCTTTTAGTGCCAAAGAGTAAATTGTTGTAATAAAGAATTTAATATTTTTTGTGAATTTTTTTACTTGATGATGTAGGTATTTAAAATACCTGTAGTGTATCCACATTTTTTGGAAATTGTAGACTATTTTTTCTTTTGTCAGAATAGTAGTTTAACTAAGTTTTGAAGGGAAGCAGGTAGGCATCGAGTTCTATAATAATAAAATAATATAATAATTCGTTTATTTCAGAAAACTGGTTCCATAGTCAATAAATAATTTCATTATTTAAATTACGACGTCATAAAATCAGATAAAATAATAATATTAAAAAATTGATGGGCTAAATTACACAATAAAAATTAAATCACAAACACATAAATCATTTTATTATTTAAATTACGACGTCATAAAATCAGAGAAAATAATAATATTAAAAAGTAATAATAAAATCTAAGCCTCATCCAACTAGTACAGTTGTCCAATGGTGGCTGATAGGACACTCGCACTTCCCACCCACAGCCTTCAGGATACTGTTGCGGCTACCGCACACTCTATTCCTAAGAAAGACTACTTTTTTGCGCATAATGGCATAAAAGTCATTAGTCCGCCGTCTATAGAGTCCTAGTCACTGGTACCCTTTTGGGCTACACCAGGACCAATTACATAGTCACATTATGGCCATAAGCATTTAAACATGCATATCTCCAGGGATCCAATCATCCCGGACTGGTTAAGTCTCCCAAGTTTAAAGTACACTATCCACATAACAATATCTTCAATTCTTAAATGTTAATTAAACATACTTGTACGCCTTTGGCCAAACATAGAAGATCTACCTATCTGTAACATCTCACACTCTGTTGTAATTTGACCTATGTTTACAAATAAAGCATTCTGATTCTAATTAAGTTGACAACCTCCTGGAATACAACATTATTAATTCTCCAAATAATATAGATTCAAAGTGTAGGTGTGTGATAGGTTATGATATCACAACGGTCTTAGCTTATCAGTAATAAAATATTTGTCATCATTACTTGCAGGATTTTCATCAACAACATTATATAACTTTATCACAATACTATCTACTTAATTAAAATGTTAGATGTTATTTAATTGCAATGTTTTAGCATGCATATAGCAGAGGAAGGATAAGTAATTACAATGTATTGAAAAAATACCCTATGACAAATCTATCTGTGGTTGATTACAAGAATATATAAAATAATTTCCTGTTCCAATAAATATCTAGCTGCTTCCTGCGTGGCTGTTAATTACACCATACAACAGAGCCTGCCATATCTCTATCAGTGAAATCTCATTTACTTAGATATTGTCTGTATGCTGCAGCACAACTTACATTTCTGTATTAAACTAAGCTGACTGCGGCCAGCAGGGTCTTGGCTATGCTGCATAAGGTCTGGTTTTCACCATATCGTAAATGACAGGAGCTAGTTCGTAAACAATTAATAGAATACTTACTGTATTGCATTGAAACTAAGCAAAGAAATGTGAAAATAAAACAAACAATTCTTTTTATTTATTAACTTTAAAAATGAAATGTTACCCCACACTAGTAATTTCTCCTGTATCGTGGCTGCGTTTACAAACATAAACTCACACACACAAACAACACACTGGCGAGCTAGATTCGGTGTTATTGGTCTAATCTTTGCCATACATAATATGTATATTACCAGCTTATTACCCCCACAGAATACCAGTTTTACCCACGCAGGGGTGATTACCCCCAGGTTAGGAATCGTGCGTGGCCTTAGAGCATGTCTAGCCTCAGTTTCTACACTGCATTGATTGTTGTATATAAACAACTAGTATCTACGAAACCTGTCTTAACAACGACAAGACTCCACACTGTTATCTTATTGATCAATCACATCTTGTTATCAGTCCGATGTTGACTACCTCTACCTAGACTACCTCTCTACTCTGTTTACTGATAAATAAGATTCTGTACCAGCTATCAATCGTAATAAGTAATAATCAACAAAAGTAGTTCGTATTTTGAGATGAAGATGAAGAAACTAGTAAACATCTATACTAGTATAACAAAGCTGTAGAATTTGTTTGTTTGTTTGAAGGCGCTTATCTCCAGAACTACTGGTTCGATTCTGTAAATTATTTCGCCAATTGAAAATTCATTATCCCTGAGTGCTATAGGCTATTTTTAGGGTTCCGTACCTCAAAAGGAAAAAACGGAACCCTTCTAGGGTCACTTTGTTGTCCGTCTGTCTGCCTGCCTGTCCGTCTGTCAAGACCCTTTATCTCGGAAACGCGTGGAGGTATCGAGTTGAAAGAAAAACCAACCTTCTAAGTTAACGTGAAAAAAGGATATAGCCGTCTATGCCGCAAAAAAAGTATATTTCGACACTCTCAAAGGAAAAATACCAACTGGAGGCATTGGAAGTCATCGATAGACGTGCCAAGAGGCTCATTAACAACGACTCCCTGGTTAGGGCTAAGCTCCAGAGCCTTGAACATCGCCGCACCGTTGCTAGCCTTTCGGTCTTTTATCGGGTACATTTCGGAGAGTGTGCTTTGGAATTGCACAATTTAATTCCCCCATCCCCGTTCCATCATCGGACGAGCAGAGATACGGCGAAGCGTCACCGCTATATGGTTGAAGTGTGGAAAGGTCTCGAACCAAGCGCTTTGACTCCACATTTATTGTGCGAACTGCCAGACTGTGGAATTCCCTGCCCGCCTCTCTGTTCCCTGATAAGTATAATCTGGGTATCTTTAAGGCACGAGTGAACCGGTTCATCTTAGGCAAGCGTGTTCCAACTTAGGCCGCATTATCACTTACGATCAGGTGAATTGCGGTCAAACGCAAGCCTATTTAATAGTAAAAAAAAAAAAAAAAATTATAGGGTACTTCCCGTTGACATACAATTATGAAATTTGGCAAGTAATATTGTCTTATACTACAAATACAGGGAAAAGTCTGAAACTATACATTTGTAATTAAATCATAAAAAAATATAGTCTTTATTATTTTACGTTATCAATAATCGAGGCATGCGCGGTCATAATTGTATGGGTTACCAAATCACGGAATTTGAACGGAACCCTCGGTAAAAAGAAGAGAGAAAGAAAAAACATTTATTAGCCCGCACAGGACGAAACACACAAATAACAAGGTATAAGTATTATTACAAAAAATAAAAAAATAAGAAACGAAATCGGTCCTGTACGATGCCAAAAGGCCCCTATCTCAGCATTGTGCTGTAACATTTAAAAACGTCACAGCGCTGATATTCTGATAGGGCCCAAAGTGATGCCACGGTGCCCGGTGGTAGGCGAATCCGACTCGCACTTGTCTGGTATTTTATTATTAAAAAAATAGGGATTCGCAAGAAAATACACGCGAACAAAGTTGCGGGCATAAACTAGTCTTAAATTTCATATATAGACCAATCAGTACACAGTGATATGCAAAACTGACGAACTTTAAGTAGATTAAAAGAAAAGTTCTAAATTAAAACACCGATCGACATCATCACGATGTTTGATTTATTCAGACAGCTGCGTCATTTGCTACAGACTCCTCACGCATTAAAATACCTTGTAAAAAAGGGTAATCAGTTGATGGACATTCTGTGTACCTTTTTTGGTCATAACCTTGTCACTTCTTCTTGACGGCGCGCTTGGCGCAGTGTCTGAGCGATTACCTGCCGCATTGCGTGTCGCGCGTTCGATTCCCGGAACAAATATTTGTGTGGCCTACATGTAGTTATTCCGGGTCTAGATATGTGAGTTTATAATTATGTTTGTAAACTCACCCATGATAGAGGAGAAATTGGGCAATGTTTAACAAAAAAAACAAACTTTGATTTGTCCAGGTACGGTCAGCAACAAAAGTCCTTTAACACTTCAGATTTGTATGGATTTAAAATCAAGGTAAAATAACTCTTAGCTCTTACTTGAAACGCTGAAAAGCAGAACATTGTATTATTTTGTGATTTTGATGGCAATCCAAACTGACACTGATAACCGACTTGTGCCCCTGACCAGGGCCGGATTTAAAATTGTGGGGGCCCTGGGCCAAGCAAGAAATGGAGACCCCAAATTTTTCTATTCTCTCTTTGACGGACATAAAATGTATATTTTTCTTTTTAAATAAATAAATTGTGGAGGCCCCTTCTTTGTGGGGGCCAGAGCCCCTATTGCCCTGCCCTAAATTCGGCCCTGCCCCTGACCGTACCTACATTTTCTCCCAACATAAATAACACAATGTTCTAATTTCCAGGTCTAGTAAAAAGAAAAATGCTGGTTCTAGATCTAGATGAGACGCTGATACATTCGCACCACGACGCAATGCTAAGGCCGACAGTGAAACCAGGCACGCCGCCAGACTTTGTGCTCAAAGTTACTATAGACAAACATCCTGTGCGATTCTTCGTACATAAAAGGCCGCACGTTGATTACTTTTTGGATATAGTAAGTTATTTATTGTTATTTTTAACTAAGCCTTTCTCTCTTGATCATCAAAGTCAAATGATTTATTTCATTTAGACCATTAAAAGGCACTTTTGAACATCATCATCTGCCTAGCCTTTCCTCAACTGTGTTGGGGTCGGCTTCCAGTCTAACCGGGTGCAGCTGAATACCAGTATTTTACATGGAGCGACTGCCTATCTGACTCTACAACCCAGTTATTGGATAACTGGATACCTCTCGGTATGACTGATTGTCAAGACTTTCTGGCTTCTATCTACCGATATCAACCTTCAAATATCTGTGAATGAAAGCCGAGAACAAAGCCTTTACGTGCTTTCCGAAACACGGAAAGGTCTCGGTATGAAATTGATGGTCACCCATCCACAGACACACCGCGGCAAGCGTGACTTAACCATGACTGATCTATTCATACAGCTATCAATGAAAATTAATCTCCCGACCGAATGTTTATTTGTTTATTTATTTGTTAGTTAGTTCTGTTCCGAAACGATGTAATTACCTACACTACTACCAAAATAACAGTCTGTACAAATACGTGAGTGTGTGTGCGTGTCAAAGTAGTTTCGAGAGCACATTCGACGCGGGGAGAGGTAAGGAACAGTGTTTCGGAGAGAGACGGGGCGTATCGCTACTAGTATTTATACTGTCGTTCTGTTTTTTTTTCCTGCTTTGTATGGAAGGAAGTGAACATTATGTTATTTTCTTACTCCTACGCCGTTTTTTACTTAATAATATCGTTGCGCGATCCGAGACAATTTAATTGTTTCTTCGGGACTAGTTGTCGCCACTTTCGATTCCTTCTCGCTGGCAGGAGCTGCAGTGATTGGATATAGTGTGGCGGGCTTGTTCCAAAAGTAAACTCACATATTTCTCTTGAGAAGCAGTAAGTACACACGGCTACACATCAAGCTATACATTTCCAGAATAAGCTGACCTCTCATTGTATGGAAATTCTATACAATGCGCGATCAGGTTATACTGGAAATTTGTAGCTTGTTGTGTAGCCGTGTGTACACCACGCCTCATTTTACGAAGAGGGCGGCGAAGTCACGGATTAAAGATAAACCCATGTCTTTTCTTGGGCTTCTAGCTTATTCCGTACTAAAATCTAATCGGTTCTGTGGTTTAACCGTGAAACTGTAACATACTTACTTTCGTATTAATAGTATTCTTATGGATTGACCTCGCCGTTATTCTTGAAGAACACCAAGTTCGATCGAATAGGGTATTTTACTCTATACGAGAAAAAATCTATAAATATGTTATTGAGACAGTTTAGGCATAAAACAGTCGGAAAATGTAAGTTTTACTTCATAAAATAACAAAACCAATTTTTTAATTCAATTCAAAGTTTTTAATCCTACTATCCTACTTCCTACTAATATTATAAATGTGAAAGTTTGTGAAGATGTTTGGATGTTTGTTAGTCAATCACGCGTAAACCGTTGAACAGATTTGCATGAAAATTAGCACACAGGTAGAACATTTCCTGGATTAACACATAGGATACTTTTTATCCCGATAATGTGTTCCCTTGGGATAATCGTTCTTTTTTACGCGGGCGAAGCCGCGGGCAGAAGCTAGTCTGTTATAAAACACCATGAAATAGTAGCGCCATGTTATTACGCAGTACGGCTGTGTAAACAAAAAATGTTCACCTGTCAGTCAACCGATTAGCGTAATATAGGTTTTGTACTTTTATTATTTTCGTAACTAAGTAACGTAATTTTTTCATTATCACACCTGTTACAAAATGTGCTTTTAATTATTTTTAAATTATATACAATTGTCTTATTTAATATGATCGCATTTGATACAAAACGAACTGACGTCATTTACGCTGAGCAATATGGCGTCCAGTAAGCGGCGTTTTCGTCAGATAACGCGCGAAATTTGAAAATTTAAAATTTAGATGCATTTTTATGGCACTTATCGATTGAATAAAAATTTGTGTTTTTTTTTGGTGGCATATTAGCACTATAGAATTTCATTGAGACACTTTTCAAAAATGGTGTAATACCCTATTCTGAAAGTTGACTTAAACAGTCAGCAACAAAAGTCGATTAACACTGTTACATTTTCATATCATCTAAATAAACATCAAATAATCCATACTTATTAATATTATAAATGTGAAAGTAACTCTGTTTGTTACGATTTCACGACGAAATGGTTGAACCGATTTTAATTGAAATTTTTGCATTGGCATGAAGATAGCTAGAACCCAGAGGAAGGACATAGGCTACTTTTAAATTCGCGACTTCTGTATCCGCGATAACCGACATTCACGCGGACCAAGTCGCGGGCAAAAGCTAGCCATCTTTTCTCTTTAAAATAACAGAAAAGATTTGTTTGTTTGTTACGATTTAACTCAAAAACTTCTAGTCCGAATTAAAAAATTCTTTCACCAATCGAAAGCTACATTATCCCTGACTAACATAGGCTATATTGCATTATTAAAAAGTTAGGTGTCCTTAAGAAAATTTACGCGGACGAAGTCGCGGGCAAAGTGCTAGTATTCAATAACGACACGGTTGGCGCAGTGGCTGAGCGATCGACTGCTGCGCAGCGTGTTGCGGGTTCGATTCCCGCCCAGGGTAAACATTTGTGTGATGAGCACTTGTGTTTGCCTTCTGTCTGGGTGTTGTTTATCTATATATGTATGTATTTACAAAAAAAAAATGTATTTGTGTATGTATATCAGCTGTCTGACACCCATAGTACAGGGTCTCCCTAGTTTGGGGTCAGATGGCCGTGTGTGAAAATGTCCCCACATATTATTATTATTATACTCTGTTATTATTATAATTACGATTTAAAAATCAGAAATGTTGACCGACTGTTATTGCTGACTGTACAAGAAACAGATCAATGACTCGTGCATGCATTTAGTATCGCATCCATAGTATGCCGGTCTGTCGGTAATTCAGTTTCCTTTATGTTGAGGATAACAAGAACGTAAATATATGCCGTGGAAGTAATAATATAAACAAATAGTACATTTAATCCTAACCACATGTGACGCATGGTAACCACATGTTTATAACGTAATTTGTCCTGCGACTTTGCTCGTGCTGGAATTCGCGGGTGAAACTGTCAATATAAGAATATTTATTAAGCTTAACAGCATAACCTATATTACAGGGCACAAGAACAAGGTATTTATTTTATACAAGTGGGTAAAATACTAAAGATAGTGCAACTGGGCTTAAACTAGGAGAAACTCCCGTGCTATATGCACCAGTTAATTGCCTTTTTTTAAATTGATCTATTTTGTTTATGTATAACAGTTGTTTGATGGTAAATATGACCTCAGTAATGATACAAATTACTCATCATACAGTGTTTGAAATCTAATCAACACTTTGGTGTCAATCAATTTATACGAGTTTAAAACCGTTTACTGTTTAAGACCGTGCTAGTACACATTGACAGTACATTTCATTAGCTGTGTTTAATCCGTCTAAACAATATCAAACTACTTATAAACCTTCCTCTTGAATCACTCTATCTATTGATGAATATCGCATTAAAATTAATTGCATAGTTTAAGAGTTTAGAAAATCTAAGTGTAGGTACAGAAATTCACTTCAAACGTAAACAAAGTCGCTTTCTGCTATTTGTCCCTACAAACTGCAGGAAGCGAACTTGTTCTATATTAGGACCTACGTAGTGACTTTCCCCCGTCCTCATTTTTAATGATTACATTTTAAAATACGCGTAGACAGACATGCACATATTTTACAATATTCTCCCCTGCACGCGTAGCATGACCACGCTGTCTACAGAAGACAAACTGTACTGACTTGTCTATTCTTGCTGTCAGTATGTCTATTCTTCCGTAGACATAGGTGGGCATGCTACGCGTGCAGGGCGAATTTCCGTCTCGGTAGCCAATATCAACAGTGCACAAAAACAGGTGCACTCCTTCCCTCACTAGCTCAGCAGTCAGTAGTCGTGCTTGCGACCACGAGACTTAAACTGTGTTTCCACCAGACATGTGCGGAGGTATGCGTAGCAAGGGGTGTGAGTGATGATGACCAATGATACCGCTTCTTTGTACGCTAATTAAACTAGCGCTGTAATTGGCTAATTTTATGTTTAATATACGGATTTTTGAAAATATTCGCCTTATTTGGATAATACATAAAAAGCGGAAAATAAAAAGCTTTTTACAAAAAAGACAACCGCCTTCAAAAAGTGAAAAATAACTTTAGCACAGAACACACATTGACTTTAGTTTCGAAATTCAGTGGCTTTGTTCTGTTTGTTGTTTTGTATTGCCACCGACTTCTACCGCTTTTTAGTACCTCCTTCTCATTCAAATCTATTAAGAAGAGATTGAAAGTTAACTACTACAAAGATTGATGAAACTAAAACGTCGTCTATGTAAAATTTTTGGGTATTTGTTGATTTTTCAAAAAGTGCTGAATCAATTTCGATAAAATTTATATGGGACCACCCCTGAAGCGTACCGTATCTATAAAAAAAAGAATTTTCAAAATCGGTTTACGTTTGCCTGAGAAATCGCGTAACAAATCGCGCGCATACTTAATGCAAATTTAAGACTTATACGGTTTTCTCATGGATGCCATGGTCAGAACTGGACCAAATTAAAATGGGACCACACGGGAAGCACTGGCTTCCAAATAAAAAAAGAATCATCAAAATCGGTTCACCCAGTCCCGAGAAATCAAGTAAAAAAAAAAGACGAATTGATAACCTCCTCCTTTTTTGAAGTCGGTTGAAAATCGACTTGATTTCAATTATCATAGGGTAAATTTTCTATTATCTAAATGAGGCGAATATTTGCACATATAAGCCATGAGAAGTGCCAGCATAACACATCCCTCGCTACACATCCTCACACGTCTTTGGTCAAAACGCAGCCTTATGTATGAGGCAGTTAAATACAGCACACACGTACATACCGTATACAACACAAAGATATAGTATATGCATGAACATTTCCTAACGACTTATCTTCATTGTTAACTTCCTGATTATTTTCATCAGATAATTACGGTATTAACTTGATACGCAAACTGTACTGTGCACGTGATTCATTGAATAAATATTCTCTTGTCGTAGAAATTAATGAAACTTGTGAATTGAAGTTTCTATATTACCTAAACCTGCATTTTTATAACACCCACCACATATAAATTGTTCCGTGACAACCTGATAATATCAGCACACGGATAAAAACACCTGAAAGAAAAACATAACATTAGGAAAAATCTTTAGAAGATGTTGTACACACGAATACACATCGAGCTATACATTTCCAGTATAAGCTGACCTCGCATTGTACGGAAATTCTATACAATGCGAGATCAGCATTAACTGGAAATGTACCTAAAGCTTGATGTGTAGCCGTGTGTACCTTCGGAAGCGCGTAAAGCTGTTAATCCCGGCTGTCATTCGTAGATCTTTGATCTTCTTTATGGGACGAAGCCCGAAAGTCTAACAACCAATCTTACCAAGGGGTATCGTGTTACTCAATAACTGGGTTATGGAGATCAGATATGCAGTCACTCCATGTAATCATCAACATATCACCCTATTACCGTCCACTGCTGAACGTAGGTCTTCCCCAGAGATCGCCAACCAACCCGGTCTTGGGCAAACCGCATCCATGTAAAACCCTGGTATCCAACTGTGGCGTGCCTTCCATTAAAGCTCAAAAGCCAGGCTTATAATCAATAATAATAATAATTTATTTAAAATTCGGATAACATGCGAATAATGCGAGACAAAAAAAACGTAGAAAGCATAAAAATAAATGTTAACCATTATCTCAACTGTCGTGCTTGCCCTAACTTTGACCCTAAGGCACGCCACTGGTATGCTGCAAGCTGCATCCAGTAAGACTAGAAGCCGACTCGAACATAATCACTTAAAATCAGATGAATTGCGAAATGTAACTTCCAAAGAAAAGATGGATTTATTGTGGGAAGAATTACATATAGAAAAGGGAGCCAGTGCGCGCGAACTTCAAGTAGCATGGTACCAGGATAGGAAAGTTATGATATATTAGCTTTTGCCCGCGACTTCGTCCGCGTGAATGTCGGTTATCGTGGATGTAGACAAAGTCGCGGATCAAAAAGTAGCCTATGTCCTTACCCAGGGTTCGAGCTATCTTTTTGCCAAGTTTCATTAAAATCGGTTCTGCTGTTTTATCGTGAAAGCGTAGTTACTTTCACATTTATAATAGTAATAAGTATAAGTATGGATAACGAATATTATAGTTGTTATTAATGTTGTTTGTTGTTATAGGTATCGCAATGGTACGAGCTGGTGGTGTTCACTGCGTCGATGGAGATCTACGGAGCCGCGGTCGCTGACAAACTCGACAATGGCAGGGGGATACTGCGGCGGCGGTTCTATAGGTGAGCTTAGTATAGTCATAAAGAGCCATCCCACAATCCTTCAAGTATACAGTATGTTAATTAACGAAAGGCGTTTCATTTACTTGGGGAAAACTACTACATTAATAGATTTTAATAAATACTAGCTGACCCGACAGACGTTGTCCTGTCGCTATCTACCTACTTACCTACCCTACACCTACACCCTATGTCCGTCTCCTGGTTCTAAGCTACCTCCCCACTAATTTTCATCTAAATCGGTTCAGCCGTTCTTGAGTTATAAATAGTGTAACTAACACGACTTTCTTTTATATATATAGATAGTGTTTCTTTTACGTATCAGATTTTGTATGACAATTAAAAATTTGAAACTTTTTATGGAATTGTTTTTTGTATCTATGGGCTTACTATGTAGTCATCATCATCATCAGCCGGAAGACGTCCACTGTTGAACAAAGGCCTCCACCATAGAACGCCACAACGAGCGGAAACCTGCCGCTTGCATTCAGCGGTTACCCGCGACCTTGACGATGTTGGCCCATCTGGTGGGAGGCCTACCAACGCTGCGTCTTCCGGTTCGTGGTCGCCCCTCGCGAACCTTCTTCCCCATCTGTAATCGGTTCTTCGAGCGATGTGGCCGCCCATTGCCACTTCAACTTGCAAAGGACAATGCCAGAAACTCTATAGAACTTTGCCCCACTCAATAAAAGTCATGTGCAATATGTAGCATCTTACTGTTTATTTATTGCTGATAACTAAACATTAGTCTTAGTGACTGTAGAACTTGCGGTTTCCGTTTTCTAAAAACAATAATGACATTGATTATAGTAGGTTAAATTGTATTTTAGGTAAAATGAGTTTGTATTTTGTTGGTAGGTATTTCATAATCCGCAAGTTCTAAAGAAAAACAATTTAGTATAGAAAGGTTTTATATTCATTACAATTATTTTCATTAATTTACTTTTCTGTACATGGGTTACTTTTTCTGTACATGGGTGGGGCAGGATCTGGCATTGTCATTTTGAGTCCAATGTCGGTGAGCTTAGTTCTTCGGCGGATTTCCTCGTTCCGGATTTTATCGCGCAAAGAAACTCCGAGCATAGCTCTCTCCATGACGACGACGATGTAGTATTGCCGATTAAGAGCGCCCATCCCCATCGAGTAAACTTCGACGCGAAGCTCGAAAATAACGCGATAACATCGCAGGAAAATTGGCGCGCGGAGATTTCACAAACCTTGATCCAGGAAGTACGTGTTTTTGAAAAAGCCTTACAAGTTTTTGGTAATAATGTTTGTAATTTAGAATCTCCATTACATGTGCAAGGTTTCTATGACGCCGTTTTTTTTACTTTTAACAAAAAAGTTTATTTTTGGCTTCATACAAACCTATATTTAAACCACAAGATACCTGTGTGTTAAAAATATTTGGAGAATTATTTGTTATATAGCCGTAAGCACGTACGTGCGTTATTATGGGAAATAAGACGGGATGGGCGCTCTTAAAGAGAACGCCTTACGTTAATTAACACACTGTATAATTAGCTTTAACCCCGCTACTTCGTCCGTATAAATGTCGGTTACCGCGGATTAAAAAGTAGCCTAAATCGTTTATTGGCTTGGTTAAATCTAAGTCTGTACAAAATTTTAACAAAATCAGTACCAGCGCCTCGAAAGCGTAACAAAGAAACTCACTTTCACATTTATGATATTAGTATGAATAACGTCAAACTGTGTAATTAAATAAATATGCCAAGTATGTTACATTACTATCCAATCCAACAATAACAGTTGAGTTCTAAATCGTATGCTTAGAATATATTTAAAACTAGCATTTTGCCCGCTACTTCGTCCACGTAAATTTTCTAACGACCCCTATTTTTTAAAGAATGCAATAAAGCCTATATTAGTCAGGGATAATGTAGCTTCCGATTGGTGAAAGACTTTTTGAAATCGGACCAGTAGTTTTTGAGTTAAATCGTAACAAACAATCAAACAAATCTTTCCGAGCAGCGGGAAAAATAATCGTTAATCTAAGATTTCCCAAAGTATTTTTTTTAATACCATATAAAAATCCTAATGTTGTTTTATATATTTTATTCTGTCCTGTCATGACTATTGAAAATTCGTTTCAAACGTTCGTTGCGCTCTTCTTCTGTCTCTTAATGCCGTACCTACTCCAGCAATTCTTTTTCTCTCACTTTCTAACTGATTATGAATATTTTGTTGTGTGCGTGTTTGGGACAATCTATGCTATAATATTATAAAGCTGAAGTTTGTTTGTTTGTTTGGTTGAACGCGCTAATCTGAGGATCTACTGGTTCGAATTAAAAAAATCTTTTTGTGTTGGATAGTCCATTTACCGAGGAAGGCTATACGCCAATGCGAAGCTGGGTCGGGTCGCTAGTGTATGATAATCTCGATCAGCAGTTAGTAATGCACCACGTTCATCATTCGGTTCAAAAGACCTGTTAGTAGATGTGCGAATACGCTGAGACCTCAAGCGCAATTCTCTATCCGTGAACGTCACCGACTCGCGAGACAATGTATGACGTTCACGATCAGCGGTCAGTCGCGTATCATATTCTTTACTGGTCTCTAGAGACCAGTATGTCTATTCTGATACAATCTCCCTCGGTGATCACCTAGGTGAAGTGAGCTGTCATCTGTCCCGATGCTAGGATTTACAGAGCACTACAGTGGGATGACAGCTCACTTCACCTAGATGTTCACCGAGGGAGATTGTAACAGAATAGCACTGCTGGATGTAGATGCGCAAATACGCTGAGAACGCAGGCGTGCTTCGCGATCTGAAGAGGTTTCCACCGAGCGAGTTGCAGCCTGATGTTCTCGAACAGCATCAAGTCTCTCCTGACGCTCTTCGGTAGATTCTTAGGATCTTATGATCCTCAATCTTTTAGCTCCTTTGGAACATTGAGAAAGATTTGACCTCTTTCTAGGCATGGTTATAGTTTTATTGTAAAGATACCTGATCAATTAAAATCTAAGTGACTGCTCCCCTGCGTTACCGGGTAGGCTACCGTGTCACGAAGATAAATGGAAAAGGAAATTAACACCCAAATAACATAAGCCCGAAGGCATATTTATTCGATAAAATAAAAAAATAAATGAGAATTTTGGCCAGTACAGTCAAATTTTCAATGATATACCATCGTCATCAAAAATCAGTCCTAAACTGTTACCGCCTTCACCGCGTGGAGGTACTCCCAGCTTATGTTACTTTATAAGATACAGTGAAATTAGTGATAGCTTTGATTTTCACATCAGATGTTTCTGATCTTCGATTTTTATAAGTCAACAGGAAATGCCCATCAGACCGAACAACTTTTGCTAAGACGTCATTCCTATATGTGTCATGGTGTAGCTGGGCTCTTGGAGTTCCACATCAGGTGTTCCAGATCTTCAAATTTATTCTCTCAGCAGAAAATGCTCATCACGCGGAACAATTTTTGCTATGGTACCATTTTTGTATCTCTTATAGTTTAGCTGGTCTGTTGCGGTTCTGCATCAGGTGTTCAAGTTTCCAAGATAAGTTATAGCCTATATGTTGCCCAGACTTAATACCTATACAACAAAAGAAAAATCATTCAAATCCGCCCAGTAGTTCCGAAGATTAGCGTGTACAAACAAACAGACAAACAGACCGAATTTTTTTTTTGGATTCGTGCTCTATTTCTGTTTCTTAACACCCCTCAATTATTTTTTTTAAATATATTCAATGTACAGACACAGTTCTGTTACTGTTTTATTATATGTATAGATAGTAATCAAAAATAAAACATTTTAAATATGGCGGCAAAATGCTCCCCACTCACGGTTAACCGCAGTAAACATCCAAAATCACTACTTACATCCAAAAATGGAACAATTTTTTACATGTTTATTATTTCTGCCAGAACTAAACCACTTACTTACTTTTATCATTTACGCGAACGTGAGGAGTGTTACTTGTGGTAATTACCATCTCACGCGAGCTGTAATAGCTCCCACTCACCGACACGGTACGCTAATACACGAGCGGGATCGTATCTCACGGCACTGTTAGTAAATCACAGAGGAGCCAAGGAATGGAGTGCGTGGGAACGATACTCGAAGTGCGAAGTGGTCGTTGCTGGCAGTTTCTCGAACGTCACTTGTATGTAGGGCTGTCATCCGTTAGGGATTCCCCGGATTTCATCATCATCATCAGCCGGAAGACGTCCACTGTTGAACATAGGCCTCCCCAGGGGGAGGGGGGGTTGCCATAATCCCCACGCTTGGCAGGCGTCTTGGGGATCGCAGCCCCGGATTTATCCTTGTTTAACACTGGGTTTTTAGGGGAATTTTAATTAATTGAAGGAACAGCAATAATTTAAAATAATAATAATAATTATGTAATTTTATTATTTATTTAGGTTTGGATTCGTGCCAAGTTTCAACTTAAAAGTAAATAAGTAAATAACTTTTTATTTCTTGGGTTAACCAACTTGAAACTTTCAAGAAACAAGATGTTTTCATTCAATCGAACCCCTCCTTTTCACCCTTTTAAGGGTCGAATTTGTCCCAACATCATAAAAGGAAGAGGTCTGCAAAATTTCACGTACAAATTTCACTTAGTTCAAGACAGTCGTTTGACTGTTGTGCGCACATCACTAAATTCAGTCAGGTTCGCCTTTTACATTAGAATACTTTTGATATAATTAATGTTTTATTAATTTGTTGACAGACAACACTGCACAGCAGAAAACGGTTCCTACACAAAGAATTTGTCGTCTATATGCGACGACCTCAACAGGGTGTTCATATTGGACAACTCTCCCGGCGCCTACCGGGACTTTCCAGGTAACATACCGTTTTAACGCTGAAATAGCCCTTAAGTGTAGGAAATAACAATAATTTTGTTGTTGTACTCATTTAGGAAATGCCTAGGAGATTGGGTGCTATTGATCCACGAATTTAACTATCTATGGTCCTGGAGATTTTGCATAAGTCCAGTTTTGAATGGATTCCTTCTGAACTGAAAAATGAATTGCGGGATCGCGAAAAATGATGATGACTCGGGTTCGATTCCCACACTCAACAAATATTTGTAAAGCCTACATTACATATTTCCAAGTCTGGTTGATCGTTGTTCCGTACCCAAAGGGTAAAAATGGGACCCTATTACTAAGACTCCACTGTCCGTCTGTCTGGCTGTCTATCACCAGGATGTATCTCATGAACCGTGACAGCTAGACAATTGAAATTTGACACAGATGATGTATTTCTGTTGCCACCATAACAACAAATACTAAAAACAGAATAAAATAAATATTTAAATGGGGCTCCCATACAACAAACGTGATTTTTTGCTCAATGTCTAATGTTGTGTAGATAATGGTACGGAACCCTTCGTGCGCGAGTCCGACTAGCAATTGTCCGGTTTTTTTAAAACATGATACAGGAGAAATTATGTGTTATGGGGCTATTTAACGACTTTTACAGATTTTAAACTGACAATCACGTCAAAATGTGCAGTGTAAATGATTTGAAATAAATATATGTCAAACTAGAACATTCTCTTAATCATTTAGTAAGTGAATATTTTTAATTATATTCATATTATATAGTTTAATTGACTCGTGAAGTTGTATCCGACGCGGACAAAACATTGATAATCACACAAATTCTACCAGGTATAATTAAACGAAACTTACACCATCTTACAGACAATTTTATTATCTATCTTTTAGTATACGCTTTTTTTTAAAGTTAAAGAATACTACTTTTTTTTATTTTTTTCGACTTAACTTTGAGAGTTTTGGACGCAGAACGGACGTAGTCTGCGTCCAAAACTCTCAAAATTTAGTCGAAAAAATTAAATAAAAGTATTCTTTAACTTATAAAAAAGGCATAAACTAAAAGATAGATAATTAAATTGTCTGTAAGATGGTGTAAGTTTCGTTTAATTATACCTGGTAGATTTTGTGTGATTGTCAATGTTTTGTCCGCGTCAGACACAACTTCACGAGTTAATTAAACTATTTAATATGAACTTAATCAAAAATATTCACTTACTAAATGATTAAGAGAATGTTCTAGTTTAACATTTTTTTTTTTTTTTTCAAATCATATACTCTGCACATTTTGACGTGAATGTCAGTTTAAAATCTGTAAAAGTCGTTTAATAGCCCCTTAAGCAACAATTAAACTAAAATGTAAAGAAATTCAATAGTCACCAGCGCCGCATCCGTCCCCAGATAACGCGATACCAATAAAGTCGTGGTTCTCGGACCCGTTGGACGTGGCGCTGCTGAACCTGCTGCCCGTGCTCGACGCGCTGCGCTTCACGCACGACGTGCGCTCCGTGCTCTCGCGCAACCTGCACCTGCACCGTCTGTGGTAGTACACACACACGTGAGTGTTGACAACTGACAGCAGTGTAACAATAAGTACGCTTCACAACCTGCACCTGCACCGTCTGTGGTAGTACACACACACGTGAGTGTTGACAACTAACAGCAGTGTAACAATAAGTACGCTTCACAACCTGCACCTGCACCGTCTGTGGTAGTACACACACACGTGAGTGTTGACAACTAACAGCAGTGTAACAATAAGTACGCTTCACAACCTGCACCTGCACCGTCTGTGGTAGTACACACACACGTGAGTGTTGACAACTAACAGCAGTGTAACAATAAGTACGCTTCACAACCTGCACCTGCACCGTCTGTGGTAGTACACACACACGTGAGTGTTGACAACTAACAGCAGTGTAACAATAAGTACGCTTCACAACCTGCACCTGCACCGTCTGTGGTAGTACACACACACGTGAGTGTTGACAACTAACAGCAGTGTAACAATAAGTACGCTTCACAACCTGCACCTGCACCGTCTGTGGTAGTACACACACACGTGAGTGTTGACAACTAACAGCAGTGTAACAATAAGTACGCTTCACAACCTGCACCTGCACCGTCTGTGGTAGTACACACACACGTGAGTGTTGACAACTAACAGCAGTGTAACAATAAGTACGCTTCACAACCTGCACCTGCACCGTCTGTGGTAGTACACACACACGTGAGTGTTGACAACTAACAGCAGTGTAACAATAAGTACGCTTCACAACCTGCACCTGCACCGTCTGTGGTAGTACACACACACGTGAGTGTTGACAACTAACAGCAGTGTAACAATAAGTACGCTTCACAACCTGCACCTGCACCGTCTGTGGTAGTACACACACACGTGAGTGTTGACAACTAACAGCAGTGTAACAATAAGTACGCTTCACAACCTGCACCTGCACCGTCTGTGGTAGTACACACACACGTGAGTGTTGACAACTAACAGCAGTGTAACAATAAGTACGCTTCACAACCTGCACCTGCACCGTCTGTGGTAGTACACACACACGTGAGTGTTGACAACTAACAGCAGTGTAACAATAAGTACGCTTCACAACCTGCACCTGCACCGTCTGTGGTAGTACACACACACGTGAGTGTTGACAACTAACAGCAGTGTAACAATAAGTACGCTTCACAACCTGCACCTGCACCGTCTGTGGTAGTACACACACACGTGAGTGTTGACAACTAACAGCAGTGTAACAATAAGTACGCTTCACAACCTGCACCTGCACCGTCTGTGGTAGTACACACACACGTGAGTGTTGACAACTAACAGCAGTGTAACAATAAGTACGCTTCACAACCTGCACCTGCACCGTCTGTGGTAGTACACACACACGTGAGTGTTGACAACTAACAGCAGTGTAACAATAAGTACGCTTCACAACCTGCACCGTCTGTGGTAGTACACACACACGTGAGTGTTGACAACTAACAGCAGTGTAACAATAAGTACGCTTCACAACCTGCACCTGCACCGTCTGTGGTAGTACACACACACGTGAGTGTTGACAACTAACAGCAGTGTAACAATAAGTACGCTTCACAACCTGCACCTGCACCGTCTGTGGTAGTACACACACACGTGAGTGTTGACAACTAACAGCAGTGTAACAATAAGTACGCTTCACAACCTGCACCTGCACCGTCTGTGGTAGTACACACACACGTGAGTGTTGACAACTAACAGCAGTGTAACAATAAGTACGCTTCACAACCTGCACCTGCACCGTCTGTGGTAGTACACACACACGTGAGTGTTGACAACTAACAGCAGTGTAACAATAAGTACGCTTCACAACCTGCACCTGCACCGTCTGTGGTAGTACACACACACGTGAGTGTTGACAACTAACAGCAGTGTAACAATAAGTACGCTTCACAACCTGCACCTGCACCGTCTGTGGTAGTACACACACACGTGAGTGTTGACAACTAACAGCAGTGTAACAATAAGTACGCTTCACAACCTGCACCTGCACCGTCTGTGGTAGTACACACACACGTGAGTGTTGACAACTAACAGCAGTGTAACAATAAGTACGCTTCACAACCTGCACCTGCACCGTCTGTGGTAGTACACACACACGTGAGTGTTGACAACTAACAGCAGTGTAACAATAAGTACGCTTCACAACCTGCACCTGCACCGTCTGTGGTAGTACACACACACGTGAGTGTTGACAACTAACAGCAGTGTAACAATAAGTACGCTTCACAACCTGCACCTGCACCGTCTCTGGTAGTACACACACACGTGGGTGTTGACAACTAACAGCAGTGTAACAATAAGTACGCTTCACAACCTGCACCTGCACCGTCTGTGGTAGTGCACCTGCACCGTCTGTGGTAGTACACACACACGTGAGTATTTACTTATTTAAATATATGTATGGAGTTTCTTGCCCATTCTTCTCCATATAAAACTACCTTTTGGAATGGGCAAATAGAATATTTTTTTTCTTATTTGATGTTCAAATTCAAATTCTTAATTTGTTTTAAACATGGTATTTATAGGTCTTACAATTGAAACAGGAGTACAAACATGTTTAGCTATTGTCACTGCATGCAAAATCGAGCCATAGCTTAGTTTACAATTTATTGTCAAATAATGTTTTAAGGGAGTAGAATTTATGGGTATTCAGCCATTCCAATAATTTGTTTTTCAGAAGTCGCGTAGTAGATTATTTAAGTTTTTAAGTTCTCTAGGTATTTTATTATAAATTCTTACACATATAGTTAGACAACTTTTGCTGTATTTGGACAATCTGGGAGTGTCATAAAAAAGTAATGTATTTTGGTCTCTCCGATTTCTAGAGGTTACGTCAGACACTTTTACAACATATTCTTGAAAAGTGCCTTGTAATGGTCTATTTAAAATAAATGATTTGACTTTGAATAGGTGAAACAAACAGCAGTGTAATAATAAGTACGCATTGGTTAGAACTGACGACACGGTTGACGCAAAGGTTGAGCGATTGACTGCTGCACCGCGTGTCGCGGGTTTGTTTCCCGCATGAAACAGATATTTGTATCGCCTACAGATAGTTGTTTCGGGTCTGGCTGTTTGTGTATGTGAGTTTATATGTTTGTAAATGAACACACCATACAGGAGAATTCCTAGTGTGGAGCAGTTAAAAAAAAACTTGTGCACGTTGCGCTTTTTGTGGTTTAGGAACGTATAGAGAATAAACATACAAGCATTCAGTTTTATTTATTTATATAGACTAACTAAAACCTTTATTTTTTTATTATTTCCAGGTAAAATACCGGCTTTTGTACAAATGATGGACGCCACAGGCCTCCTGAACTTATTTATTATTTTGTCACTCGTTAGGCGGTTCAGCTTCTATTCATATAGATTTAATGTAGTTGAATATTTTTTTTAAGTTTTGTTTTAACGTAAATAAAAGTGATTATCCGGTGTAATGTACACACATGTTGTGTATGTTAAGACATTACCTACGTATGTAGGGCAAAGCGTTTTTGAAACGCTGCTTTTTGTTATTTAAACATTAATTTAAGTGCAAGGATGAGGGTGAGGTCCCACTGCGAGCGCTAGGAAGTACTTCTTAGATGTTCCTAAAGCTTCAGTGTGTAGTACTTTACATTTAAACGTTTTGTGGAACATTCTTCATTCATTATATGTTAGTAAAATTCATGAATTCTGTAATCAAGTTTTTGTAAGTATATTAATGACTTACGACTTCCATTGAGTTTCTCCATGACATTCATTTATTCTGAACCATGCATTGACTCGAGTCTCTCTTAGGTCCCCATAACCCATTAAAAATATGGTACCTAATGTTTCATGTGTTCATTATATCCGCCTTAAATGACACGAATTAAAAAAAAATACTGACGCCCTAGGTCAATTTGTGCAGCTTGAAACTTGATAATATGTCATTATTTTATTAGCTATCTAACTTGCCTTATGTAGCCTTTAACAAGCCAACGAAAATCAGGGATAGAATAAAATTTACAATTCCTTGCTTACAGTGGGGCCACACACCTATTTCTGACGTTGTAGTATTGTCTAGTATAGCAAAATATGAGACAGAGACTATCATCACAGGGCCTCATTGTTGCACTTGTAAGGGCTGTCTTGAAATCTTGACAACTTACGTCATTTTGGTTCGTAAAAATTAAATATGTTTGTAAAAAGCGAATATTCGGTAATTCATTTTCAATGGTGTACTAATTAGTATATTTAAAATGTATGACTGCTATTGTAATAAGAATTGTGTTGTGATTTTTTATACAAATAAGATGAGTTATTGTATTGAAAGTTTTTATAAGATACATTACAGATATCGACGCTTTTATGTTTGAAACGTCTTTAGCAGTTAATTTGTGTCAGTAATAACAGTTTAGATGAAACATTTTAGTCAAAGAAACGTTGCTGAAATTATAATTAAAAAAAAAATGTAATTACCTTTTATGTTTTCAATAAATTTCGAGACAGCCCTAACCTAAAATCATATCTTTTTTTTAGACTTATTTGAAGATTTTAAAAGATATGGACGTAATTTTCCTTTGTACATAAAACTTAAAACCATTAAGGCCCCTTAAAATGTATTTGCTTTATAATTAAAATAACTTAAATTGTACATAATAATAATCTAACGAAGATATCATCGTTACTGAATTCGAATCAAGTTATATTGAAGAATTCTTGATTACGGCCATATCTATTAAAATCTTAAAAACTTACTGCCCACCAAAATCTAAACTTGCAAATTGTAAATCATTTTGTTAACAGTCGCCTCCCTTTTGTGAAACCAAAAAAATGATATCTTGACGTCACTTTGACAGCAATCAGATGTTGTTAGGTTAAAAAAAAAAAATCTTTTTTGGTAATCAAAAGTGAGGTGTTTTGCTCAATAGTAATTTTCAAAATTATTTGTACCAATATTTTATTCGTTATTTTATGAATTATTGTGACTTGACCAATTCAATCTACATAGAGCATGCAATCTACTAGATAGAGGATTCTTTTAATAAAAATCTTCTAATACTACAATGGTGATATGCATTATGACTTTGATTTAAACCACTGATTTTATTCATTAAAATTATTGATTTAATTAAACTCGGTTTATTTTATGTTCCTGGCAACACCCAGTGATCCGCCTTCCACGTCTTCTATCAATTGAACCCATTTTATTCCTAATAGAATAAAGTTGGTACAAATAATACAAACAATCGTATAGTTTCTTCCAGTGGAATAACTAATGTATGTAAATAGTTATAATTTTTAAAGGACAGTCGCGTGATTTGCCTATTTTTGAACACGCATCGTTGATCTCCTAGGTATAGTTTTCTTTGCTTCTTGGAAGTTCCTTTTTAAACGCCGAATTATTTTTAAAGTACCATCAATACTTACTTAAAATTCACTTGAGAAAAATTATACGAATTCATTGTTTACTTAGTTTTGAATTGAAATCTTATACGTATCCTTTTATGTGTGAATCAAGGAAAACATTTTATCTTACAATAATTTAAAAATCGGCAAATCACCAAGGGTTGCGTTTACACTGCATCAACAGTATAATCTGTGCAGTGTTACGGACCTCTTTAGTACCTACGTTACATGCACTGCGAACCATTTAATGACAATAGAATAGTGTACGTTACATAAACTATCTGGTACAAATGTATGCCGAATTTATTTACGATTACACGTTTTGTTTTTGTAAGCGCTTCATAAAGTCTCAAAACCGGTCGTTCACATGGCGTTTTAAGGCACATTTTTCAACAGTACTTACCTGGATGTTTCCATCACAAATGTGCGGGGTTATGTGGTAAAGTGACCAATGGCATCGCTTAATTTTCATAACTTGATCTAAGCGCTGTGATTGGTTAGTATCACACACATGACTCGCTACGTATCCTCAGACGTCACTGGTGGGAACTAGTGATGGGTAATATTTTATTCCTCGGAGTGAATTGATTCACTTATTCCGACTCCATTCCCCTTATTTATTCCTTTGGCACTTGGTTCCTGGAATAATTTGGTTCGCAAGATTCCTTTGGTTCTTTTTCACCAGAAGATTAAGCTCATTTTATTGAATAAGTAATTTTATTTGTTTCATTCCGTATATTGAGACCGAAAAGATGAATTTCTAGATTTCGAGATTTCTAGTTACAGTTTTGTTAACCTTCATGGCTAATAAAATAATATTTTCAAAACAATATTCAAAACTCATGAACGTAACAAGGTATTTTGATTTCTACTTCTATTAGTGCATTCTGTGCGTCGAGCCTTTGAGCAAAAGGAATTAAAGAGCAAGACGGCAGTTACATTCGGTCATTCACTCCGGAATAAATAATTCCTCGGAGTCGCTAAGGTCTTGAAGGAATAAATAGGCTTATCGTGTCCGGCACCGGTTCCTTTGATTCAGTACCTCCGGAGTTACACACCACTAGTGGGAACATAGCCTTACCGCATTAACAGAATGTTGACATCCTGGCATTACAGTACAAATCATACTCTTCTGACAAATATCTCTGACCCGTCGAGTCGGTTTCCTCTTTTTTCAATGGAGGATACAGTCCATACCTTCAGTGCCTGTGTGGCGTATCCCCGCAGACCATGGTCTACTTTCTATCTTGCGCCGCATGCCCTGCTCATGTGCGGAACTAATGACGGCGTCAGCGGATGGCATTGCCGTGACTGATTCTGGGCCAAACAAGGAATCTGACAAGAACAAACACAACATACACTCGCACACATACATACACACATTATACACATCCGTGTGCATCTTGCCGTGACTGATTCTCGGCCAAACAAGGAATCTGACAAGAACAAACACAACATACACTCGCACACATACATACACACATTATACACATCCGTGTGCATCTTGCCGTGACTGATTCTCGGCCAAACAAGGAATCTGACAAGAACAAACACAACATACACTCGCACACATACATACACACATTATACACATCCGTGTGCATCTTGCCGTGACTGATTCTCGGCCAAACAAGGAATCTGACAAGAACAAACACAACATACACACTCGCACACATACATATACACATTATACACATCCGTGTGGCAAACACGGATGTGTATAAACTGTAAAAACCGACGCGCTAAGAAGAAGAATGGAGGATGAGGAACTTTCTATTATATTCCCCATCCTTCCAAACCCTAATCAAGAACTGGGCCCATATCATTTAAAAAAATGCTTCAGCATTGCTATTCTGTTTCAACGGGATAGATGACAGCTCACTTCACCTAGGTTTTCACCGAGGGACAACATAAAAGCGGTTAGTCCAATGAATGCCATGTGACTGTATTTTCTATTTGATGATTAATGTAATACCTTTTTTTGTATTTGAAGCGATTATACAAAACAAAAGATAACGAGTTTTTAAATTATGTTATGATTGTACGTCAAGACTCGGCAAGTCTTCTTAGTTTAATCACAGTAAATCGTGTATATTGATTAGTTTATATTGAATTGTTTCTATATAGAAATAAAACTTCTTTTTAAACCAAATAGTTGAGATAAATAGTTTTTAGTAATAAAAAAACGTTAAGCTGTTAGGACTCGTTTACATGGTGTTTTTGCAAAAACTTGGTATGTATTAGTAAAATTTATTAAAAACTATTTTTCACTTTTATTAAAAAATACATAAAGTATTCAAATGGGTTAACGCCTATGTAATATACACGAAAAAAAAACGATTCAGATGAGACAGAAAATAAATCTTGCACTTGTTTGTTTTTGCAAAAATCACATGTTTTGCCCTGAAACCGGACTGTTTACTAAATTGTCATACTTTATCTTTTATATGGTAATGCGTTTGAACGCAGTAGTTGCAAAATCTTGGCTATACCTTATTTTAGTTCTTAAGGTCGATTTTTCATTGATTGTGAGAAGGGTGTAATTAAAGTTTTGAAGGGTCTCGCCATGTCGGCTAGTCACTATGTTATAACGGTCCTAGCGATTGACTGAAAAATGTATAATTTTTCAAGCAAGACCGTCGCCAGCTGGTTGCCTAGGGCCTAGTTGATATATGGAGGATAGGAAAGGTATGAATTTCAAATACAGTCAAAGGCACATTAAGCTTTTGATAACTCTAGGGGGGCAACCGCCCACTTCCTGCCCCTTTTGGCGACGCCCTTAATTTCATGGCTGTTTCTATAGAAATACATAAGAAGTGACGTCGTAATACCAACGCCTAAATATGAACCTACAGACTGTCTTCAGAATATTATGTATTCTCTTATCCTTCTATGCAAAGACGGCTCGGCTAGCAGCAAGCGAGAAACTTTGACCAAGAAAAACGATCCACCCTCTTCGTTGTGTTTTAGTCCCTCAACATTCTTTATTCTCCCAACAAACAACTGTAATCAGGATATATCGTTAAATTAAGTTCTTCTAAATGTACCCAAATGCAGGGGCAATGTAATGCAATTTATTTTTTTGTACATAATAATACATCAGTAGTAAAATATTATAGATCCATTTTAAAATTCACAGGGTGATTCGTTTTACAGTGAGATTATAAGTAATTTTCATTTGGCAGCCCAGTTATTCCCGGATTCTCGAACGAAGAATTGACGTGACATATTGTAAAGCCTGCGTAAGCTGCTCTGATTGATTGTTGATCATCCAGTCAACCAATCACAGCAATTTGACACGTAAATTTTTCGTTCGAAAGCTCGGGAGTTAGACCTGTTTCAAATGTTTTGTGTGAAATGAGTAAGAAAATATAATCTGCTATATGTACTTAGTAACCTACTTTATTCCAATATAATTATCAATTTTAACATTTGCACGAAACAGAAAAAGTATAATCTTATCTAAAATACTCTTATGAAACATTTGAAACATTTAAAATTAACCATATTATATTGTATTCACAAACCGCACAATATACCTGTATCGAATACAATTCAAAATTTAACTGGTATTTTTTTTTTTATATTTCCAATCACCTTTTAATTTGTAAATAACGGAATGGCGAAGGCGCAGGAACACTTAAATACAACCAATCATTGAGATCTCCATGTAAAATTGTGTTGTATGTGTCTTATGCCGTTTTTAAATGTTTTAACTACAGTGGCATCATAACTAACAGTATTCTATAAGTATTTTTCACCATTTAGAATTATATGTGAGGTGAATTTATGTGACGCAAAATCACTTTTATATGCACATGGGTACGTATTATTTTTTTAAATAATACTAGGTACTTAGAATTCACATAAATTACTCCCATCTAAAAACAAATTATTATTTCAATTTTATTATCATCCATTGGTTTAGTACTTACTAAGTGGCACTGTGATTAAAATATGTAAATACGGCAATAAAGTGGAATAAATGTTTACCGTTTATATAGAAAACATGGACACGCCAAAGTTGGCGATAAAAAAATATTGAAAACTTGTAATATTGCGGTCTCAACTGGTTGTTCAAAGTTCAAAAGCGATTTGTAATATAGCAATATTAAATCGATTTCAACAAAGTTATTTGTTTTACTTATTGTCCTTTAGTATTAGTGCCACAGCAGAGTCACAGTATAAATATTAGTCGTACAGTAACGACACGTCCCGCCTCCCTCCGAAACACTGTTCCTCACCTCTTCCCGCGTCGAACGTGTTCTCGAAACTGCTTGTAGTTCAAGTGGCGCGTAGACAACGCACGTATTTATAGTCTGTTATTTTGGTAGTAGTGTTGGTAATTAAATCGTTTATTTTGTATGGGAGTGTCGTAGGTGTGGCAGAGTTAAGATTTATATCAAACTAGCGACCCGCCTCTGCTTCGCACAGGACATGTACAATAATTAAAAAAAAATACTCATACAAACCTTGTCCTGACAAGGTCAAATCATTAGAGCTCAAGGGATAATCTTACCTACATGCATTGAACTATATTACTAGCGTAGTACATATAACTCAATGCCTACTTGCTGCAATTTTTATTTATATGAAAAGTGGTCCGCGTTTGTGTACATTATCAGACTTGTATCCCTTTTAGACAGAGCAGCATAAGGGC
The DNA here is from genome assembly GCA_947361185.1 of Charanyca ferruginea. NCBI lineage: Eukaryota > Metazoa > Arthropoda > Insecta > Lepidoptera > Noctuidae > Charanyca > Charanyca ferruginea. Next base: position 3,022,127 of record OX376070.1, on the reverse strand, counting down.
CGAGTTACACCGGAATAGCAGCGGCGCGGCGAGCACTTTCAGTGTGAAATAATTTTAAACTTCATCTACATACTTAAAAGACCACTATCGCTTGAAAAGGTCGCGAGGCCGCCCGCGACGACGACGACTCGAGTGGCCGCCGCTGGTCGCCGCCGGCCGCTGCCATTCCGGTGGGACTCGGCCCTTAGGCATGAGAAGTTTTCATTTATCAACTAAAACAACAGACAAGAGTTAAGAATTGCGTGGGATAATACGACTACGATAGCGGTTACAACTTTATTTGTGGTCACTTTTAGTTTATTATCAATGAAATGGAAAGTGCTCGAGGATACGCTGCCCTGTTGGCTGCAGCAGCAGCCTGGATAAGCTACACCTACTCTGGGATGCACCAGCCGAGCATCATGGGCGCAGCGAGGTACAGGCGGGGGGTTGATTTTTCTTCAGCCTGGTGCCTGCCTCCTTAACAGAAGCATGGCTACGCCCATATCGTGTCGAGTGGTCATGGATCATGATACTTTTGTGAGACATCTCCATCTCTCAATTTGTGGCACTGCGTGTATATCTAGTAAGGCAACTCTTCGTAGTCGATTGAATGAGATCTGTCCAGTGTGTCCATCTTGTGTGTGGCTGATCGGCCGGGAGAGCCCGACTTTCTACTCTACGTATTTAAGTAGCGTTTTTGGGCATTGCGAAAACAACAAACAGCGAAAATAGCACAATTATATCGCTGACCTGCCTGTGCTGATCCAAAGCATAATTCATCCAATTTTAATAACAGCCATACAGTAATTAAATAAAAAACCTGTCTACCCCAGTAGTTCATTGTATAAATGGTTTCTAGTTGCAATAGTAAGTGAAAGCTTAGTGCACTTCTGGTTGCACCTGAAAGTAGGTAGATCAATCTACGACCTTGTTGCGAAAGGCAACGGAGCTTCATTAATCCCCATTAAGGGTCAGCTCACACCCAGACGCGATGCGACGAAACTGGATTACTGGAAGAGGCCACTGAGGCCAGTGATTTCCAGCCCAGGCCAGTGACGCATCGCAACGTCGCGAGGCACATAGTAAAATCGTTGGCAACACGACGCCTCGCTGCGCAGCGGAACGTGTCTACATTCGCCACGTGCTCTCGCCTCGCCCCGCAGTCTACCATTTGCACAAGTCGCCACGGCAGCCTCGGGGCGTCGCGCGGTGTCGTGAGGCGCAGCGCCGCTCTTGCATGCCGTGCGTACAGACGATACACCGCTGCGCCGCGCGGCGTCTCGCTGCGCAGCGAGGCATCACGAGGCGCAGCGCTGCATGGTGTAACGTAGGTATTCTAAATTTTCACAATGAAATGTGTATCTTTTCGTGTAGAAAATAAAGTTCTATTTTGAGTCGCTCTTTTAAAGTGTGCGCGCAGCGTCGCGTCTCGGTGTGAGCTGACCCTAAGGGCGTCACAAACGGCGAAGATACTTTATTATACTATTGTTAAGATAAAATATCGCTCACTATACAGGTTGTATGAACTATCACAAACGTATCTTCGCCGTTTGTGACACCTTCAAATTAGTCTCGCAACAGTAGCGCTGCTTTGTAAATCCATATCAATAAAGTCGCGCGACTGTACCGCTATCAATTGAAGGCGCCCTTATTGGGGACGGTTAAGATAGGTACTGTTATATTTTTCATACAAACTAGGTATAGTGAGCGATATTTTATCTTAACATAAAACATAGTATCTTTGTTTGTGACGCCCTTTAGGCAAGATAAGTTTGCTATAAACTGCCCTTTGTCTTGTAAGGAAAAGGTGATTAAATAAAATAAAGCTTTTACTTCGATGAACCCTTTAATTTGAGACTATTTTTATGATAACATTCTAACTGAAAATTGTCAAAATCTATTATCGCCAGAACTACATGTTTACAAAGTATTTGACAAGATTGTATTGAAAAGTAACACATTTTTTTTAATTATACGAACAGGATCAATGTTATGTAGGCCAAAATTCGTTTTCGTAAAAACGTTATACGCCCATGTAATGGGACTTAACAAAAATATCTCCACACAACATTAATAACTGTCCATTTATAATTTTCTTAAAGATAATAGTTGTAACATCATCATTTAGCATAGCATTATGAGATGTAAAGCACTTAGATGGTTTAAAATTTTATACATATTTTTTAAAGTGTTTACATAATATTTTTTTTGTCTTATTCATGTTTTATGATTTACAATAAACACTTGGTCGTCGATTTAATTCGACCACACATATTAGAAAGGTGATTTTTTTATGGTTTGGCAAAGTCCATAATCCATTTCAGATTTGAAATGGTGACTTTTAAAGGGGGTAGATGGTAGCTCCCCCTTGGAAGCTTCCTGAAAACTTCCTGATAATTGAACTTATATATTTGTCAATGTGCACAATGCACCATCCTTAGAAAGTTGATTCTTAGGAGAAATATAACTTACGAAATTATTTCTTCTCCCTAAACAAGTGACTAAATTTTACATTTTTAAAGAAATATATTTTTAACCAATATTATCATTTGATTTCCCCTGTATCTAATGTACCATATAAAGTCTTCTGTTTTGTATAACATTAAATACATATACTAAAATTTTACTGAAAAATTAGATATAAAAAGAAAATAGGGACAAATCTTACTAGTAGCTACTGACAAAATTTTACATGAAATAAAAACATTTAACATACAATAAAACCTAAAAAATCTGATGCCTATGCTGTAACCAGTAAGAATAATTCATGTAAAGATAATTAGCAAACTTTTGCAGTCCTTATAATATTAAAAGAGGTTTTATATCCTCTCAAAATTATGGAAGTTTTAATGCAGCACATCAAGTCAATAAAAATATCTCTTAGAAAAGCGTATTTGTCAAAGTAGTCATAGTATTGTCTTTTAAAATGTACATATTATAATATTGCAAAGAACTCATAGTTAAACCTAAATTGAAGGTACTTATTGTTCAAATATATTGGATTTTGAATGCAACCTTAAGCTGGAGCCAATATAAATATCACAAGTAGCGGCTTAAGGGACCTTAACATCTGTCCAAACTAAAAGAAGATTAGTCACTAAAATTCGTTCTCTGTACATGTTACAGTCAAAGGTTTAAAACTTATTTAAAAATACTCCAAACAATGAGTCACTACAAAACTAGAGGGTCTACACAACATTTTAAGAAGATTCAGTTTATACTGTTTCAGTTTACGGCTGTACATTTATACTTTATATGACTGCAACTGTTGATAGCAGTCACTTAAAGAGAATCAATTTTATGACACAGAGAATGCCTTTTCTGAAAAGGATTTAACATACGCCTCATGCAATTTGTTCACAAAGTCAGCATCATGTTTCAGTAGATAATTGAAAGCTTGAAGCAGCTGGTTCCTAGTGAGAGGCTCGGGGGAAGGCTGGACGTCTCCACCCGTGCTTGCAGTGAACATAGTAGGCGGCATCAGCGCTGGCTTCTGCTGAGTTGACACAGTGTCAATCAAAGGATATATTCCAATCTCTTCCAATTTGCTACCATTAAAAGAGCTTACCGTATGGTTGATGTCCTGTGACTGATTCAAGTATGTGGCCAAGGGAGAAGTCGGTTTTGGTGATGATATATGCATCAGATTCAACTCATTCTCCAGTGGTATAATGCCATTGGTGTCATTTGAATCCCCCTTCCCCTTTTTCAGACTAGATATCCTCTGCTGATTAGGCTTGTCAATAGGAGTCGACTTTAATGGGAACCCACAGTTTTGTCTCATTGCTGAATCCATGTTAATATTGCCATTTGAACTTTGAGCCTCTTGAGGTGTCACAGAGCGTTGTTGTTTCTCTATATGTTCGACAGAATGCGCTGGATTGCTCATGAGCCTCTGAAGCAACTGCGGCACTTCCCGCGCGTCTGTTGAACGCGGTCCGAAAATACCCGGCGACGGCAGCGAAGACACCGCCGGCATCTGCGCAGCGGCACCACTACCAGCTTTCGCGAAGAAGTCCATAACGCTTTGCGAAGTCATGTCGGGCGCACGCGACGGTGTCGAATCACACTTGTTAGCGACGAGTCCCTTATTGGAATTGAAGTCATCCTGGGCCTTGCTCAACATGCTGAATATGTCGACGGGCGCACTAGAAGGTGTTGATGTACTATATACTGCGTTCTGTGGCATATTCTCGCCGCCAGGAACTTGCTTGATCGGATCTTTAATCAGAGAATTTAATTTTGTCGCAACTCTAACGCATTCGTCTTTATCATAGAACCATATGCCGTAAATGCGACACTTGGCGTTTCGATACAAAAGGAAAGGTTCCTTCAATTGCAATTCTATTCCTTTCGATACTGGCTCGATTAGGTTATTCGTATTCAATCTGTTCATAATCACTAAACTATGGTACGGTTCACCATTTCTACTGTACACAAACAAAGCACCCTCGATGTTAGTTTTCTCCCATTCGTTCTCTTCGAATGTATAAAGCGCAACGTGGGTAGCACTGTCGATTATCTCTCTAGCGTATGGATCTGCCCTCTTTAAGGCCGCAAAATTCATACGTAGTCCGGTGTCAGCCATTTTACAGCAACAAAATACAAGTTTCTAAACAGCGAGCAAGCATCACAGCAAAATGACAAGAACGAATAAATTCGCCATTTTCGATTGAAACCGTTCCTTACACTCACTCAGTTGAATTCATAAACTACCTCCAAACAATAATAACTAATTAAAAAGTAATTGTAAATATTTCTTGAATTTAAAATAAACCTACACAGCTTACACACAATTTCTCAAACTATTAATATGCCAAATTTAGAATAGAAATACTACGTTTTTATTTTTACGAACGTTAGTGATTCTGATTGTAAAGGAACTGAATCTTTAATGTGTTGCGGTGGGCCGGTGGCGGGAGGTTGGCAGGGTAAAATAATTTGTATCAGTAAAAAGTTTTTAAATAGATCGATAAAATGTATTTTTTTAGGCATTTATTTGGATTGGATGGTGTGCTCTAATAGAATGGTTTATATATAGTTGACTAGCCAACGGACAGGCCATCTAACGTCCTGTGCACACTAGCGCACCAGTAACTGCTTTCCGGGCAGAAGCAGAACATGAGAACAGCACAAACAATATACTGACACTTTCGAAGAGGTACTAATAAAGTACGGTTTTTAATATTTCATCTAGTTACCTTCTTCAAAAACCGGCCCCCCTAGCACCTGAGACAAGAAAACGTTTTCCTGTTTTCGGATTTCATAGAGAGACATGACCAATGAGCATTGGCCTAGACTCTAGACAGTATACTATAGTAGTCTTTGCTCTAGACCCTGCCTGCCCGTGCGTGGTGATCGTGATGCTTCCACTAATCTTCATTCAGTCCAACTGTTCATACGATAGACCAAGAAGCTTAATCTACAGCTTCATGCGATAGACTAACTTTGGTTTTTGATTGATGTTTCTTTCTCTAAAAATAATAAACTTCTGAAAAAGGATATTTTATTTATTTTAAACCAATCAATAGATTCAACACAATGGTGTAATTTTATCATACAGCACAGAAAAAATTGACCTCTGTTGTTTTGCACTTGTTTGGAATTGAGTAAGATAATAATGATAAATAATTTTAAATCGAATACGAAATTACTAAGTAGCAAAAGTACTTCGCAGTTCGGCTTCGGGCTTAGTGACGTACCTACCTACAATGTAATTATTTATCGAAAACGAGAAAGTACAGTTACCGGCACGTAAATTGGCAAGATATTTTGAAGTGGGGGAAGTTCGCGCATGTAAAAATGTATAAAATTGTGCTAGCACGAACTTTCCGCACTACAAAATCTCTTGCCAACTTACGTGCCGGTAATTAGAAGTATAATGTCAACGTGTTAACATTCTTTGTCTCGTTATGTTGGCCTCTCTTTAGTATGCTGTAGTATGCTATTCAATCAAAGAATCATGGCGAGATCCATACATTCATTTGTATGAAAAAAAACATTTAGAGTGTTAAAAATATTTTCCAATGTGGAGATTACATTACCAGGAGAAGACTTACCATATATACTTACCATATTTTTAAACCCCCGCATAATTAAAATATTTTGAAAGGAAAAACAGTTTTTTGTTTCATCTCGTGGCCCATTTTGTGTTTATAAATAAAAGAAAGTGACAAGTGACATTAACGGATTTATTAAAATGGCAGACGAGTGATGTGAATCGTTGTTTACAATAGCAAAGGTAAAAAACTTAAGAAGTACATTTATTCATCTTTATTTGTGGCATTATTTTCCATAAAATGGCTGTCAGTATCACTTTTACTATCAGCTGCCTTTTCGTTCTAAAATAATGAGCTTTTTGTTAAACTATTCCTTTTTAACAACCATTTTTATTGAGGGGTTTTAAACACGGTTTGACGACACGGTTGGCGCAGTGGTTGAGCGATCGACTGCTGCGCTGCGTGTCGCGGGTTCGATTCCCGCACGGAACAAATATTTGTATGGCCTACAGATAGTTGTTCCGGGTCTGGCTGTTTGTGTATGTGAGTTTATACGTTTGTAAACGCACCCACGACACAGGAGTAATTCCTAGAGTGGGGCAAAGTTTAACAAAAAAAAGAAAAAAAAAATTGTAAATGCTTGAAGATACTCTTTAAGTACCCAAGAGTCTATAAATTTGAATTTCAACTTCTCTAAACATCTTTATTTTTTTGTACAAATCCTGCCACGATTCTTTCATTTTTGAAGTAATTCATAGGTACTTACAAATTTTTTTCCATCGATATTTAACTAAGCCCATCACTATTGTCCGCATCACAATCAACGAAATGTCAACAACGTCATTCATTCATTCAAAAGTTTGCGCGTGTCAGAGACGGCAGTTTTTAAATAAAATAAATATTTTTTTGTTAATTAAACACAACTGCGTCTCGGTATTATAATTATACAGTAAACTACATCAGCTCTAGCTTAAACAAGTAAATGTTAGTTAGAGTTTGTAGTTTGGACACGTGACGACTATAAATAGGCTATAAAGTTTTAGTAAACAAGGTAGAGAAATGCCTGGTGGTAGAGTTTTGGTGATCGGCGGCGGCGGGCGAGAGCATGCTCTGTGCTGGAAGCTGGCGGACTCTCCGTTTGTGCAACAAGTATACTGTGCACCCGGGAGTGTGGGCATCGCGACTACCGACAAAGTTGAGTGCGTCGAACTCGACATCAGCGATTATCCCGTAAGTTTCTTATTGGAAAACTATGTTCATTAGTTTGCGCAGTGGATATAAATTGAAACCGGCTGCGCCTCTTGTAGAAATTATTAATTATTGTCAGTCTGATTTGGTTTTGTTCATTAGTTTATTATTACTTAATTGATAGGTAAATATTTTCTGAAACGTTATATGTCTCTAGACAATTAGTGGTTATAGGCTATGGGTATCTTTGTTATCCTGATAAACTATCTAACACTAAAACAAAGCCCCTAAGACGCTGACCAATATTGCATAAAGAACAACAAAAAAAAAATATTTTCGGGACCAAAACACACATACAAACCTAGTCAGTTGAACTGTTTTATAAAAAATACCTAGTAATATAGTTTTGACAGAATGAGCACTCTTACAGCTATGCGGATTATGTTTCTAAATCATTTCATCAATTTCAATAATCACTGATAAACTAACTACAAAAGTCATTACCAAAAAAGTAGAATTTTATCAATTTAGTTCAAAACATTGAATCCATCGTCACTTAAAGCAGGCATTAATTGATTTATTTCAAATATTATGAGATTATCATTAATGTATCTGTCAGTAATATTACGTAACTATTAATTGGCTTTATTCTTGAGTAGTAAATAATGAATTTGTTATTTAATTAAAAGTGATAAGTTTGCATTTGTGTGTGGCTGTTCTAGTTTTGACAGATCTAACTAAGATATTCTGGTTATTCTATACTATTAATATTATAACTGTGAAAGTTTGTGAAGATTGATGGAAGTTTGTTACTCTTTCACACTCAAACAAATGAACAGAAAGAGTTAAAATTTAGCACACAAAAAAACTGCTAAATGCAAAATAATATTTTATCATGTATTTGTGTCCCCATGAAATAATTTAGGACTTCATCTTAATTTTGATACTGCCGTGCTGTGGAAAGAATCTAGTTAAAATAATAAAACCTAGGGTGTAGTGCTCCTGAACAGACTATGACCTATTAATTTTAGTGCCCAAAGAGTCCGTAAACCTGTACTTTAGAGAACATTAAAAACTTCATTGATGTCACGATGGATTGGTATTAATTTCATTCAAGTCTATGTAAACAAAAATAACTGGATTTGCTTATTGTATTAGAAAATCTAGGTATATTTGGTACCTATTGCAAAAAAACATAAAAAGCTTTTCTGACTAAAATCAAAATTGAAAGACTTTAATTGAATTTATTCTTGTGAAATGACAGAATAACATGAAAATGTCATAGTTTCTGAACCTCCCATTTTAATTTTTTGCGTGTATACAATATCATTAATCTTTACCTTATATAAAAAAACAACAGATTTTCAAGTAAATTCTGAAGATTTGTCATAGGATAAAAGCCCTTAGTGTCATCCAGAGTTGACATAATGCAAGTCTTTAGTGTTTGTAACAGTAGTTTAGGTAGACTTCTCAATTTCACTTCCTTCTCCATGAACAAATCAAGTGTGCAAGCTCTAAATGCAAAGCAACTCGAAAAAAGTAAAGAATTTTAATACTCATGTTCTTCTAACCTTCTCCGGGTATCTAGGTGATAGATATGATGTCAATGACCTTAGATTACTGTCACATGTACGAAATGTGCTTATGAAGACCATTTATCAGCCGGCTGCTATTTCATTCTGTTAGTAACAGGGAAGTACCTACTGTGATAAAAATGTCGGGAGTTGTTGTTGAAGAAATTAGGAGAATGATAAATAATAATTAAATAAATAAACAGTTAGTAAGTACCTACCTAATTCTTGCATTTAGTAATACTTGTTGCCGAAAAGCTTATTAAGCTTTTTGCTTGTTGCCAGGCCACATCTAAGATTAGGATGGATAAGGGATGATAGGTATTTCTTATAGTATTTTTAGATCCAAACCTAATCCTACTGTCTACTATGTTCTAGTTTCCTTAGCATTGGATGACCCCGAAATCATTATAAGGTGTTTCTATTGTCCTAAATTGAACCTGATCGGTGTTTGTTTCGTAAATTACGGGTTAATAACATAGCTATGTTAATTAGAAACAATTCAGATAATGATAAAACAATATTATCGAAATATATTGCGCGTTTTTCGATCCGGACAGACCTATTTATTCGCAGGACAGACCTTTGTCTGGATTTAGAAAGCGAAAACTTAGGGTTACTCTTAACCGAGTCTAAGGCAACAATGCATGCGCTTTACTTTAATAACCCGTAATAATAATAATACCAGCCTATTACTGTCCCACTCTCGCCGCACGACAAAGACTTCTTCTCATGAGAAGGCATTGTTCTCCACGCGTGCTCAAGGCGGATGGCAATTTCAACTTTTTTTTTTTTTATTCTATAATTTTAAGGGACTTTTCCGCGTAGCGTATGACAGTCCCATCGTAACCTAAACTTACAATATACCCTAAACTAAAATTAACTAAATAATCTGGGCCATGAATTGAAAAAAGTCTCTTGCATCGTCACAATTCGGATTACTTAAAATTTGGTGAAAGGTGCCTACATCAGTCTTGTTCAAGTTGAAAGTCCTGAGTATATCTCTTCTTATTGAGTCATATCGGACACATTCCATCAGCAAGTGGTGTAGATCTTCAACCACTCCACACACCTCACAGTTGGGTGATGAAATTTCAACTTATATTCATTATATTGTCCAGTTTTCCACACGATGTTTTTCTTCACTGATATCAGTGATTTCCAAGATAGAATACTTCGAAACCCATCACTTCTTTTTTATTCTATGATATCCTATTAATCTCTCGTTGTTTTGCAAGTTGTGATTTCGCAGTCACGAATCTGATCTGGTCAATTTGATTCCATTATTACTTGTCGGGGTCTCGCTTAGCGAATCAGGTCAATGACGCGGGCGATGCCCTTCTCAATGTTTCGTAATGAATTTTATTACCTATATTTTGAGTTTTGTTGTTGTCGCTTTTACTCTCTTCATGAGACAAATATAGAGATGTATTACTAGGTACTAAGCAGTTCTTTTGTTCCACCTCATTCATTTGTTGGGAAGATCCTAGACATCTGTCCCTTTATTACCTGTGGTCAATCTCGAATACAATTGGAAGTTATCGCTTCTGTGTTTTGTAAGGAAGCTGCCTACGACGATATCTTCTTCATACTTCCAATGTGGGACTAAGTACTATGGTCCTCAAACATGGTTCTTGTAATATACAACTACCTGAAACTATTGTATTCTAATGATAATTGGAAATAATAGGAAGGTAATTCAATTGGTACCAAAACTCCCGCTTCTGAATCGTTGATAATCGAGATTTATTTTCCTGCAAAATCACTGAAACAAATGCCGAACCCCGCCATTTACAAACTATTTACACACTTCTGGGTCAATGATGCAAACGGTCTGCGAACGGCACGAAGTTTACGTAAAATCTTTATCACTTATTATGATTATTTTAATTGGATGGACAAACATGCAATATCGCCAATAAGTTAAACTCACAATAGTACCCTATAGTGACAGAGGAGCCTTACGAATTGCGCGAGCCGATAAGAACCTACGATTGTTTTTCTTTAGTTATCAACGTCATCGTATAGAAAAATATGATGTTTTAACGGTCGATCTTGGGCATTTAATTCACCTACAATATTTGGTCTTTTCGGATAACTTGTGGTTCTTCTGGAATTCTTGCACTGCTTGTTGCACATGCAATGACAGTAGGTATTTTACCCAATTAAGGTAGTTTTTACGTCGATCTTCAAGAAAAAAAAAAACGGGATCTAGTAGAAGTCCATTCCTAATTGGAATATTGAGATAACCGAAAAATCTCCTCACTCACGCAACTTTATAAAAAAACTTTTTTACGAATAGACAACCGCCTTCAAAAACTAAAAAATAACTTTAAAATACGGTTGTCTTTTTTTGTAAAAAAGTTTTGTTACGCTTTTTAGTGCCTAATTCTAAAAACACAAATTAATTACGAAACGGTGACACCAAAAATTAGTCATCCCTTATTTTTCCACCCTTAGAGGTGGAATATTTTAATGGAATTTATATGGGACCAACTTTGAGGTATACACTATCAATTAAAAATAATCATCGAAATCGGACTACACTGAAAAACGACATGCGTGGTCAAATATAAAAAATAAAAAAGCTTTTTACAAAAAAGACAACCGCCATAATGTTATTTTTCACTTTTTAGTTTTTGAAGGCGGTTGTCTTTTTTGTAAAAAGCTTTTTATTTTCCGCTTTTTAGTACCTCCTTCTCATCCAAATCTAGTAGGAAAAGATTGAAAGTTAACTATTCCAGAGATTGAAGAAACTAAAACGTCGTCTATGTAAAATTTTTGGGTATTTGTTATTTGTTAAAAAGGGCTTAATCAATTTCGATAAAATTTATATGGGACCATCCTTGAAGCATAAAAAAAAGAATTTTCAAAATCGGTTTACGTTTGCCGGACGTTTCGCGTAACAAATCGCGCACATACTTAATGCAAATTAGACATAAACGGTTTTCTCATGGATGCCATTGTCAGAACTGGACCAAATTAAAATGGGACCACACTTTTTTATTTGAAAAAAAGAATCATCAAAATCGGGTCACCCAGTCCAAAGTTCTCAGGTAACAAACATAAAAAAAAAATACAGGGGAATTGATAACCTCCTCCTTTTTTAAAGTCGGTTGTAAATAAAATAGGTACGTGTTGAATTGAGAACCTTCTTTTTTGAAATTGTGTATCAGATACCTACCAAACCAACACAATGATCAGCCAAATTAATAATTACACGAGACACATACATACATACCTTACCATCAAAAACAACAGTTTATAGATTTTAATAGACGCTCGTGTATGTGCGATAACCTCGTACCTTTCATATCGTGAAGTTCAGTAGGTACTTCTCGGGGCAAGTTCACTTGTTACTCGAAATGCTGCGTTCAGAATAGGTACTAGTATTATATACGACATCTTGTAGGGGTAAGCAGGCTTTTCGTCACTGTTTGTCGTTGGAAAGGGGCTTAAAACATAGTTACCTGTTACCAAATCCAGCATGCTCAGAAGTAGTTATAACTGCAATGGACTAAGGTAGACATAATTGTTGAAATGCTGCAAGGGACCAGTTTTTAAGACTCGGAATCAGATACTGAGATACCTACTCCCATATTTCTGCCTAATCCAAATGCTCAGAATGACTGCATTTTAGCGTAATAGTCCGTTTTCTTTGAGATACCACATACGTTTCCTATGCAACAGAGTACACTTCTTTTAGCTATCCTTACCTACCAACTACGACCCCCTAAAACATTCAACACAATATTTTAATTGCAGGCAACAGCAGAATGGTGCAAAGACCACGATATAGACATTGTGGTGGTCGGCCCAGAGGATCCTCTTGCCAATGGGATCGTGGACAACCTCACTCCTTTGGGCGTCAAGTGCTTTGGGCCCACAAAGGCTGGAGCTCGCATCGAAGCCGACAAAGACTGGTCGAAGACCTTCATGAACAAGTACCAGATCCCTACAGCGAGGCACAAGTCCTTCACTGACGCTACAGCTGCTAAGGAGTTTATAAATACGTGAGTATCTTTTGTTTTTTAACCGACTTCAAAAAGGAGGAGATTCTCAATTCGGTTGTTTTTTTTTTTATGTATGTACATCGATTACTCTGAGATTTATGATCTGATTGACGTGATTCTTCTTTAGTTTGATGCGGAATAGCTGCCATTTGGTCCCATAAAAATTTAACATTGTTTGGCCCAGTAGTTTTCATTTTATGAACATTTTTTTATTTTTTAAATACTTAATTTTATGTTTGACCGCGCATAACTTTTTCAGTGTAGTCCGATTTCGATGATTCTTTTTTTAATTGATAGTGTATACCTCAAATTGGGTCCCATATTAATTTCAAGAAAATGTTCCACCCCTAAGGGTTGATAATTAAGGGATGACAGTTTTTTTTTGGTGTCACCGTTTCGTAATTAATTTTTATGATGAAAAGTAGGCACTAAAAAGCGATAATTTTTTTTTTTACAAAAAAGACAACCGCCTTCAATAAGTGAAAAATAACCTTAATTCGCAAGTCGGTGGCAATACAAAACAACACGCAAAACCAAAGCCGCCGACTTGCGAATTGAAAGTTATTTTTTACTTTTTGAAGGCGGTTGTCTTTTTTAAATTATTTTGTAGATATACTCTGTGGTCCTGTTCGTGGCTAAGTAACAGTCGTATGGATCGACCTGTGATCGACTGACTTGCCTCATGATGGTTAAGGTACGCTTACCGCGATCGGTCCGTGGCTGGGTGACCATACATTTTATATCGAGTTTCCTACGTGGCTCGGAAAGCACGTAAAGCCGTTGGTCCCGGCTGTCATTCGTAGATCATTCGTAGACAGTCGTTAAAGATAGTAGCTAGAAAATCTGATAACCAGTCTTAATAAGGGGTATTGTGTTACCCAGCAACTGGGTTGTAGAGGTCAGATAGGCCGTCACTCCATGTAAAACACTAGTATTCAGCTGCATCCGGTTAGACTGGAAGCCGACCCCAATATACTTGATGATGACTTTGTGGCTCAAACTGAACTATGCTAAGCATTCAGCATTTCGGCATTTCATAATTTCAACCGCAGGTCAAGTAGCTTTCGAAACTTTGATGTTTAGTTAGTGAGTGAATCAGTGACCTTTCACTTTTATAAAGATATCTTTATAAAAGTGAAAGGTCACTGATTCACTGGTTTATCAGTAGAAGACGTCAGCTGGGTACGGATTTTGCGACCGCGCCGAATTAAGCGGGTCTTTGATTATAATAATAATAAAGCTGCAATTTTAAATACATGTAGAATCATTAGAAAATTCTTACAGATTGAAATAGGCCTTACTACGCGACGCATAACGACAAAACATTCTACACGCCACACGCTGCATTTATGGCTTTGGCCAGTAATTAACTCGGACTGCAGTCCCAGTTGCCGGATCCATTTAATTTTAATATTTTTCTTCCGGCGACTAGGACCACGCCTAAATAAATAAGAAAAATCTATTGTTCAAGTCCAAAACAGTACAGTCAAACGAAAAAATGTGTAAAATAAAAACACCCTTTGATTACCTATAAATCTTTAATTATTATTTTAAATATTTGTGCCCACACTTTGTTCTTTACGTAAGTGTCCAGTGCACTCACCTGCTCGTGATATAATTTATATCACGAGCAGGTGAGTGCGCGCAGCAGCGGCTCGACACACGCACACATACCCACACGCATTTCGTTACGTGACGATTTGTACTATTTCGCACTACCTGTAAGCCGCGTTAAAGAACTTCCTTCCAAAAAAATACTCTACACACTTTACATGCTTCAAAAATCCACCTTCCTCAAAACGCATCACCCGAAAGTTTTTAGCTGCTATTCTCTTATCCACTTTCATAATAGGGTATTTTACTCTATACGAGAAAAAATCTATAAATATGTTATTGAGACAGTTTAGGCATAAAGCAGTCGGAAAATTTAAGTTTTAGTTCATAAAATAACAAAACCAATTTTTAAATTCAATTCAAAGTTTTCAGTATTTTTAATCTGTTTTAAAACACCGTGAAATAGTAGCGGCCATGTTATTACGCCGTACGTCTGTGTAAACAAAAAATTGTCAACTGTCAGTCAACCGATTGGCGTAATATAGGCTTTGTACTTTTATTATTTTCGTAACAAACGTAATTTTTTCATTATTACACCTATTACAAAATATGCTTTTCATTATTTTTAAATTATATACAATTATCATTTTTAATATGAGCGCATTTAATACAAAACGAACTGACGTCATTTACGCTGAGCAATATGGCGCCCAGTAAGAGGCGTTTTCGTCAAACTACGCGCGAAATTTGAAAATTTAAAATTTTGATGTATTTTTATGGTATTTATAGATTGAATAAAAAAAATGTCTTTTTTGGTGGCATATTAACATTACAGAATTTCATTGAGACACTTTTTAAAAATGGGTGTAATACCTTATTTAAATTTGGTATCGGCGCGTGTGCAAGGTCGCCAACTCTCTAATAAGAGAAGAAAAACAAAGATCTATCTATCATAATAAGTTTATTTGTACACTAGCTGATGCCCGCGACTTTGTCCGCGTGATAACCGGTTATCCGCGGGGTTTTATTTTTTTTTCAAATCCCTATTTTTTTCTAAAATAAAAGTAGCCTAAGTTACACCTTATGTATAACATCTGCAAGTGATAGTCTCATCAAAATCGCTCCAGCCGTTTCAGAGATTACCCGGAACAAACAGAAAGACAATTTTTTTATGATTGATTTGTCGTTATAAACTAGTACCGCATATACTGTCATATGCATTTAGTAAAACGCGGTTATTTTGAGATTACAAACAGAAACTTCAATTTAATTTATTTGTATAGATAAAAAATAAAACGACGTTCGACGGCACGGTTGGCGCAGTGACTGAGCCATCGACTGCTGCGCTGCGTGTCGCGGGTTCGATTCCCGCACGTAACAAATATTTGTATGGCCTACAGATAGTTGTTCCGGGTCTGGATGTTTGTAAACGCACCCACGATACAGGAGTAAAGGCCTATTCATACCTAAGCGGTCTTCGCAACCGTCTGCGGCAGAGAAAACCCAGTGGGTATGCGGTAATATTACTGTTCAGACCTAAGCGGTATTGAGTTGTGAGGGGCGGGATGCATGCCGCTGCTCCCGCGCGGTATGTACCTGACCTCTACCCACAGCGGCAGCGAATATCGCTCAGATCGCTCTAGCCGCGGTACTTGATACTAAATACCTGAGCGAAACCCTCGCGGTATGTACCTCTACCTACAGCGGCAGCGAATATCGCTCAGGTTTGAATAGGCCTCAACTCCTAGTGTAGGGCAACGTTTAAAAAAGAAAAAACGCTGGACATGGCATGGCATAGCATATAGAAAATAATAAATATTAGGTATATTTGCTATTTACTAGAGGTCTAGACGGTTCAGTCTGTCCTTAAATAAATGCACTTTGAAACCGCAATATGTCACTGAGTCACTGATAAAAGTAATTGATATACCTATTCATTATTTTGACAAGCAGCGACGATTTATGATTATTAGATAGTTGTCTCGTCTTGATGGACTAGTTTGGCCTGCCATCCATGTTTTTTACAGACATACAATGTTCTTTATGACTATGACTTCTTGTGACGAATGACAATTAAAAGAAAATAAAGATTACAGTACAGGCCGCTTGCGCCAATAACTCAGTTACTTAGTTGTTAACACGAGGTTAATTATGTATGATGTTTCGTACTTAATTTAACTTTGTATTAGCAACTATTTCTGATCTATTTTTTTTATTGTTTCTCGTCTCTGTATGACGTTTCGTAATTTAACTTTGTATTAGCAACTATTTCTAATCTATTTTTTTTTATTGTTTCTCGTCTCTGTATGACGTTTCGTAATTTAACTTTGTATTAGCAACTATTTCTGATCTATTTTTTTAAAAGATAAAGACTTATTTATTTGCATGCAAAAACATGCGTAGATCATATACATGGTGTTTATTATAGGTGGTGCAGATTCTTTGGCACAACATGTTTGACCATGGCTGGTGTACAAATTTGGTCGAAAGACCATAAGATTAAAAATAAAATAACAATTAACATTTAATAAAAAAAAAGTACGATCAAAAATTAATTGGATTGGGTTGGTTTTTTTTTTATTTTTTTTATTGTTTTCGTCTCTGTATGACGTTTCGTAATTTAACTTCGCATTAGCAACTATTTCTGATCTATTTATTTTATTTTTTCTCGTCTCTAGAGGACATAGTCATAAAGAACATTGTATGTCTGCAAGAAGCATGTATTAACTATATGCAACTAAAGCAATTGAAAGTTTTCTATAAAACTCTTATCAAATTACGGTGAGTTTCATGAAATCAACATTACTTTAACGGAGAGTTGATACTGCCATTTTCTTTTTAACCGACTTCAAAAAGGAGCAGGTTATCAATTCGGATGTTTTTTTTTTATGTATATTCGGGCATAACTCCGTCATGTAAGACGGATTTGCAAAATTATTTTTATGTTCGAAAGGGGTTTATACTGAAATGGTTCCATATAAATTTACAAGTCAGAAATTGATTCAGCGCTTTTTGAATAATCAACAAAATCCCAAAAAAATTGCATAGATTACGTTTTAGTTTCTTCAATCTTTGGAGGTTTTTCAATCTCTGATTTAACTGTGTCCCCGTTTCTTAATGGATTTGGATGTTGAGACGATAATAAAAAGCGGAAAATAAAAACTTTTTTCAAAAAAAAAAAACTACCGCAATTTTCGGAAATTTCGGAAGTCGGTGGCAATACAATACAACAAACAGAACAAAGCCACTGCCACCGACTTCCGAAACTAAAGTAATGAGTATTCCGTGCAAGACTTTTTATCACTTTTTAGTTTTTGAAGGCGGTTGTTTTTTTTATACAAAATGTAAGGGATGGCATGAATTAAACGTCTCCGTTAAACTAATGTTGGGTTTGGGCAATTTAACATTACCTGATTGCCTAGCTTGTTACCTATTTTTGGGAATAGAAGCATAGTTTACTTAAAACATTATTATGCATTTCAAAGTTAAACTTTGTAAACCGTTGCTTATCTAAATTGACATCTCATCATATCAGCCTATTGGCGTCCACTGCTGAACGTAGGCCTCCTCCAGAGATCGCCAACCAACCCGGTCTTGGGCAGCCCGCCTCCACCCACAGCCAGCCACCTTCTTGAAATCGTCGGTCCATCGTGCCGCAGGGCGTCCCACACTACGCTTGCCCAAACGCGGCCTCCACTCTAAAGCGTGTACTGCTCCATCTACCGTCTGTCCGTCTGCAGACAGAATTGACATCTAAGCAGTTGCGTTTTCTAATCCCATAATAATGTATTTATTGTGTTGATTATGAAATAATAGCTTCAGCCCCCGACTTAGTCTGCGAAATCAAATATACCATTGAACATAATATGCTCTGACACTCTGCAATAGAGCTTTTCATGTTTCTATCAGTGAAAGAATTTTTGTAATCGGATTAGTACAGTCAACAGCAAAAGTAGATGATCAAAATCAGAAATTCAATACTAATGAACGGAGCTCGCGTCAGAATTGTGTGGCGTCGAAGTGATTCAAAAGTAGGTGTGTGCCAATCACATACTTTTAATAAATAAACTAGTAATAAATTATATAAATTAGTGTTAGTAAATTAGTATTGAATTTCTGATTTTGATCATCTACTTTTGCTGTTGACTGTACTTCCAGAGGTAACCTCCTACATCCCAACCCAACTTACAAACTTTACCTCTTTAAAATATTAGTAGGGGGGGGGGGGGTCCGGGTTAGAATAGGACCGGATCAGGTCGGATGCAGCTGAATACCAGTATTTTACATGGAGCGACTGCCTATCAGACCTCCACAACCCAGTTACTGGGTAACACGATACCCCTTGGTAAGACTGATTGTCAGACTTTCTGGCTTCTGACTACCCATAACGACTGCCAATGATCTACAAATGACAGCCGGGACCAACGGCTTTACGTGCTTTCCGAGGCATGGGGGAAACTCGGTATGAAAGGGATGGTCACCCATCCACAGACCGACCTCAGCTAGCGTAGCTAAACCTTTGACCGATCGATCTATACGCTTTTAACTTAGCCACGAGCTCCTCCGGCGAGTCTTCCGGCTGATGATATTATGATGAAAAATTAGCTAATTCATAACATTAAACATATCCTATGGTTCTCGGCAATGGTATACCTTTCTAACAGTGAAAGATTTTTTGTAATCGGGCCAGTCAGTACTTCCAGATTATGGCCTACAAACTATTTTACCTCTTTATAATATTGGTTTAGTTCTATCTTACAAAATCGTTGATAGACATGTTATGTTATTCGTTATTTAATCGTTTATTGCCGCACAATCTTATGTAATTAATTAATGACATCATCGCGGTAATAAGCTCAAACACTTTTCCATCTCTATCCGGAAAATATCAGTCACTACCGAGTCTGCACGAACCCATCTTATAAACACTAGATTATTCTTATTTAACCATTTAAGTGTAATAATAATTACTTTCGATATTACTTTGCATAATTAAGATTTCGGCGAGTTGGGTGACCGAATAGGCGATCCTTCGATGCCTTTAAATGTCCAGAAGCCAAATATTTGTCGTTTGTCAATGGTGCCAATTCTGTTGTGCACCAACTAAATTCATTTTCAGCTATTTATATCTCTTTCTCTCCAATAAAACAAGAAAGAGACATATCCATATATACATTAGATCAACTTAAATTGACAGCTCTTATCTTAATAAGAGCTGCTGTCAATTTAAGTTGATCTAAAATGATCATACAATTATAGTTGTCATTTCAGAACGTAAAGATTAAAAATACACTGCGAAGTTCAAGGGAAAAACTAATTTGACTTCTCTAACTTAGTCCTTGTCTATCGCCGTCCTTTTCTTTTGCTGCCTGGTAGAAAGGGAGAGTGGGAGACAATTTTCTTCTAATTGTAGTATAGTTTGTGAACAAGGCAATCGGTACCATTGTTTAACTATTGTGTCTCCTAATTGACAGTTGAGCTCATATTGGCTATTCAGTAAAACTTGCTGCCCACGCCACGGCGCGGTGGTGACGCATCGCGCGTCTGTAGCCCGACCACTTTATCTAAGGGGCCCTTAGATAAAGTGGTCGGGCTACAGACGCGCGACACACACGCGGCACACGGGCCACCGGCTACAGCCACAAAACGCCGCCACTGGCATATTTCCTGTAATTTTCATACATTTTATATGGACTCGCCGCACACGGTTGGCGCCGGCGCCGTGGGCCACACGCGACAGCCACAAACGCCGCCACAAGAGGCAAGAAACGGCCACAAATGTAGCTGAAGCGCGCGACAGCCACTTGTGGCCGATGGTCGACACCTGCGGTCGGTGGTTGCTACTTTTTAACCCATATAATGAACCCTGTCGAAGAAGATTTAGGGAGAAAAGGGTTAGAAATCGCGCGAGTGTCGTGTGGCGGCGTTTAGTGGCCGGTGCGGGCCACAAGAAGCGAGCAGCGACGATTTGCAGCGTGTGGCGGCCACCGGCGCCAACCGTGTGCGGCGAGTCCATATAAAATGTATGAAAATTACAGGAAATATGCCAGTGGCGGCGTTTTGTGATTGTGGCCGGTGGCCCGTGTGCGGGAGCCCTAAGACCGTTCCTGAGGTGGCTGTGCGGTGCGAGAAGGGTGTGGTAACGTGATGCGTGAAGTCACTGATACGTCAACTTATGACAACTGTCACACGTCCCGCACCGCGCAGCTACCTCAGGATCGGTCTCAGTTAAGCGCTTGGCCATTTCAAAAAGCACGTCGCTTTGTGTTTCGTTGCTCCGACATATGTAGACCGTTTAAATGGCGCGTCGTGTGTCTTGGCTGTCACCTGTAACGTACCGTGATAAGTCAGCTTTAGTACAAAGTGCTTTCTGATATGTATGTTTATAATACGGGTACACTGAGAACGATAAGGTGATATGAGACAATGTGGATGTGTCTAGTTTGTTCTGGTAAACGTATCCGTATTTATATGAAAGGCTAGCTGTGCCCGCTGGTTCGCTCCAAGAATACAATTATCAGTTGAAATAAAAATCAAATGAATTGATCAAGTAGTAATTTTCAACTTATAAGCACACTAATGGAGTAATGAACAGACAGACTGTCCTCCTTCCCCATGACTTCCTGCGTTTCGCCCCAGACACACCGACAGTCGCTGTCGCACCTGTTCCGTTCTTTATATTAGCTATTAGGTAGCTTATGCTACTTTTCTACTTGCCTTAAGGCTGTTCAAGCCGGTCAATCTTCCATACAAACGGCGACAGGTGATTACTCCTCTATTTATGGTTGTATTTTAGAAAATCAGGATGATAATAATTCGTTTTGTTATTACCTACGCCTGTACGAAGCCAGAATTCCATAAAAAAGTTGGTTTGAAAGTTAGGACCCTCTAAACATTCGAGTATTTAAGCAAATTTTTGCGCAACTTTAAGCTTAAATAAAGTATATAAATAATACGAATAATTCAAAACCGCTTTCGAAGAGACCTAGTTAAGTTATTGAAAAATTCGAATAACATTATTTTTACAGTATTTATCTTAGCATTATTAAATATTCACACTAGGCCCATAGCGATGTTCACGTAAATTTCCGCGCGCCAATTTTCCTGTGATGTTATCGCGTTCTCACTCACTCGTTTGTTTTCGAGCTTTGCGTTGGTTGAAACAAAAAAAAATTCAATCACGCTCGCGTCAAAGTTCGCTCGATGGGGTTGGGCGCTCTTAAAATGCTGATCTGAATTAGGTGACCTATTGTGTCGCTCACATAAATACCAACGTAAACTGAGTAGGAAGATAAAATGCGTAGTGGTGCGTAAGGATAGGATGAAGAAGTATCAGCCGTCTGGCGGCGAGATAGATGAATGGTGGTGGAACCTGAATGAGAACACAGGAGCGTGGAGATGCACAAGCAAAGAGAGGGTTTTACCCAGCAGTGAGTAATGTGATAATGACTCTGGTCGTGTCCACTGCATTCAAGTGTCCATAAAAGGTTTCCGGTAATCTTAAAATGAAGATAAACTTAATTTATTAAGTCAAAGGACACTATCACAAGGATATCCAGAACATATGAATCATGTAAACAATATAAAAATAGCGGCATTGGCCTAATTAATGCAATTATAGTGACAAGGAAAGATAATAACTCTTTTATAATTAAGATGACTTCAAAATAACCAGATGTAGTAAGTTTCAGGGTTATTTTTATTCAATGGAGGCCGAATGGTGGATAAGGGAAAGTGATAACCGTATTTTCCTTTTTGTATCGAGAATACATCTGTAAATTGTGGAATATGTGGGCCCGGTATATGGCCATGTTGAAGGC